>VWZI01003271.1:811613-881887 GCA_013396835.1 Psilopogon haemacephalus | reverse complement strand
GGCCGGCGCGGCCCCCGCACCGCTCCTCGCTGCCCGCGGGAGGGGAGGCCTGGCCCGGCCCTGCCCCGGGCCCGGCCCCCGCCGCCGCCCTGAGCGGAGCGGTGAATGGGGCAGCGCGGCCGGCGGTGGGAACGATGCCGCGGAAGGAGCTGCCGCTGCCCGAGGGCTGGGAGGAGGCGCGGGACTACGACGGGAAGGTGTACTACATCGACCACGGCAGCCGCACTACCAGCTGGGTCGACCCCCGCGACAGGTGGGCGGTGGCAGCGTCGGGACGGGGGGGCGGACAGGCAGGGTGGGGAGCTCCGCTCCGGGGTCTGCTTCTTCCCTTCTTCCTTTCCGGTGTCGGGGAGCAGTTGCGGTCGGAGGTGTGCAGCCTCGGCGCGGCCCCTCGACGCGTCCTCGACGTGCTCCCACGTTGCCCGGTCGGTGACGGTGGCCGTCCCTGGTTCCAGCCTGGTTCCGCAGGAGGGGAGGGCAAATTAGGACGGTACTCGCAGCCCTAGCAGGGCACTGGGCGTCAGCCCGCGGCTCGGGAGGCGAGGGACGGAGTGAGGTCAGAGTTTTGTTCTTGCGGCTTTGTCCTCTCCTTTTCCTACCCACCTGCTCTCCTCTCTTGGACCCGCTCTGCACGCTGCCCGTCGCCGCGCAGTGCGTGCCGCAGCGGGCACCAGCGCAGCCTTCGGGGCAGCGCCTCTTCACCCCACCACAGCAGCCGTGGCTCTAGTGGAGAGGCCGACAAAGGAAAGGGAGAGAGAGGTGGCCGTAGGTTGTATCCTGCCTCTTCCAGCAGCTCTGTGGCCGTAGTGAGCGTGGTGATGACCGAGGTCGCTGACTTCAGGGTGTGTTTCTGATCACCCTTGTCTGCCTCAGGCTTCCCAGCAGTCACCGCTTGCTCTGATGAGCTCTCTGCCTGTAATGCTCACTTGAAAAAGTAAGAGGGACAAAAACCGGTCTACAGTTGAAGACCCAGGTCGTTTGCAAAGCATTGCACTGTCCTAGCATGTTCCAGTTCCATGCTGGAGGCTGTTGTGGTAAGACAGTGTGCAGTAGTTTCAGCATACAGGGAGCTCAACTACTGAGTCCCTGTTGAAACCCGAAGTTTCTAAATTCCACGTGTAATGCTCAGTTGGTTGAAGTTCCCTGACACAGCAACTCAAAAATCGCATCTTGATATGTTAGAAATTCTGACAGTCTGGAAGTGTGGTTTGATAAATTTTGCATACTGCCCCCATCCATCAGTGAGTGTTCCCCTTGTTACAGGGCAGCTGGTGTAATTCCTGAATGTGTTTTATTTCTTCCCCTTGCTTCAGCGGTCAGTTCTTGAAGGGGCTTCCATTATTGGTGGGATATCAGTACTTTGTCTTCTCTCTAGTTCAGCTTAGATATTTGTAAGTTGTTGGGGTTTTTTCATTAAGCATGGTAGTGAATGATTGTCCAGTTTTACAAGACTTAAAGAAGTGTTCTGCATTCCAGGAATAATCCTTTTGTGTACTGTACACAAACATAACCTTCTGCCAGCCAGGGACTGGAAATTTGTTTTGAGGCTTCTGTTTCAGTAATATGGTTGAGAAGACCTAGTTACACAGTTGTTTCAGGGTGTGCTTTTAAATCTTCTTAAAAGTCAATACAAGCTTAAATGAGGAATGCTTTTCTGACATCTTCATTTTCTTAGAGAATGAAGACAAGTGAAGAATCTAACAGGCCTAATACTGGCTTATAATTTTTTTCTTTTTGTCCTTGATCAGTGATTCAAAATGACATAAAGGACTAAATGGGTGCCTTATTTACACATGTACTGAGCTGTTGCAGAACCATTACCTGGTCACAGAGAACATTCAAACACCTCCTGATAACTCCTATCACATGACGTATTTGTTGTGCACATAGAAATACACCTGAACACACAGGGCCCTGACCAGCTTTGCATCTGAGTCATCTTCCAGTAGTGCCTACTACCAAGAAAACAGGTTGAATTGGGCACTCCCCCTGTAAATCCTTACGGCTTTGAAGAATTTATTGGTCCAGCACTGGAATAAGTATGTGACAGATGACTTACCCATCGCCTCAGGTGACTTGAAACCCAGCTCTGACATACAGGGAGGAAATATCTCTTCCAGCTAATTGCCACTGTCTCCGAAAACCAGCTGGTGGGGAATTGCTGATCAATTCAAGTCAAAACTACTTGGCAGTGGTGTGGAATTTACACACTGATCATTGAACATTAGTTCAATGCATTAGTGCATTTTAAGTTCAAATATTTGTGAGCCTAGCCTTTTAGAAGTAATCTTCTTAAAAACTGCTGCAGCTGAGAGGTTGATTTGTGTATTTGCTGCAATGCTCTCTGTGTGCTGTGCTTACACATTGTGCCTTTTACCCATCAGAAAGCAACAGATAGTAGGAAACATGGCTGTAAAACTGCAAGTCGGATGTCGAAGAAGAAGATATATGTGTTAGGGCTCATGCTGAAGCCAGCTGCTTGTCAGTGGGACTGGGCCTTTGTTCATACCTGATCAGTTTATCCAGGGAGCAGCAACTGGTAGCTGAAGATAGGGGATGCATGTTTTTAAACGTTCCCTAAATCTTTCGTTCTAGCTTAATTTAATGGAAATAAACATGAGCAAGGATACAATCTAGCTTCAGGGCGTGAGCTTGTCCGTTGTTTTTGTCACAACAGTTGGTGTCAGGTTTGTGGTCCTGCTATCTGAGGTTGGTTTAATAGGCTGCTAGGGCAGCAGGCCTGGCTGTGGGTGTGCAGAAGGGTGGGTGTCGGCAGCAGGGAAGGGGAGACAGGAGGTGTAAGGTAGGGCTTTGCCTGCCCTTGGATGTGTGAAATCAGAAGGTAAGCTGGTGGGGCTGGTGGTTTTCTAGCTCTCATGTAACCTGAAACTTTGCCAGTAGGAAGTCACTGGAACTTGGTGGCATCTTACTGTCCTGTAAAGCTCCCTTGTGTGATGATCAGATACCTGAAGTCTTGAAGCAGCTGCTTTTCAGAACAATTTTACCATGTACCTCTTAGGAGCATAGTAGATTTCAGGGCAGTCATGGAACACCTGTAGATGTTAGATCATTCTGGGAAATCATCTAAGAATTTTGTGACCCAACTGTTACGGTGTAACGGAGAAGAATGAAGGTACTTTGTTACAAGGGTTTCAGGGTAAAAAGCTGTAAGGCAGTTGCAATGACTAGGTGGGGAAAACCCCACATTTTGCTGTGTCCTTCCTGGTGCAGAAGGAGGTTTACATAGCTGACTTCTTTTTGTAGATTTGTTTGATACTAGATCATTCAAGACTTGGATGCAGTGTAAAGGGAGATCAAACCTTAGTGAGCTGGGGGAAGAAATTTGTCATTCCTGCTTTTAAAAGCAGGCATGTGTCCTTCAAGTATGCACCAATACACACCGTTTAGCAACACATGCCAGAGAGCTGTCCCAGTTGCTTTCTCAGCACAGAGGGTGCATCTGCAGAGTAAGCTGCTGCTGCTGGCCAAAGAGAAAAGGAGAATGGTGCCTCCAGACCTTAGCACTAGCTGCTGCTTGTTCTTAAATACCAGTGTGAATAAGGAGTTGCAGGAAGTGCCCCAAAGGCTTCTGCTCTCATCAGGCATGAGGGTTAGAGGTAGGTATCTGAGTTCTGGTGGGTTCTTTACAATGGGTTTAGGGGAACCTTTACTCTCTATCAAACTGCCTTGGAAGAGCAGAGGATGTGGGGGTTTTTTTCACTTCTCCTTGACTTTCAACCCAGAAGCTTCTGGATTGCACTGAGGATTTGGAAATGTCTGATAATCTGTCCCACACCCCAGTATTTGTGGGTTTGTATTCTTCCTGCTGGCATGGTGATGTAAGCAGATTTTTCTGGGTTGCTTTAGGTGGAGTTCACTCTTATTGTACCCCAATCACTGACCTCCTGTTGAGAGTGAAAGCTAGTGAAATAGGAGCGTTATACCTTGGGTTTGAAGCTAAAATCAGCAGGTGTTTTCAGGTTTTAGAAGCAGCAATATATCAGTTGATGGCCCTTCATTGCTTGGAGGTTCTTATTGATGTAAAGGGTTGGAGATGTTTATTAAATGAAAGGCTAGATTCTGAAATCCCTTCCTTCTCCATATTGCAGTTTTCCCACTCTGAACCTCTAAAGTAGAGCTTTGGTCAAGAGAATTAGGGGAGAGATTTGCCAAGATTCAGAGCCAGTATTGTACCAATGTGTGTGCTGTCACTTCTAGAAGACCTTGTGCATTTGAAATAGTTGGGGCCACCTGTCTTCTGAGATAGATTTGGGTTTGCTGAGCCTAAGGATTGTGCTGAAGAAAAGCTAGGAATGCTGTGCAGAAAGCAGAGCCACCTAGCCTAGACCCTTTAGGTCTGCCTTCTAGGCTTCCTGTGAAAGAATATATTATCTTGGCAGAATATTGTATTTCCCCTGTACTGTTGTTATATTGAAGGTTTTTGTCACCAGGCTTCTCTCCACACAACTTCCTGTATTACAGATACAGATATGTGAGCATCATGCTAAAATTTCATATGTAAGTGTCCACTTCTTGGATTATTTGCCTATAGCATAACTAGGATTATTGGAATTAAGCTAAATATAGCCAACACATGTAGGAGTTAAATTATGAAAATACTTGAAGAAAGGAGGGCAGTGAAGAGGAGCAAGAATAAAAGGAGCTGCGTCTTTCTGTCAATGAAAAGCAAAAAGCATAAAGAGAGAAAAATTCCCAAATATAGAAGATTTCTCTTCCCTAGGTTGGTTTCATCACAGGCAGCAGCATAGGGCGTGTAGCTGAAGCCTGCTAGTTTGATGCTTGCTGTTGCCATTCTTTACTGCTAGCTAGCCAAACACCCTGTCATGTGTGTGTGAATCTGCTGCTTTTTTCATGCTTACGTTCTCCAAAATAGCTGATCATTGTATAAAGAACAGGCAGTTCAGTGTGTGCTGTTGATAACCATTTTCCATGAGTACAGGATTGAGTGGCAGAACTGCACTCTTCGTAGTCATCTCAGCACCATCTCTGGGAACAGTTGTCTTAACGTGTAGGACTTGTGCTATTCTTATCATTTCTTTCCCACAGTACATGAGAATTAATTGGTTTATGTAAGTGCTAGCATACAGGGGGACAAGAACAGCAAGATAGATTATTATGACACTTTAAATGTTTTAAATTTATTAATATCAAAACCCTCTGAGATGAATTAACACAGCCTGAACTTGTTAATTGGAAAAAGTGAACTGGAGCTGAAATCAGACTTCTTCAGCTTTGAAAATTCAAACTTTGTTGTTATGCTGTGGTTTGTTTTTATCCTGAGATTTTTCTCATTGAACCCTGTTGTAGGATGTGTTGATCTCTTTGGAGACGGCAGGCATTGCTTTCACAGCCAGTGTGCTTCTGGGGAGGGTAGGTGGAAACAACAGTTACAAGGGCATCACTGTGAAGTGGTGCAGCATGCACACATGTAGTAACGACAGAGGATGCTGGCAGTGACTTTAGAACTACTGAAGGCAATACTTTATCTTACTTCTCTGTGGAAGATGGGGGGAAAATGAAGCTTTGTTCAGCTCAGCAACTTTTTAATGCATCTTGGGGAATTCTGTGTCTTAAAAGATCAGAATTGCTTTTGAAGAAATCTCTGTAAATCATATTGTTTAGAAATATGTAGGTCGAGTTTCATCTGCTCTTGCAAGGTCATCTTGCTCACAAGATGAGTCTTTAATTTGCCTCAAAGACTGGTGGTTTATGAAGTTAGTGACATTGCTTCAGACTGGAAACTTATTTGGCAAGAGGATCAGCAATTTCATCCCTATGTAGGTCATGTATTTTCATATCAAAGTAGTTATCTTGGTCTCCATCCAGTGGAGTGGCAGAAAACTGGCTAGTAAATCCCAGAAGATGTGGGTGTGGCAGTTGAGAGGTGACTCCTGTGTTGGCTACTTGGGGTGGGTGGTAGGTGTAGGCACCTGAAGCTGCTGCCGCTGCCAGAGTTATCAACGTATCAGTGCAACGAGCGAGAAGTTGGTCTGCATAAATTTTTTTTTTTTTAATGTTTGGGTTTATTTTACAGAAACAACTGATCCAGGTTGTGTGTGATTGTGCAGGAACTTGTCCTAGCATAGCTGGGGCTAAGCACGAGGCTGGGAGGTGTGGGAGTGGAGTTGGCTCTGGTGGCAACCCAGGAATGCTGCTGAGGATGCACTTCTGAAACTATCCCCAGGCACTTGACCTGGTCAGGCCCTTGGCCAGCCAAACCAAGGAGGTGCTCCAAGAGATGGAGGTGCTTAGCTTTAGCTTGTGATTTCTGACTGAGTTTTGTAGAGAAAGTGGCTTTTCACTTGCTTGAGCCCAGATGAAACCAGTAGTGACACACAATCTGAAGCTGTAATTTGCACTGCTGCCTTCATAGCTAGCACAGTTATGGGAAGTTGAGTTTGCTGCAAACTTTTCCCTGTCTGAATCTGATATAAATTCCTCTAGCTTATGGCAGAAAATGTATTGGAAAACATGGGAAGACTTGTCCAAAAAAAAAAAAGAAAGAAAAAAGAAAGTTTAATGAAACAACTTGTACACAAATGATGTGTGCTAGGTGGCTGATTATTCTCACTGACCTGCCACACCACCTTTCCAGACTGGGCTCTTATCTCAGTTACTGGAGGAATCTATTAGTAAATGATTGATTACTATTCTGTGCTCCTGAAGGTGACTGTGCACTGCCAAGGCTAGCATTGCCCTCTGCTCAGCATGCCGAGGAGTGTTGCCACCCTACACACATTCCTGGATGTGTTATAGAGGCTGCTGATCTCACTGTCTGCCGGGAATGAAATGTTCTGGGCTTGATGCTCAGTTGTGTCAAGTATGGGAGAACTTCAGTCTTTCTTAAAGGAAGGGAGAGATCATACAGCAGGCTTGGGAAAGCCTTGCTGGTGGCCCTGGACAAGGGCTGGCTGCTGGAAGTTGGTAGCCTTGGATGCCCCATCAGCAGGGCAAGTGTTAGCTGAAGAGATAAATGAATAAAGGAGCATGGCAGCAGGTAGGCAGGGTCAGGTGGCGGTATGCAGACTAACGCTGCTACATACACATAGGAGAGCTGTGTAGCCTGACCACTTCCTTGGAGAGAAATACTTTCCATGCTGGCCAGCTACCATTCATGAGGCTTGTTTAGTAAGGTTCTGTTCTTTGCTTGTGGTAGTAAAGACTTAGCTTTAACTGCTCAAATAAAACCCAGAGTTCTTGTTCACAGAGCCTAAGGTTACTGCTCCCCCCTCCCTTTTTAAGCTACATGCATAAATAATTGGCTGAACAAACACAGACAGAACTGCTCCCAATAGAATAATAGCTGCTTTTCACTGCCACTCATTCAGTCAAGTGACATCTGGAAGACTCTCTGGATAGTCACAGGAGGTCTGGTGTGTAACAGGAAGATGCAAAGAAGCCAAGTCCTACAGCTGTCAGTGTTCTCTGTTTTTTCGTGCTTTTGGATGGGTACTGCTGGCTTGGTTTATTCTCTGTTTATGTTGGTACTTGCAGCTTCCACCTCAGACATGATGTTCTGCAACGTAAGTACCCAACACATTTAAAAAGCAGATTAATTGTTTTCTTGGTCTTATGGAGGTGCTGTGAGGGATTAATTAAGTCTGACAAAGTGCTTTCTGGCTGGGATGTCAGGCTGATGTTTTAGGACTGATGGTATTGTTCAGAGAAACTGTTTAGTTCTTGAATGCCTAATCAGTGTTTTAGAAGAGTTTAGTCTGTGGGGGCAAGCTTTACTGATTTAAAGTGTGCAATAAACAGTATTGATTTGCAAGAGGCAGCCATTCATATCTGCTCTATGCAGAATAGAGATGTAAGGCAGTCACATAACTATTTTGAACTAAAATATAATGAAGCTATTGCTCAAATGACCCTGCAACAACCTGCAAGTTTCTCATACCTGCCTTAGTAGCCTTGTACTGGGAACAAGGGCAGTCCCTTGCTAAGTAGAGTGTTCTCTGCTATTTTATCCCTCTCAACTCTACCATGGGATGATGGCCTCAAAATAATAATCTGCACCTTCAGAGCAGCACAGGAGGTCATAGGTAGCCCCACAACTGCTCTTATATAACTATGCTGTGCATAACTTTGCAATTTATTTTGCATGTGCCAGACACAGCTTTGGATTCCACATGGCAGCTAAGCCTCTGTGGCTGCTAGAAGGCATGCTGGTGGCCCAGCTGTGCAGTCTGTTCCTTTGCTTTTGCAGCCCCTAAGCCATCCAGTGCACAGATCCTGTGGTGTGGGACATCCTTTGAGAGGGTCAGGAAGGTTGGCAGCAGCTACCTGTTGGACCACAGCATCTAACTCCTGTGTGAATTAGAATAATTTTCTCACTGAAAATTCATACTGAACATCTGAAGTTCTTATAGCTGGACTGTTTGAAAGATTAAGTATGTCCTTGATCTGCTTATCCAAATGATCTCAAAGGGAACTGGGTGGGGATGATAACTGAGAGTATTTGACTGTCACATGGGATGCAGCTCTGCAAATTATGCAGTTTGTTTCCTGTGAAATATCTTGGGTTGGTGGCCTTTCTTGGGTGGTGCTGGGTCAGTCACCCTGGTGCTGGCTACATCAATGCTTGTAACTTCTTTGTGAGGTGGGGCTTATCGCATTCATTTGGTAGAACTGGCTTGCTCTGCAGCTGCTGAAATGCAAGGAGGAGGTGTGTGCGTGGGAATGGGGAAGCAGGCAGCACCCCAGGAATGGGGCAGGTCTTGTCTTGAGCTGGCAAGGACTAGACAATCAGGTGAGGGTGGGCTTCTCACTGCCCTTATTGCAGTAGCCCATCTGAGTGTTCCATGACGCTCTGGAGCTCAAACCTCTGCTCGCCCCAGTGCTGCATTCCCTGAGGGACAACCTTCAGCCTGTCTGCTCCACTGCCTGTTCACTGGGGTTTCTGAGGCAGCATTTGTGTACTGAGCTTCTGCATCTTATGTGACTTATCTGGGATGTGTCAGTTCTGCTGCAGCAGTGTGCACAGGGTAAGGTCCGTGCTCCATTAGTGATGCTGCTATAGTTTTTAACAGCTGTTAGATTGTTGCAGAGCTCTTTAGACAGGGTTTTCCTGCTCAGACCCAATCTTTGTCCAGAATGGTGCCCACTGGTGCTGTTCCTTAACATCTGATGTGACTTTGGTTCAGTCTTCTGGTTGCTGCTTATGACTTGCCACTATGGTGGAACGAGAGTGGCCCAGCTGGCCAGAGTACTTCCTTTTCTGAAAGGTCTTTGCTGCTGCAGCATCTTCTGTACTCTCAGGACTTTTCCAGATGCTCCCCATAGCTAGTGGAGTGCTGTTAATGATGCAGTTTCATTGTCTGCTGCTGCTCTGGATGAATGCCTGTATAGCTGGAATGGAAACTCTTCTCGAGGGAGAACTTTGTATGGAAAGGATTTTTAAGATAAAATTGTAAGGTTTACCTAAATTAAGATGACCTTACTGTATATAGTATTCCAGATGAGCTTTTCATATTGAATTGATTTGGGTGTTTTGGTATTTGGGTTTTTTGTTGTGTTTTTTTTTTTTATCATGTTAAAGATTTTTTTTTTTTAATACTACAGAGTTTTGGCTAAACTTGAAATCAAATCAGCACTTTAGACAAACTTTTTCTTTGGAGTATGTATGCTTGGTGGTGATGCTTGGATGTTTTCAATTAGTGTGTATGTTAAACCTGCAGAGAATAAAGAGATTAATATACTAAACAGCAGAGTTTATTCAACATTCCTCAACATCTGAACTCTTTGCTTCAGTTGTCAGTTCATCCTCTTGTTTCTCTGAAATTCCATGAAGCTATCCCTACATCCAGCTAACCTAAACAGCTTGTCAGCCAGCAAGACAGTGAGCCAGACTTGCAGTTTGTCTTTTCTTATGTTACTACTAAGTGTTTCACACTAAGATCTAAGCATCAAAGTTCAACAGTCTGTAGCCATGGTGGGGCACAGATTGTTTTATTCTTACAGGGACTCGTACATAGAAGGCTTTAGGCCATTCAACAGGTAGTTCTTAAAACGTAAGCTTACCAATATTCTAGATGCAGGCAGATCTGTCTGGTAAAGCAATGGCTTTGCAGTCCTCAGTGTTATTCTTTTGTGTTTTAACCCATATATGCAGGAAAGTGGAATGTTGTGACTGCTACCATGTCCCATGGCTCTCTGTGGCACCAAGGTTTTGCAAGATACCTTAGACTTCCTTACTGTATTTTCTTTTCAATTTGAATGTATAAGCTTCCAGATTTATCTTTAATGTCATCTGTAAAATAGCAATGTGACATCTTTTCAGTTGAGCTGTAATTCTGAATAAAGGTAGAGATGTTGTCTTATGTCATGTATTAATTATTCATAGACTGTTGTATGGCATTGCCATTTTCTCATGCAACTGGCTCACTGGTAATTCAGTTTCGAAGGTACCTGCCATTGTGGTCTTTGCCTCATGCTAAGGGAAGCATAACCTTAATGTAAATGCTTTCTTAAAGCACATGTTATTTGCTCACCTGATCTCTTATACTTGATGGACACTACTCCTCACTTCCTTTTTAAGATTTCTTTTAAGGAGAAGCATGTGTGGGTGGAAGGGAAGGGGTATGTTGCTCAGGACCTGGCTTGGTCATTTTCAAAAGGGTTGCATGGATTAAAACCTCAGTTTGAAAAGACAAATTTGCAACTGGTCACACAGAGTCCTCCACTCAGGCTTGTTTTCACACATCCTTTGTAAATGCCACTCTTATCTCTAAAGCAAATGTTCTGTGTTGAATTTTCTCATCTTTATTCTGTATTTGCCCAGTATTCTGTAGCTAATGCCCCACACTGCTTCCTGGTTTATTTTCTATCTGCTTCCCAGCCACAGGCTCCTGCAGTTTTGGATGGTAGTTCAGAAGCATAAAAGGGCTGATGGCCCTTTCTGGTGTGGTCACTATGGATTTTTCAATCAGGTATTTCTTTCTTCCCACCAGGAAAGATCCCTCAGCTATTGGAGAAAGGCATGGTTGCAGCTCATAGCCTAGTTTTGATGTGTGAACAAGTGGTACCTATTTGGGGGTAGGAGGACTTGGTCTTGGGTCGGGCTATTTCCTATCATGTGTCTGTGGCTCTTGCCACAGCTTTTGGGCTCTCTACTGCAAGGCAGCAAGGTGGAGGCTGAGACTCAGTGAACAGAGCCAAGTGACACCAGGTCTTGGAAAGAGGAGGACAGCTAGTGCAGTTAACTAATTGGTGTTTAAAGTTTTGCTGTGCATTAAAAAAAAACCCCTGAGAACAGCCCAAGTGGTAATTCACACCCGTAATTGTTCTACTTGGAAATCTGCTGGTGACACTTGCTTCTGATGGAGTGTTGCATGTTGGTAAGCTTCTCCATAATCACATTTATTGGAGAATAGATTTGCAGTGAAATAGCCTAAATTAAATAATTTCAACAATGACCTTTCAAGTCATTCTTGTTTGAATCACTCCTCTGGAGTAGTTTAGCAGATGTGTGGCAACACTGTCCTGAATGACAGTAGCACATCTTGCCAAATACAGTGTTGAAGACAGGCTGAAATGCTACTGTGATCCAGCTGCTTCCTGACCACTCTAGATACCTGGTGGAAGATGTAGGGAATAATGGAGCTATGTCAGCATGAATTAAGGATTTAACGGTAAGATTTTTTTTTTTTTTGGTTGCATCCTACCTGCTTACAGAGAGTTTACCTCCCCTTAGCTCGTGTCCTTGCAGTTGCAGATAAGCTGTTGACCTGTAATTTTATGCCTTTGTTTCCATCTCTAATGCTCAGAGCATTCCTTGTTGCTTCTACTTTCTCTCACAAGCTGTATAATGCTGTTGCTTACTTCTCTTGTGGCCGTGTGTACAGCGTCTTTAAAAGCCTTTCATAGAGTAAGCATTTAGCATTTTGCCTGATGGGAGAAGGAGGTTTATAGAGTGTTTAAAAAAAAAAAAAAAAAAGGCAAGAAACACACTGTAGATAATAGATTCCAAAAATGCAAATTTGTTTAAGCAACTCCTTAAAAAGAGGGGAGGGAGGAAGGAATTGAAGATTAAACCCAGTGTTTATATACATGTAGAAGCTGGAGGCAAAGCAATCCATTCATAAATATACAATAGGATTTATGTCATGGTGAGAAGTGCTACATGCATATTCATGTGTAATTTGCAAATCCTTTAGTGATTAAATACTTCACTCCAAACTCTAGAACTAAATAACCTTCTTGTTGAAATGAGATATCCAAAGGCTCTAATGCTTTTCCTGTGAAGGGGAAAGGCTGGGTGGTGTAATAGATCTGATACTCTAATTTTCACTCTATTAAAAGATTTTTGGTGTGCTTTGGGCATTATTTTATTAGGATCAGCAAGTCTTGAACGAAATAGGTGAAGCATAGACTTGTAAGAAGTATTGTAAAGCTTATCATGCTAGGAAGAGCACATAGACTTGGAAACTTGTAAGGATGTTTTTCTCAATGGATTTTCATGTTGAATAATTTTGTCTAAACTTTCAACCCTGCAGGTAAGGGAGGAGGCAGATAAGTAACAGAGCTTGGAATGCTAGTGTCTGAAGGAAGTAGCCTTTGTCCTAGTTCTGCTACATGCTTCATGCCTGCCCTGCTGTCCCCAGGATCCTTTTGCAGCTGGAAGTAGCAGGCTTGTGTCCCCTCGAGATTCACCAGCTGCTATGCTGGCAGAGCAGGCTAGTAGCCAGGTAACATTGGGCTTCTGTGATGCCAGGTGTTCAGTATTGCTATAATCAGTTACTGAAGAACCATATTTTTCCTAGATTAAAGTTCTGCTCAGTTCTTAAAATTAGACCTAAGCAGATTCAGTTACATTGGCCTAAATACTCAGTTTGCCCTTTGTGAAAGCTGTGGTTTATTCTTGTATCTGGACTCTGACAAAGTGTCCCTTACTGTCCTCTCTCCTGGTGTTCCTGATGGCTTATTTTGGAACTGATCCTTTTTGTAGCTATGTGAGGTCTTTCACGTTTGTGCATTGGTTTTGCACTGGTAAGAATGCAAAATACATCCATACTGGATGGGAAAAGCCAGGAAAGTTTTCATGTTCCTTCCTCCCACTTCAGTTAGTCCCTCTTGGAAAGTTGTGTTGTCTGATTTAGCTTTGCTACTCCTGTCTTTTAACAGCCCATTTCTGGGATGCTTTGATTCAACTGAACAACAGAACAGGGCAATGCACTCAATTCACTAAGGACTAGATATGCATTTTTCAGCCGACACAAGTTTAACAAATTGCCCTTTTAGTCCTGTTTACTTGTTTTTCTTATTGGGTCACATGTAGGTTCTGTTCCTTGGTGATCAGAGAAGAGCTCTGGATTCCCTGTTGCAGTTTTGTGTTGTGATCAGGGAAGCATGTTGCAGAGGTGATGCCCCTTTGGTGCTTTGGGGCTCTGCTGTTCAAAGCTGTACTTGGGCTGATTTGAAAGAATGTTTCCAGGTAACAAAAAAGTTGTTGCTTTTACAATCAGCTCTGAGAATTTGTTGTCTGCTGTGTCAGAGCATCAGTGTGTATATGCTGGTGGTTAGTCACATCTGAGGATGAAAACGCAGCCCTGGGTATGAATTTGGTTTAGTTGCATAGAATGGACAAAATCAGAGCAAATAAACCCAGTCCTTAAACTGAACCCTGAGTGGGTGACTTCTTGCCTTTGTATGGTGGACACTTTGCCCTTCAAGCAGTTCAGGTGCAGATGGGGAATGGCTGATGTATGGGATGTGATGTTTCTATTACTGTAAGGCTGTACGAGTTGGGCATACACCAGTATTTCACAGCATATGTTTATAAGGAAAAATGGAAGGGAATAATTTATTGACAAACATCACTTTTTAAATAACTGCTGCTCAGGCAGAGACTAGATAGGATATGAATTTGATTCTGCCCCATCTTTCCCCATTTTAACTACCCTAAGCAATTGCCTCTTTCGTCATCTCTAAAGACTGCAGTGACCCATTGCCTCCAGTGCTGTAATCACTTGGACATTTGCTGGTGGAAAAGGTAAAAAGCTTTGCCCTAGAGCTTGGTTGGGACTGGAGTGCATTGCTTAATCTTGCCCTCTCATGCTGCTGGTCTGTGGGTCCAAGCACAAGCCCCATGACATTGCTGGAGCAGGCTGAGGAGCAACTGAGCCTTGCTGCTGTGGGAGGCTGTTTCTTCAGCCCTGATGCACATCCATCTCCTCACTGAGATAGCTGGCACACAGAAAACTGCTCCTTCTTTATCTGGGCACAATTTTTGCTGCTGCAGTAAGTTAAAGTGGCCCAAGGAATTGTCTTTTGCAGCAGTGACCTGCTGGGTGAGAATGACCTTCCTGCAAGACGTGGTTTCCCCAGAAGCCATGGCTTGCTCCTGAGCTGCAGTCAATGCAGTTATGCTGTGCTTGCTTGGCGCTGTGGGTGGTGAGCATGAGTTCAGTGAGGCAGCCTTGTCACTTAGAGTTTGTCTTTCAAAGCAGGCAGCTTAAATATCAGATTGATGCTTTCTCAGTGCTGTGCCGTGGGCTGTAATTCCATCTGCTGTGACACTGTGAAGGTGACACCTAAGAAGGTATGTGCCTCTTTCTGGATGTTCTCCCCATACCTTCTGCATGCATAACTGCAGGCACCATTTTATCTGCATCTTGGCGTTGCTCGTCCCAAGCATTTTGGCTTCTGCAGTATTGCTGCCCTTTTGTCTTCTCTGGTCTGGAACGGTAGAAGCATCTGTTTATGCCATTAATTTGGAAATTATTAGAAGGACATTGAATAAGGAACATTATTAATGGAAAGAAGTGTTCAAAGACCTCTGCCAGTAAGATCTGTGGGTTTTAATAGTTTTGCTGATTCATCACAGATTTTGGAACTTGACAGCAAGGTGGTTCTCTGAATCAGTCTGCAGGGTAACTTAAAGATACTAGGCAAAGGCAGCAAGAGGATTTTGTTTGCCAGAGTATTTCAGCTTGGTCTTTGCAGATGAGCTGAGCTGTGGCTAATACTTTAGTCAACTGAGCTGACAGGAGTAAGTCCTTATAGAGGTCAGAAATTTTGCAGTGATGGTGTGGATTGGTGTTTGGGTAGAACTAAATAAAATAGATAATGCAATAAAATTACTAGCTGAAAAAAAATTACTATCATTGAGAGTTCTGATGGTGAAGTAGTACTCAGTAAAGTAGCAAATTTCAAACCTGTAAGCTCTTGTGATGCCTTGCTGAAGACCAGATGTACAGGGCTATAAAGCACAATGTCAGAACCATTAAGCACAGCTTTGACCTAAAGGGAAGGATGGAAATGAAAAGCTGAGATATTTTAGGTAATTGCCTTGAGCAGCAGTGATGGCTGTACTCTAACAGCTTCAGTAAGCTGTAAACTAGCTACAGCTGAGGCTAGATCAGGCAACTGGTAATCTGCAGAGTGCTTGGCATACTTTGGTGGGAGAGCAGCACACATGGTGCATGCAGGCTGTGCTCCTTGGTGTCTGTCCTGAGCTCCCTTACAGGAGTTGTGTATACCCACAGAGATCTGGGTCTGACAACACTTCCCACCTTCCCAGCTGTGTTAGCTTTACCACCATCATCTTTTCTTGGTTATGTCCCTTACATTGCAAACTGAATGAGAGAAAATACCCTGTTAAAGATGAGCAGGTGCTGGGGCTTGATATGGCATAAAGATGTGCTTTCCTACTGTACATTGCTAGAGTTGTGTGATCTCTGCTAGATTTTAGGAGCTTATTTTGACTCACATTTTCCAAGACAGATTTGAAAATCTTAGAGTTAGTGCCTTCTGTTGCTTCCTCTAACATGCATGGAAGAGAAATGTGTGAAAAGGGAGGTGGTTTGGCTTCACTCGTTACAAAGCTTCTAAATAATATTTTTTGCCTTATGCACCAAATGCTTAAAATCCTTCTATTTTAGAGTTCCTGTTAAATAACCAGGCTAAATGGCAATACATAGGAGGCAGAAATAGAAAACCTGGTGTGGAGTACATCCCTTTGGAAGCACAGCTTAAGTTGTAGGTAAGACTTTCCATGGAATGGAGCTTTGCTATGGGGACAAAGCCAATTGGTGACTGCAGGTAGTGTTGAATAATTTGGAGATCTGGGAAGCTAAAGTGAAATCCTCAGCAGAATAAACTCATTTAGAAGTCAGAAACGCCAGAAATACCATATAACCCATGAGAAACATAGCTGTTTCCCCCATTTTTTTAATATAAAAAGGTACCTAAAGGCTTTGTTAATGGGAAGAGCAATAAAAGGAGAAGCTAAGGGAAGCACAGAACACAGATAGACAGATCCTCTCTCCCCACAGCCTTGTGGTTTTGTGCCACTCATCGCTGTGTGTGGACACTCAGAGTGGTTGGAGGGGAGCTGCTGCCCTGGAGTTCTGCATGCTTGCACAGGTAGCTCTGGAGAGACATGGTCTGCCTGAAATCAGTGGGAGCAAAACTGGGCACCAGTAAATGAAGGTAAAATGGTTGAAGAGAAGAGACAGCATCTCTCATGTGCCATGGTCTTATCTGTCTGGCAGACACCTAGGACAGGGATCTCCATCTGGTGTGGGTTGGGCTATAGAGGAGTGACTGCTGCCATAGGAACTGAGGTTCCTGCCTGCCAGAGTGCCAGGGTCCTTCTGCCACAATAAAACCCAAGACAGCTGTGTTGTGGCAGACAGAGCTGCTGGGTCCAACGTTGAGCTCTTTGTCTTTGCAACCCATCACCTGCACTGCCACTTTTTCCTCATTAACATCTTTCTTACCGCTTCAGAATACAGCTTGAACATTATGCCGTACTCTGCTTTCAGATGCTCAGAGTGGTAAAAAAAAAAAAAGGCATAGAGATTTTAAACATGATTAGGGGAACAGTGTGTGCAACTGGGGTCACACAGAGGCAGTCACTCCGGCAGGCTCAGCTTTGTATTCAGATGCGCTGGCCGGCGAGCCGCAGACATTCCAGATACTTGTGTTCGTTTCAGCTGTATCCAGGCACGCACTCACAAAGAGCAAGATGCGTGCAGTGAAGTATAAATCCCGTCCTCTAATGACTCAAAGCACTCTTGTGTGCACATACGTGCTTAACAGATTGAATAATTAGCTGGCTTTATAAGCAGGCAGCATGTATGATTCTTCACTTGTAATCTAGAGATCTTATGTGGGGTGAGGAGTGTCTGAAGGTCTTAAAACTCATATCTGCTGGGCAGAGACGAAGAGGGCTGCATCCTGTGTCCAGAGGAGAAGGGCTTCCCAGGCCCAGCACCATCACCTCTGCCTTCCCTCTGAGCTCTGGGCTGACAGGCAGCCCTTGGCTGCTGATGCTGGGCTGGTTTGGCTGGCTGCTCTATGGATGTGGCGACGGGGTGACAGGACCTGCCCCAAATGGCAGCCTTCCTGCAGTGCCCTTGAAGGCAGCTCAGCAGATGATTAGCTGTGTGCGTTAGAGTGTGCAACGAGGCTTACGACTGGAGCCCTTCTCTTGGCCCACGAGCTCGATACGGTTTTTGGCCCAGGCTGCAATCTGGTTTTATGTTAAATATTTAATACAGAAATATTAATCCTGGAGGTCACAAGCCTTATCGTCGAGCTATGCTAGCCCCGCAGGAATGGCAGGGCTGTGCCTGCTTGCTCTGGAGGAGAGAGGGGAGCTGCTAAGCCCGGGGAGCTTGCTGCGAGCAGGCAAGAAGGCTGCCGCGCAGGAATGCGACAGGTTGTGCTGGTGTCCAGGAGACGTGGAGGGTGGGAACGCGCACCAGAGCCCAGGGCTGCGTGCTTGGGATTGCACTGGAGCCGGGGAGGAGCCGGCAGGGAAGCGAACGTGACCTTGAAAATCCTTATGGAGATGAAAAGGTGCAGTCAGGGAGCACATTCCTCCGGCAGCCACGCTGCGCACAGTGACAGCGAGGGCTGCAGCTGCACAGCCCCGACAAACAGCTCCTTGTACACCTTCAGCAGATCGTTCCCGCAGGCACGGCCCCGCAGCGGGTCTGAGAGAGCGGCTTCTAAAGCTGACCGTTCCTGTGAGCTTCATTTATAAGTAATACTGAGTCTGAAAGCAGTAGCAAGGCAGTCTGGCAGCTGGAAAGGATGGGCCACTCGAGAGGACTGCTTTTAATTGTGATTCCAGGGCAGATGCAGCTTATCGACGAGTTTGCTATCCAGAAATCTGGTGAGCAGCCAGGCAGCTGCTCGCAACCAACAAGGAGGGTTGTGGCTTTCCCCATTGCTGCTTCTGTTCCTGACGCTCTTCTGTCACTGGCATGCTATCAACTGCTGAGTCCTGCTAACCCAGCTGTAAATGACCTCGGCAGAAGAGTCCGGGCACTCTGCTGTGGTATTACTAAATGGAAGCAATTTGTGAGAGGGCTTGGAGGGTGTGACAGGCAAGAACAGAGTGGCTACTGGGAAGAGAAGTAAGGAAAGGGTGCATAGGGCGGAAGGTGAGAGAGATGCTTTTTGTAGAAGCAACAGACTATTGAACTGGCTCAGTTACTGATGCGGTTGTGCTGTGACTCTGATACAATTCTCTGTCCCTTTCCTGTCCTTGCACACTCGTATGCTGATTCAGGGTAAGAAACTGCATTGTCTAGGAGCTGATGCTTTAAAAAAAAAAAAATTTAAAAAAAATTTAAGTGCATTAAGTCCTGAAACACATTTCAGGAAAGTGTCACGATGCAAATGAAGCAAGCCTTGTAGTGCAAAAAAGAAATCAACACTTACTACTATGGCTATGAATATGCACTGCAAAATTCTGACTGCTGCATTCCTGAAGGAATCTGAGTGCCATTACACACTGAATCTGACTGTGGCACTTCTATTGCTGAGACTGCACTGCAGCTTTGGAGCAGCTACTTAAAATTCATTGTTGGTTTGTTGTTTTTTTTTCTCTTTGCAAGGGTAAAATAAAAACCTCTCTCTCCACTGCTTTATGAACCGAGTCTTGTGTGTTTTATAGTTTTTGTTAAAGAAATTCAGGTGTTTGCTAGTGTTTTTGGGTAATTCCTGTCTAAATGCTTAGTTTAGAATATTTAACCAAAATTCTTGTCTCATTTATCAGATTCTTATTTTTTGTTTTAGAGCCTCTATGTGTGTGCTAATGATCTGGGGAAGACTGATTTTTAACTACTGAGCAATGGTGTGGCTTCTGCTCAGAGAGATGGAGCTGGACCGGGGCACTCCATTTGCTCTAATATGTGAAGACTTGTGTCCCAGTTGAATGAGGCGAATCGGCTTGCTGAGGAGTGCCATGAGTAGTCTTACTATCACCTCTGTTCTTGTGGAAGAGTGTTTGGTCTTACTGAGTGGCAGAGCTGTCATGATTAGTAGGCTGGCATGTGCTGTATCTAGCTAGGTTTCAGAGCATGTGCTGCATGCCTGTAGCCGGCTCCTGGGCAGGTAGTGGAGTGATGCAAACGTTGTTTCTCTTACAACTGGTGGACTTGCCTGCAAGCTTCTTTGTTGGTCTGAGCTTGATGCCATAACCCCAGCTTTCATTTGCTATGAAAATTGTGGAAAGTGGATTGTTAAATGCTGACGAACCTACAGAGTTTGTGACCTGGGTTTCTGGAGAGTGAGCTCCCTGCAGGACCACCAGCTTGCTTTCCACTTGACTTTGCTGGTTGACTTTTCACAAGGACCTATACCTCAGTCACTTCACATGGGCATAAGAGGTCATGCACAGTTTCACTAGCTCTGTGACTTCCTGTGGTGAGTAGCCAGTACTGTGGCAGTAATCACACTGATATCAGTAGTGTCATAATCAAACCCAGAATTTAGGCTTCTGGGACTGCTCTGATTTTGTTTTATTTCCTAAAAATGTACTTTCCTGAGAGAGTGTGCTGTAAATCCAGCCTTTTATTAAAATATGGAAGAGCGTGGAGAAAGATTAATTCAGTAACATGGCAAAGAAGCTTCAGCAAACCAAAGCAAAGATAATATGCTAAGACCATTGACAATTGACTTATTTTGTCTGGAATATTTCAGTGAATTTTATGTTACTTCCAAATGGGTTTAGAGTAGTTGACTTACCTTTGCTGTCTGGAGTTTATAATCTTTCAAGATCTAAAGGAATTTTGCACTTCTATTGTCTGAGGAAGAAGGATGAGAGAAGGAGTGCAACAATATCAAAAAGACACAGTCTAAGGTGCTTTCAGTTGCCTTCAGGGTACACTGGAAAGAGGAAGTTTTCTCCATTTGGAAGGAGGTTCCCATGCTCTTTTTCTCAAACACTGAAGTAATATATTAGCTAAATATTAATAGTAAGACTATGTAAGGTATGTCTTTGACACATCTAGACCATGGCATGTGAGCAGTGGAGGTGAAGAGGTACCTGCGCTGGGTCTTTGCTTAGTAGAAAGAAATGCTATGGGTTAAGAGCTGAGGAACAACTAAATGCTTTTGATACCTGGTGCCTCTTTAAATGTCTGTTGGATAATTAAACAAAAAAAGTTATACGCTGCATTAGGTGGAAACTTGATTAACTGCTTCAGGCCAAAACACATAGGAGCTTCTTTTCTTCTTCACAAGGCTTTTAAAGCAAAATAACTGTCAGTTACCCTCTGGCTGAAGATGACACTTTCACACACATGCATGTACATGTTTAATGATGCCACCTTGCTTTTTTGTCAACCAGTTAGAATTTGTCATCAGAATATCATTTATTGCTTGGACTTTAACTGTTGAGCCCTTGTACTCACATCCTATCTAAACAGTTGATACCAGTTGCATCCATGAGCTTGTGTTCACAGAGATCCTCAGATAATACTCCCTGCAATAATATTTGAGTTACAAACAGTCTTGGGAAATGAATTTTTCATAATGAGTTTTCCCTTGAATTCTGAAAAATGACATAGTGCTTCTGGGGTTTGTCTTTTTTTTTTTTTTTTATTTTTAGTAAGATTAGAATATTTATCTTGGTCAGGAAACAAGGCAAATCAGCATGGTGACACTCCTGCTGAATTTAGCAGTTGCTGTCCCCTTCCTCAGTCTCATACATCAATCTGGAATGATTTACAAAAACTTGTTTGTTTTTCCTGGAGTTGTGTGAATTCTGTGCAAGAAGAGCAAAGGGGTCTCCCTTGAGCACTGTGTTCATGGATGAGGCTCATGGCTATGGACTGGTGCTCCGAGGGGAAAGGGGTAGCTCTCCCGGTGTCACACACAAGCTGTGGAGACTCCCTGTGCCTGAGGATCTCCTTCGCCACTAGGAATTGCAAGAGGTGCTACCACCAGTATCCCAGCTGCAAGATACCATAGGTTTGGCTTTGCCTGTGATGAAATTTGTTTGTCCTGAATCTGAAGAAGGCTTTCACCTTAGCGGCGTTCTTCCATGGTCTTGAAAGCAGCACTACCAGAACTGTAGTCCTTCTCCCAGTTTATTGCTCTGTGACACCTGAGTATCTGGCCTGCACCCCTCTGCAGAGGGACTTTTCTCTTTCTTCCTGAGCTGAACGTTGGGCATGCAGATCTTCAGCAGGCTGCTTGTGCCACTCCATAGGTGACAAAGACTGCAAACGGGCTTTAAGCTGTGTGAGATAGGTGAGGGAGGGGAATGTGAAGAGCAAGTGCTGTTATAACTTTAACGATAACAGATTTAGTCTGTTGGCAAAACATAGTGATAGGGGATTGTTCAAAATAAATTATGTTTGTAAGTATAAAGCAATTAAACTCACTTGGTGATGCAAATCTCATGTTTGCTGTCATCAAATGAGTGAAGAAACTTCAGTAGTTGTTGACTTGTATTGATTCCCTTCCAATTAGTGAAGTACTGAGCTATGTTCTCTGCTATGTACAGTTCTGGCTATAGAAGCAGGGGTTTTGTGTACCTTAGCTCCATAATAAATCAAGGCTTTGTTACTTTGGATAAAAAATGTACTAAACTTATTAGCTTTATACTCTAATCTTACGCTTCTAACTCTGCACATCTCCTAAAGCTTTACTCTTCTGAGGTTGTTCTAGAAGTCTGTTCTTGACATTTCTGTTTATTTTTGTACAGTATCACTTTTCAGGATGTGAGAAGGCAATGCATCAACACTAATAGCAACAGCAAGAGATAGTGCCTAGGGCTCTTTGGGGTTCACTTGTCTTGGTAGCTTCCTATGTGTAGCTGGTTTCAGCTCTATTTGGACAAGATTTCCAAGTTCACAGGCTGCTGTCAGATCAGCGTGGTGAATGTTTCTAGAGCTGATCTAGGCCTTGTGGAAAAGCTAAGTGGCTGCAGCTTATGTTTTAGGGCAAAGAGCAGAGAATGTGGTGATGCCCTGCTGCTCACCTAGACTCTGTTCTGGAAGTGATGTAGAACAAAGAACCTACTAAAGTAGCTGTTTGGCATCAGGAGCATCAAATAGCTCTGTAACTGCATAAGTACATTTAGAACACAGAAACAGCAAGCAGCCAGTCCCACTAAAGCTGCTGTACAGTTAGCTACTAGGCCAGTGCTAGCAGGAGGTGGACTAGGGAGCAGTGTACAACCTACATGTGTGTAAAACCATCCTTCTGTGCTTCCCTTGCCCCTTTCTAAACATGCTTCTGTAGTAAGGATGCTTAGTTTCTCCACTGGGCAGACTACAGAGCCTAGATAAGTCCAGTGATGCCATTGTGGAGTTGTCTATTTTTTCCACTTCAGATGCCATGTGAATAAAGGGCACAGGAGCTGGCACTGTTAAAGAGTGATTTGCTCTCATACTGCTCTTTTTCACACTAGAGATAACACATGCTGCTGAATAATATGCAATGCTTCTCAAGGAAGCCTTTTTTATTTCCCATGCGTGAAGCAAAAATGCAGTACCTAATGAAGTTTGTCTGTGGGGCAAACTCCCAATCTGGGCTGACTGGATGTCTATGAAGGGGAACAGAGCTGACTTTGCTACCACTGCCTGTGTCTGCATGCTGTGGCCCTTGGGATAGCATATTCCTCAATACTGAGGTACAGCAAATCTTAGGTACTTATATTGTTGCCAAAATCTCAAATATTTATCTTTTTCTGACAGTAGCTATTGGTTCCCTGCTCTAGGAGCTGGATTGTCAGAGGGTGGGGGGGGGGAGGAGCCTGTCCTATACACCTCTTTATCTTGAGGCATCTTGCCAATGTAAACTACTTGCACCCACACGATAGGCAGCCTTTCAGAGAAGTAGGAGTGCAGGCTGTAAGAACAGAGACAAGCCTTCCAGTTCATAATCTCCCAAATATGTCAAGAAACTAGTCTGACTACTCTGTCCGGATGTTTGGTAGACAATTTACCCCTTCCTATGCAGTTCTTTTGAGAACAGTCAAACCTCTAAGTGAAGAGAGAGCTGACTTGGTTTTAGTCAGTTCAGGATATGCAGGTGGCAAGGCTGTTTCTCTTTCCAGAAGGAAAACTTAAAAAAACAACCTCAATAATTTAAAACTAAAGGTGTTTGAATTACTTGCATGGGTAAATTCCAGCTCTGGCATGCTTTTAGTTTTATGGTGGCACTGTTTTCATCAAGCTGTACCTTACTTTTATATCTTCTCTGCTTAATCAGCTCAGGAGAGCATGCAGGCTGGCAGGAAAGTTAATGTTGTGAGAAGCCTCGACTCCCATTTCCTGACTTTTTAACCTTGAACTATCCCAGGAATTTTGCATTTGAGTGATTAAGAAGGTATGACTGACCTCCTGCCTCTCTCCTGCTAGCAGAACCAGTTTGTTAATCTCTGGGAATGATCTAAAATCTATGTGCTTTTTGATTGTCTTCATTTTGCAAATTACTTAGTGGTTCTTTGCTTCCAGGAGTAAATGATCTGTATTGAAAAGAAATACACAGGCAAACCAACTGTAAGTGTGTGCAAGGTAAAGCTTGTAAATATAGAAGCCTTTTCATGAGTGGGTAGAACATGCAAGCAGCTGTTACCCTGGCAGGTACTAGGCATGCTCGTTGTGGCTGGTGGAGATGTAAATTGTGTATTGTATAGCTCAATGCTTCCATGAATCTGAGTATTAGAAATGCATTAATATTAAAGGTATAAATTTGTGTGTTTGGGATACTCAGAATACAGGCTGTTGCCCGACTTCAGGTGTCCTTGTCTCCTGATTTCTTATCGAAGAACCTGTTTGGGTAGCACGTGACTAATTTCTGTAGAAAAATGATTTTGATGTTACCTGCTCATGCAATAGTAGTAGAGGGTCTGAACAGGCAAATTGCATACAAGTCAAGATGTCTTAACCAAGGAGCAGTAAAGGGCATCTCTGAAGTCTTCATTGACAATAAAACTGTTTAAAATTACTGTAGTTAGGAAAACAAGCACTGAGAATAGATGTTGGGTGTGCTTATCCCAGAGATAGCCCAATGCATGAAGCCTCCCAGGTAAGGAGGAGAGGCAAGGGGAGAGATCTTTGGGAGACTGTAAAGATGCTTAATAACCATAGCAACAAAGGAAAACTGCTCTGCAGTCTGGATTTCTTGAGATGTGTTGGGGTTTTGGGGTGTTACTGTTGATGGCATGCTGTAGTTTAAGCAGATCTATGTGGTTTCCAGCAGTAACTTCAAAGAAGCCTTTTTTCTTAGACCTGACCCCATTTTTTTCTGAGGGTTGCGATTCTGTTGAAGTTATCCTTTATCACAGTAAGACCAGGTCCATGTTGTAATGTTGTACATGCTGGCAGTCTTTGAAATGACATCTGTTTGGTAACTAGAAGCTCAGGGTGGCTGTGCCGTTGTGTGGATCTTGAAGTGTTATCTGTCTTCCAAACCTTTTGGTCTCTCATGAAACTCCTTGGAGCACTATCAAGAACCTTCTCAAAATTGTGATTACTTCTTAAAGTTTTCTCCTTGTTACCTAGGAAGCTCTTTGCCATTCGTAGTTCTAAGCTGCTTATGTGGGTCCTGAGTTACTCCTTTCTGCTCCCCGTGATGTGGAGGTCTCCCCATCTAAAACCTGCAGCAGCTGTTGATGTTTTGGTGCAATCGGGAGTGCCATTTGGCCCAGACTTGCCTGTTGTGTCACTGCTGAGGATACAGACTGTTGGAGATGAGCTGTTCTCATTTGCCTTTTCCCTAAATTGCAGCTGGAGTGGGAATGCAAGGGAGTGTTTGACTGTGCCCAGGTGTGTGGTGACAGGGTGAGGAAAGCCTTGCCAGCAAGATGGTAAAGCCTCTTTGCTGCCACACCTCCATCCTCCAAAGGCAATTCTCCCTGCAGCCAGAGAAGATGCTCCAAGGGAAAACAGTTACTATAGTGACAAACAGCCCTGGTGTGTTTGAGGGCTGGATTATCAACTTGAGTAATAAATGTGTAGGAGTCTATTTTTAAAAGCTTTTGTGAGGAGAAGATTGCTGTAGCCCCAGAAAATGTCTGCGGAGCAAGAGGTTTTTCTCTGCTGAAGTTTAAAAATAATCAGTGTCTGTCTTGAGAATGGGAATGACCTCATTAAAAACAAAGAAGCTTGTATGTCATCGTGTCGAGCCTCCTGGCAGAGATTCTTGCAGCAGCCTTCTGACTTACAGTAGGAGCTCTTCCCATTAACAGGTTCCTCAGAGCTCAGACTGTGATCTTAGGTACAGCTACAGGTGGAATTGAGGTGCTTGTACCCTCTTCTCTGTCCTGGTCTGTGTAGCACATCCTGGCACATAATGAGCAGCAAGTTGTATTCAAATGAGAAATTAATTTTTTTCAAAAGTAAGAACAAAACAAAAAACCCCAATGCAGTAGAAGCCATTCAAAATAAAACCTGACTCCAGGCATCTTTCACAATAAAACCTGACTCCAGGCATCTTTCACAAAATGCTGGGTCTAAAAACTGTGTAAAAGAAATTGTATGAGTAGAATTATCTGCTGGAACTTTTCTCTTATTACAATTTAATAATGATTTTAAAATATTTTAAATAATTTAAAATAATTTTAAAATAATAATTAACAATAATTTAAATAATTTGTAGCTGCCTTCCAATACCTAAAGAGAAGGCTGGAGACGGACTTTTCATAAGGGTGTCTAGCAATAGGACAAGGGGCAGTGGTTTGAAGCTGAGGAAGAGTAAGTTTAGATTGGATCTTAGGAAGAAGTCCCTTCAGTACAAGGGTGGTGAGGCTCTGAAACAGTCTACCCAGGGAGGCTGTGGATGCCGTCTCCCAGGGGGCCTTGAGCAGCAGAGTCTAGTTGAGAGGCATCCCTGCCCATGGCAGAGGGGTTGGAGCAGATGATCTCTAAGGTCCCTTCCAACCTAAGTCATTCTAGGATTTGGTTATCTCACTTTACTCCTTGCCCACGGAACCTGTTTGCCTCGTACCCTCACCGTGTGCCTGTGAGTACAAGAGGGAAGGGGAGAAACTAAAGGAGCTGTTGAGCTGTTGGACGTTAGCTGTAAGAGGATCTGACAGTGAAGGTGTGGAGTGATCCAGGTGCCACCTTTGTTCCTTGTGCAGTGAGCTGTTGCTGTCAGTACAGTAAACTGTAGGAAATCCCCTGCTCTGTAGTTTCACCCATATAGAGTCGTGGAGGATTTTGTCTAAGGCCACGTGGTCTCTACTGCACTGATTAAAATAAGGCTCTACTGTTTAAATGGCTTTACTGTGTTATGTGGGTTTGAGGAACCCTGCAAACATGGGGATTAGGTGGGTTTATGTACAGCACAAACTTGGCAATCCCCTGGTGGTTTCTAAAGGCTTCCCGCCAGGGTGAGGCGAGCTTGTGGCGTGCTCTCTGCACGTAGGTGCACGAGTACCCAGCCACCAGCCTGCCTAAAAAGCTGCATGGGGATTTGCTTGCTTGCTGTAGGCCACCAGTTGGCACTGAAATCAAATAATTGCAAAAAAAAGAACATCTGCTGTTTCAAGAAGTTCGGAATTGATTTCTGTTACCTGTGTAGTATTAGCTCCAGCTTTGTAAGTGGCATGGCTCACCCATCTCCTGCTTCTGTCAGGAACCTCTATGATCTTGCAGCCATGTTTAACAAACCTTCTGTCAATCAAAAACTTGTTATACAAGGATTATTTGCCTTGAGTTTCTCGTGTAATGAGGTTTTTGATTGACAACAGTAGAGCTAAAGACTATAGAAGGGCTTTCTGAATCTGAGATGGGCAAGTTTCCATTTAATAATGTTTGCACATGATAACATTGGTTTCCAGTCTTATCTGTGGAAGAAGCTGAAAGCGATAGATCAAAAACAAGCAGCGTGGAAACCCTTCTTATTTAAAGCTGATGTGACTTAGAAGCTAGATCTAGGAAACTAGCTTTCTATTTCTAGCTGTGGGAGCAGGATTCAAACCTCATTTGCTGTACAAATAGTCAAGCTATTGGGGGCACACGTTTTGCAGAGTGCCTCAGTATGTTCACTGGCCAGTGGGTGGACGATGACTTTCCCCTCGGGCCCTGCCTATTACAGGTAGGATGGAGGCGAGATTCAGGTGAGCTGATATGTGATGAACATGTAGGTCACTTTTTGCTGTTAAGCTGTGATTTACAGATACCTTCTCTAGCCCAGGCTGGTTTCTCACGTAGGAATTCCACACCAGTTATAGCGTGCAGCTCAGAAGCAGAGGAAGTGCTTCAAGAGTGATTCTGGTCTAATTGATGCTTTAAAGGGCATTAGAGCTAAGTGAGCGTGACTGGAAGATGCAGACAAAGTCATGTGTCTGAAAATGTCATCTCTTTTAACTGGACTAGTTGGGGTTTAATAAAAAAATGCTATACATTCTGACTTTGAAGTTTTCCCCTTGGTTCCCTCTTTGTGGCCAGAGATCAGAAGTCAAAGTCACAAAGTCAGGGGTTTCTGAACTTCTGGGTGCACTGCTTCCACTTGAAAGCTGGGTGAATAAACCTGGAAGGTAAGGAATGCACAAGTGGTTTTGTGGGTTTCCTTCCTTCTAAAGCGCAGTGGGTGAAAGGGCTACGCTTTTCTAGATGGCTGCTTTGAGTCTAGCTACAGAGAGAACCTATTATATGGTAATGTGGTTTGACCAAGTTGATGAGATTTTTCCAAGGCTGCTAGGAAGCTTTGTGAATTACAAAGAAGATGTTTCAAAAGAAATAGTTCTGCAGATGTGCCCTAGCTTTAAGTTCCCAAATGCAGAAACAGTCCTGTTTTATGCAGAAATAATACACTAACTGAATCATGACTTGCTGTGAGAAAGAAACTACCTTTTGCTCATTTCATCAGTCATGCTGCATTGTCAGTGTGCTTAGGGAGATGCTTGATTTTGGACTCCCTCTGGAAAGTTGGTTTCTTTCGGTCATCATAACAGCCATTAAAAATCCTATCTTTAAACAAGGAAATAATCTCTTTTTTTTTTTCTTTTTTTTCTTTTTAGGCTTTATTAATGGTCTGGCTACACAACATACTTTGTGTCTTTCATCTGTAATTGTAGCATTGCTGCTTTGCTTTGTGCCAGCTTTTCCCTCAACAGCAAGAAAAAGGAGTTTAGAAGAGCAAGTAATTTGGTTATGAAGCTGCAGTTATTTGGGGAAATAGCTATATGACATATGTTGCCTGTAATAAATGGAATTACTCTCTTAATTCTAAAACTAATTAGTCTTCTGTTTGCTGTTTGAATGACAGATTTCTCCTTTAATGAATACTTACCCCTCTGTGCAAATGGGATAATTGCAAGCTTGCAGTCAGCCAGGGAGGACAGCACTAGTCTGCGTTTGGGTGGTGGGTGCTCCTTGTGAGATATGCTGAAAACAGGAATCTCAAAGGTGAAATTATTGTCTGTTTCTGAGCCCTAGTAACTGGCAAGTCTCCAGTTGGCTTGTGTCATTGCTACAGCACACTGATCCTGCCTTGCCATTTCTCCTCTCTTTTTCTAAAACTCCAGCTGTGAAAGAATTGACTGCATGCAGTTCACGCATTGCACTTCATATGGAAAATAGGAATAAGCAACCTTCAGTTGCTTGGTCCTGCCTTCCTGTGCAGCCTGACAGTTTCTCAGCATATCTAGAAGTAATTCAGCTGCCTCTAACAAAGTAGGAATGGACAAAAGCTGAGCAGAAGCTTTGAGCTTGGCATTAAACTTTGAAGTATTGAAGTTGGCACTACAGTGCTGTTCCCCGATGGAAATAGTTGAGTCCTGGGGCTGATAGTGAAGCTCAAGATTGGAGGGGTTTTTTTTGGTTTTGTGGTTTTGGGTTTTTTGGTGGGGAGGGTTGTTGTTGTTGTTGTGTTTTGGTGGTTTTTTTTGGTGGGGTTTTTTGTTTGTTAGGGTTTTTTAAAAAATATATTTTAATCTTAGATGTGATTCTTGAGCAGAATTCTGCTGCAGGAAAATTCCACTCTGTGTAATACAAATTAACCTATCAAGGTATGTTTCATATCTGCAGCACACCCTCACCTTTAACTACGAGTTTAATTACTGCTCTGTGTTGAGGGATGTTTGCAAGGATCACTCAAAAATGTAGCTGGGACATGGGAAATATATGGTTTCTGGTTTAATCAATCCATAGGACTGAGTGGAAGCTGGTGTATGAGGTGAGAGACTGCAGACCCAGTGATGGCTCTTCTTACAAAGCTCTCTGTAGAAATAGCAAAATGGCAATCATAAAATCATAAATTTCACAGCAATATTTTGAGTGCTGATAATCAGATGATGCACAAAAGACCACTTAGACCTGGAATAATTGTTCCCACCTTATTCCTACTGTGTATCAGACATCCATGTCATGATCTGGGGGAAACTACATCAATAAATGTTGATTTTTTTATACTGAAATTCCTATGATTGGAGGCTTTTTCCTGGAATAGCCTTTTACAATGATGACTGACTATGAGATGTTAAGATGAGGCTACCAGTTGGTTGCTCAGTGCCTTCAGATGAAGTAAGCTCAAGTGTGCTGAAAACTTTGTTTGCCCTGCTGATTTTACCTTTGGATGTGAAGCCTCTTCTGAAAGCCTGTTCACTTTCTTACAGTGGGTCAGAAACTTGCTCCCTTAGCCACTCTACCTTCCTGTGACACCCTGCTTGTATGTGGCAGAGTTTGCTGCAGTCCTGTAGTTGCTTTTTCACCTGGTTCCTCTTAACATGCACAGTATGAGTGCTAGAGAGGGACTGTGGTGTTCTACAGTGTGTCCTGTGGTTTCTGCTCCAAGGGCTCTTCTGGCAAGTCAGACTTGCAGATTCTCCTTCCAGATACGCTGTGTTCAGCACGTTGGGCTGCTGATAAAACTGTGAGCCAGTGGCATGTTGTGCTTTTGGCAACTGCGTGTGAGATATCTGCAAGCTTAATTCTGCCTGCCTTGTGCCTTCCCTGCAGTGGTATTTTTTGTTAGTAGTTTTGTTGGTGTAAGCTGAACCTCAGTATCTCAGTCAAAGGGGAAGTGGCTTGGTTTTGGTGACTAAAATCTGTGGGATCACTCAGGGAGTGGGTACTTTGTTTTCAACCATCCCATCCTTCAGGCTGTTGCTGAATGTAGTCTCTAATAGAACAACTTCTCAGAGCAATACTGTGGAAATACTTCCTCATTTGGACAGAGCAGGTTCCACATTTTTGTGATACTGAGAAACTAATCTAGTTTGTCATTAATGAAACTGAACATATTGCCATGCAAATGAGTGGAGTTGCATGACACGTGGTCCCACAGTCTTCAGCACTTGCCATTGATTGTGCAGTCTTAATTATTCATGCTATGCAAATTGCATTTCTCATCTTGCTCCTTGTCTACATATTTCTGATACAGGACTTGCCTGCAAACAGACTTGTTCTTTCAGTTGGGAGATGAGAATTGTTTCTGGCAAAGTTCTTACCAGTTGTCTGTTGAGCGAGTGCTGACTGAGCTGGGCAAGGCTTGGGAGCTCTGTCGGAATGAAGTCGTCATCTTGCAACTTCAGATGGAGAAAGGGAAGAGTTTGTGGAGTATTATGAAATAAGAACAAAAGCTTTAAAATAGTTCTCAACTTTCTGTTGGTTTCTGCACTGAAGCCCTTGTGGTACATTTCTGTTCAATGGTTTGGAACAGGTGTGCAGAAGTGTTCTTTTGTTAATCCTAAATATTTTACATTTCAGGTACACTAAACCACTAACCTTTGCAGACTGCATTAGTGATGAATTGCCATTAGGATGGGAAGAAGCTTACGACCCTCAGGTTGGAGTTTATTACATAGACCACAACACCAGTAAGTGACACCTTACTATATTTTTGCAGAGTGATTGTTTTGNCCACCCTCCCCCCCCAAAAAAAAAAAAAGAGCTAACAGCCTATTTTGGAGCAGATGAGATCTGCAGCTTTTGAAACAAATCCTGTCCTTTTCCATTGTACAAGTTAACTGCCTGCTCTAAAACAGGAATTTGAGACCTATTGCTTTGTGATCTTCAAACCATCACTCACATTCAAGCTGATACTATGGACACACCTGTAAGATTTGGCTCTACCAAGGAGTCTGACTAGGTAGTAGTGATCTGGAGTTTGTTCTTAGCCTGGAATTTGTCCTTGTAGCAAGACCATTGGAAAGAGTGCAAAGGTTTCATGTTGATTCCCCAGGCCGGGATAAGCTGAATGACTGCCTGAGCTCCCTTTGCTGCGGAGCTGTTGCTGCCTGTACAGGAGAGGGAAAGCTCACATAGGCTTGGGATATCCTGAGAGTTGTGCAAGCTGGAAAAGAGTTCAGTTCAGGCTTGTGGCATGTTCATTCTGTGTTTATCCTCAAACTAAGTTAATGCTTATTGTCATAGCTAGATTCCTTGATAGACCAGAAGTGTTTGAATTATAAGAAAATGCAGAATGTGATACAGAATCATAGAATGGTCTGGGCTGGAAGAGCCATTTGAAGATCATCTAGGCCAACCCCCAAATATATCATTACAGGCATTGTTAGGAATTTTGTATTGGGTTTTGCTAGAACTGCCCTGAAAAAAAGGTAATAAAATCCATCTGTGACTTTGGGTCTCTTTACAGACCAGGTCTTGCTGCAGTCCAGAAGTTCACAGCGGAACCAGGCCCTTTTGGGAGTGCTTGTTACTCATGCAAAGAGGCAAAACTTTGAAAGGACAAAAGTGACCTGAAGTTGTGTTGGGTTTTTTTGGTTTTATTTTTTTTTTCAATCTTGTTCTAGGACCTCAACTGAAAACTTCAGCAACTTTTTTTTCAACAAGTTACACAATTATTTTTTAAATAAAAATGCAGAAGTCAGGGCATGTTTGGTGGTTGTTGTTTGTTTGGGTTTTTTCTTGACTTTCTTAGGACTCTTCCCTTTGGCTTTTCCTTTTACAGGGAATTATAGTGGGGAAGAAAGGGTAGACAAGCCCACAGGGTCATGCACAGGAGATCTGCAGGGGAGAGGGATGGGCGAACTTTGCTTTAGAAGTTGCTAAATTGGAAAACATAAATTGGGGTCCCCTATAGGTCTGCAAGACCATATCCTGTGTCCATTTCAGTTCCACAAGGAAAGCACTCAGCAGAGTTAAGGATGAGGTTGCTTTTTAAAGACAGCTTGAATCTTAATACTTTTACCAGTGTCACTTGGGTTTGGGTTATTCCTGACCACAGCAGGAGTAAGAGTGAATTTACTTCCTTTTGAATGATTTAATGTTTTCATGACTGTGTTCAACCAGGAAGATAGAAGAGTCTAGGCAAGATCTCCAGAGGAGTGAAAAATATGGTTAGACTTATATTCTCTTGTGGTTGGAGGTCTGCTGTATCAGGTGATGGTATGTGAGAGATGCCTACCAGGATGCTCCAGACCAAGAGCAGCCCGGAAACAGGGCAATGCCACCTTCCAGTGACCCTGAAGGACTTTGCTGCGTTTAGGCAGCAGTGTTGTCATGGTGGCCCACCCTAGTCAAAACAGGAGCCTTAACTTCCTCTCCCAGTGTTTGGCAAAGATCACTAGATGTAGTCTTGGGGAGATACAGTTCGGGTACAGGGAAAAAATCTTGACCTGAAATCTTCCATGGGATGTGAAAGGTTGTTTCAGCTAGCAGAAACTGCAGCATCTAGGTAGGGCAAACAAAACATGATCCTAACTGTACATTTGAGCTTGACCCAGGGTGAATGAACAAGTATCTGTTTGCAGGTCTGAGCCTGTTGTGGTCCAGTTACCCCGATCAGTGCTTGTCAAAAGCACCACAGACTTCAAAGGCATGCAAAGATAGCTTCAACCCATGCTTGACACCTGCTTAATAGTAGTTTCACTTCTGTGTGATGCCAGAAGCTGCAAGACTTGATGTAGAATTTCAATTAAAATGTTAAAAAGAAACAAAATTATAGTGCTGTTTCTTATGCCAGCTCTGATCCAAATCATGATGAAGCAAACCATATCCACTTACCTCCAGCTAATCAAGAGGGTCGTCTTTGTGGTTTATGTTGAAGTATCCTCTGGAGAGTGTCCAAAACCTCCTTCCTCTCCAAGGTCTCTTGCAAATTCCCTGTGCAGGAAGGAACCGTCATCAGAGGGTGAGAAGGGATGGAGGCATGCTGGTTCTTGCTACACACTAATTATCAGAAACAAGCCCAAGGACAGACCTAAATTAGATCTAAAGCCAGGAGCCATTAAAATAAAAGTAAGATGGAGAACTTTTCTAACTTTCTCTCTGAGGCAAAATAAATACAATCGAATTGAGTACCCAGAATATTCTTAGTACAGTATTAGTGCATAGCCCTCAGTGTCTGTCTCTGGGAGATCATCTTTGGAATTTGATTTGCATGAAGAAATTATTATTTTCTTGCCAGATGCTGATGCAAGCATAGTAAGGCTACATTCTTCAATCCTGAAACAATCAGACTTATTTATGACAAGCTCAATGTTAAAAATTCACAAGACAAGAACTGATATAATAGCTTGCATTTCTGTAGTCCTTTTCATCTGACTTCTGAATGTTTTTTGCATTTCTCAGTATTTGGGGCAGATCGAGAGCCCTTAGCCAACGTTTTCATTGATTGTTATTACATGTTTGAAAATCAAAGCTCAAAGCTGCAATCAGGGGCATAGAGTTAGTGCTGTGATTACTGAAAGGGTTGGGGTGAATAGTTAGAAAAATAAGACCAAAGCAGTTTTGGTATGTAAGTGTGGTGTTCTGCTCTCCATGAGCTGGCTACCAAATGTTCACTTTGTCAGGTGGTGGAGGTTTGGAGCAGCGTCAGTGTTTCAGCACCTCACAGAGGTGTTCAGGGTTGTAGATTTTCATAGTGCTTTTCCTGGTTGCTTATAATGGAGGGACTTCCCTGCAGCAGCTTCCACTGCCCTTCTTGGGATTATGGGGAAAATGGGCTGCTAGTTTAAAGGAAAATTGGAAATAACCACGCTTGAGGAAACCATAGGTACAAGTACGCTTAGGACTCAGCGTCCTGAACTAGACTTCAAGAGTTGTGGCTACTTTGCTAAGATACTCATTAGGCTTGAAGTCATGGTTGCTGGTGCTTGTTCATTCAGTCTGGTCTAGGGATGCTGCCTGTCTGGGAATATGGAGGGCAGCTGTCTGGGAACCTCACAGTAGACCTTCCCCTTCTGGTTCAGCTATGGAGGTGAAGGAATTTATTCTGTCTGGGTCTAGGTAATTATTATCTTCAAAGTGGGTTTGAGGGGCAAGAATAGAGACAGGAGCCTCATGTTTTAAGAATCTTACAGCTGATATCCTGCTGCTGCTGCTGTGTCTTCCTGACTTTTCTTCTGTTTGCTCTAACAGACCTCCTGAAGGGTACCAATACCTATGGTTGGCTTTTTTCTCAAGTAATTTTGGGGCAGGTTTTCTGGTTCAGGCTTAACTTTAATATTGCATTGACTAAAATGTTGCTTCTATTAACAGGATCTATAAAGGACTTTTTGTTGAAATGCTTTCAGAAAACTTTGGTGCCTTGAAATGTTCTGAATTATTTTTTATTCTCTTTTGGTATTTTTCTTAAGTCTCGTTATGTAACTTGAAATGGCATGTGTTTTTTCAAGTCTTGAGATACTGTTAAAACAAGTTATTGCTGGAGCACCTTGTTAATTTTCTCCTCAGCATGATCATGGACAGCTTGTGAAAATGGTTGAGCGTCCATCCCTTGTGTAAAATCCTTTATTTCTAGTTGGACTCCTAGGATTATTATCATAGCTGTTCTCTTCCCTCCATCCTGGGTATTGTGGTGTTAGTCTTATGCCTGACTCACTTAAGAGCTGCTCATACCTTCCACTGTGGCAGCTTTTACTAAATATTTAAAGAGGCTCTTAAGATATGCAGATTAGATTCCTACTGATAGTTTCAAACAGCTCTTTTTAATTAATTATTCATTGTGTGGTAACTAGGGATCCTTATTCAAGCATGCTAGTTTAGACAGTTTATAGCACTTAGTCAACTGAATATTGGAACTTGTTCCAAGCAAGAACATAGTATGGCCTCAAAAAAAAAAAATATTTTGGACACTTCTTCAAAAAAGGGAGACACATACTGAAAATAAAGGTGCCTAATTAGTATTAGGACTAGCTGCATGTCTGACACCCTATGTCTTTTTCATGATTAGAAACCTGGAAAGCAATGTATTGGCTGTGTTGGAGTAAGGGAGATGGAGCTGGTAGAGCTGCTCCTGGCTCTGTTGCCTATGTTACCAAAAAATATTTTTCTTAAACTCCGCCTCCTTTATTCTGCAGTGATTTGCTGCTGTGCCTGCTTTCAGTGAAGGAAATGTTTACTCCCCTTCTGAGATGCTGTTTATGTAATGGCATTTTAGATGTTTTCATGAATGTATTCTGTGATTTAATGAGACTTTATTTTTACTGATCTATGGAAACCGAGTGAAAAGGTTCTTTTCCCTTTTTAATAAAAGCCACTTGGCAGCTAAAGAGGATGGACAGAATTATAATTGCTTTCATGTTGTCAGATGCAGTATAATGCAGTCATGTGGCAATGGCATTCTCTGAAAGTTGGGGGGGGGGTTTATCAGTGAAATAGTAGACGTGCTTTATTAGTAATGTTATAAAGCAGTTGCAATAAAGATAAGGCACAACAGTCAATGTCAGTATCTTAGAGCTCATGTGTGCATGCACTTGTGTAAATGTTTTAAGAGGCAGACCCAAAATGTCATCAGCAGCACAGGAGTTGGAGAGCTGTGCAATGATTTCACCATGAGTTGTTCTATACAGTGGTTCAGCGTGCCGGAGCTTGTTGGAGTTCATTGTGGAGCAATGGTGACCTCCTAAGAAAAAATAGGAAGATGGCCTTATTCCACTTTATTTTTTTTTAGGGGATGGTGCAAGCAGCTGTAAAAGGTGGAGCTTCTCCAGTCAGCAGCAACCCTCTGATCTTGTCTCGTGTTTTCTCTCTAAGAAACTACACAGATAGAAGACCCTCGTGTGCAGTGGCGGAGGGAGCAGGAGCATATGCTGAAAGACTACCTTGTCCTGGCCCAGGAGGCAATTGCTGCACAGAAGGAGATCTATCAAGTGAAACAGCAGAGGCTTGAGTTGGCCCAGCAAGAATATCGGCAGCTGCATGATGTTTGGGAGCACAAACTGGGCTCTCAGACCAGCTGTGAGTAGACAGCAAATGCCTATCCAGTGCCTCTTAGTCATGGATCTACTAGGGCAGTAGAATGCTTGAAGCTGGTCCTCTGGTAGAATGCTGGGATGTGTTATGCTGTGCCACTCTCCACATCTGTGCACTTTGCCTCAAAGGCAACAGCTGCCTCTTTGGCAAAGATAATTGTTAGGGAACACCACTGTGGTTGGCTCAGTCCCTGGAGTCAGTGTGCAGACTTTCAGCATGGGCTTCAACAAAGGTGAAAAGATGTGGCTGGTTCAGTGGGAAAACAGTAAGTTATATTGTATTAGCCTTGATTCCTCTGGCCAAAGAAACAAGGAGGTGAGGCTCATCTCGGATTGCATTCCCAGGGCCTGTTGTTGTTTAACATCCCAGGTATTTGAGTGACTGTCTCAGGGAGTTAAGGTTCTATGCTTTCTCCCATGTAAATCTTACATTGGTGGCTTCTCTCTCTGTGTATGAAGAACATTGTTTTGTGCTCCATATTCTTTGTCACACAGCTGTCAATAGCTGTTGCTTCAAAAACAAGTTGGTGCAGAAATGTTTATAGAAGGCCAAATTTCTTCCTTATTGTTACTGGTTACGAGCTGGAAAATCTCCAGAGGCGGATTTGTTTCCTGCAAGTCTTCCAGATTTTTTTTTTTCCCCTAATGCTTCATATTGCAGACTTTTAATGTTCTTACCATAGCTGCATCAGTGGGCTGACCTCCCTTTACTTCAGTCTTGCTGAGTTGTCTTATGGTGGTGAATTCCACTGGCTAATCCTGTACCTGATGTTAAAAGCATTTAAATAATTTTCTGTCCAATTACTTGAATAGTTGTCTCTGAAGTACAGGTTTTGGTCTTTCCTTAAGTGCCTAAGTCCAGAGCAGTGCACTAAGAACACTGTGAACATGAATTGCAATGGTGTAATGCGATCTGTCTTTAGAAGTACAACCAGACAGAATTAGAAATGCTTTACCATGTTTTATGGGGCATAAGCTGATGACTGCAAGGATCAAAATATCTCACTTGCTTACAGCTACCTCTTAACAACATTGCACCTTGGGGAGCTTCTCTACCTTCTGAAGTAGAGGGGGTCTAACTGCTGCTGAGAAGAAAATTCTGCTCTTAATGGGACCTTGTAATCTAGTGTGATACATTACATGATTGGTCACATCCTCAAGGCTGTGAGAAGGCTCGCATCACATTTTTCAGTTTCTTCTTCTTTGCTTTTCTTTTGTTTCTAAATGTTCAGTGGGTTGTTTACTCAGAGGAAAGTGTAAAGAGAAAGTAAGTAAGCCTCTATGTGATGCCTGTCCCTTCAGTTCTGTTAAATGCTTTGAGAAATGCAGGAAGCCACGTGGTTGAATGCAGCGAATGTATCTGTGAGTCTTGACTTAAGTTTGTTAACCTGGAACACATCAAGACTTGGAAGATGAAGGGCATGCTCTGGCCTCTTTAGTGTACACTTTTTGTGGAATGCTTGACTGCTTTGTTGTCTTTCCTTGCCTTTAAGAGGTGAGACCTGGAAAACAAGCAAAAGGCTTGTATTAGGAATGTGTGGAGATCTGGGTGTGCAGGAGCCATGGGACATCTTAATTTGTAGTGAGGCTGGTAGAAGAGCAGGGAGGAAGTTAAAGCTCCTAAACTGGGTGTTGTCTTTCTTTTAGTGCTCTCTGGCTCATCGTCAAGTTCCAAGTATGACCCAGAGATCCTCAAAGCGGAGATTGCCACTACAAAATCCAGGGTAAGCAGTAGAAATGGACCTTTGCTTGCCGTGAGTAATACGCAGATATTGCCAGACCTCTTGGCACATGCTAAAAGGAGATGCCAAAGCAGTTGAAAAAGCTATTGCTGCCGTTCTTAATCTAGAAGATAATTTATCAGAATTCTCAAATGTTGCCTTCTTAAGGACTTGAAACACATTTTTTCCTTTAGACTTTAGACTTCCTTGGAAGCTGGCAGCACATCCTGCCACAGAGATATGCTGTGGGGTGTTGAGCTGCATGCTGGCTCCTCGGTGTGCTGCAGCACTGGAGAGCTGTGAGTTCTCTCCAGAGACTGGCAGCTGTTTTGTCCTGGGCTTAGTGCGGGTTGTTAGCAGCAGCAGTGTGCGCTCTCATGCAGAGCCCGGTTTGGGAAGAAGAAAGGGCTAAAGTAAAGTAGGTCAGTCTAGCCTCTGTGGAGGAATATAAAATAGCAAGCTGTAGGGTCAGTGGATTTACAATATGTATTATCATCCTGCTGCGTTCCTCACGCAGCGGGGCCTTTTGCTTTGGTATCTTGGAGAATGGTTTCTGTTGCTGCAGTGTAACTCCTGTATTGATGCTTAATGTTTTTTTGTTTTCTTTTCTTTTAATCACTGGGAAGGTTTAAACACTTCTGCGTCAATCTGTTGTATGATTTTTTTCCTGTTTCTCTTGAGTCTTTGCCAGCTTTTCCACTTAGGAGGTTGGAGCTTCCCATGAGCCTCTTAGAACTGGTGTAGTAACCTGTGTACTGGGTGAAGCCCCAGTGGTAATGCTCTAAAGAGGAAGCGTTCAGGGCTGTTAGTTGCTGTTGAGGTGAACCAGTTATCTAGCAACACTGTTTAGAGTACTGTTTACACTGAATGACTTCTGAAATGAATGGGTAATTCATATTAAAGATCATTCTAAAAATACTTTGCTTTGCTGCAGGTTAATAAACTCAAGAGAGAAGTAGCTCACATGAAGCAAGAGCTTCAGTACAAAGAGCATGGATTTCAAACACTGAAGAAGTAAGTTTGTTCTTAAGATCTTATTTTGAGTGTAGAACATCTCTGGCTTGTAGTCCACCCCCCTCTACAATTTATAAATAGCTGCTGAAATAACATAAGCTGAAATATGTTGCTGCTGCTATCTTTAGGCATATGCAACTGCAAGGAGTACACATCCGTGGGGGTAGTTCTCTCAGATCAGTGCCTGTATGTGATCGACCGCATCAGAGATGAATTCATGGCCAAAAGATTTTGAACTAGGATCTCGTCAGTTAAATCATATTCTGCTTTACTCAGTATTTCTCAATACAGGTGGCACAGTACAGCTTCCTGTGTTCATTATATTGCCATTGTTGCAGGGCGCTGAGGGAAAAATATGGGGTAGAGTGGAAGGGGAGAAAAGCTTCAGGTACATATCTTTGTATGATTAGGTATCTGGCATGTTTTAAATAATGTCACTGGTTAATATCCCATTTATTAGAAACATCAACTGTGGTAGAATTCCTTCAGGAAGAGGAAGGATGAGGCAGCTTGTAATTAGGTTGTGCAAGCAAATACATCCGTGCATGGCAGGTCTGTGCCTGGTATTTGAAATTATGACTGAAAACAAGGGAATTCTTATAGATGGCAACATGGTTACCCTGTTTCTAAAGGGTATCAAACAGCATTCTGCCCAAACCTACTGCTCTAGGGATTTTGTGTGTGTCTTTGTGATCCCTAAGGAGCCAAAGAGAATGCATGGCTAAAATCAGAGCTCCGAAGCTTAATGTACTTATGAGTGGAACAACTTAGCTAGTGAGGGGTGGGGTTCTTTGTTCCTTTTGTTGGCATTGTTATAATTCAGAATGTGTTCTTAAAAGTTAAGGTTGAGATGCATATCTGGGATGGTTAAATTAGGTGGACTTTATAAACTGTTAGCTTACTATGTACCTTTTTTCAATTTCCACACAGAATTGACATGAAAATGTCTGATACTCAAGGTGGCTACAAACTTGATGAGGCACAAGCCATTTTAAGTGAAATGAAAGCTCTCAAGAAGGCCATCACATCAGGGGAGAAGGAAAAACAAGACCTCATTCAGGTATTGAAAAGCTTGACTTTATAGTGTTTCCTGTCACCATAGTTATCAGATTGAATTTCTGAGAGTCTAAGTATTTTGTATTTCATATGTGTAATTGAGATTTTTATTAACTAACATAAGTTAGTTCCATATTTTGGTTGGATGGTAGCCTTTTTCTTCTTCAGATCCTGGGAATAAGTGTAAAATACAGGAATTGATGGTAGTAAGCACTTGCTTAGTGGTGAGTGTTTGTCTCAGGGTTTATCAGTTATGACTGAACCAGTGTGACAGTGCTGTCACAGAGCAGACCTGGAAAAGCTGTAGGAGCACTGTGACCTGCTTGCTCTGCTGTCTCCAGCAGAGAGCCTGTCTGTGCGGGCCAGACGGTGTGCTAATGCCTGGGGGCTCCTCTTTGCTGTGGGAGGTGCAATCCAGCTGTGCCCCCACATTGGCAGAATCTGAGTGCGCACAGCAGACATGATCGTATCTCAATCATGTTCTTTAGGTTAAAGCTGTGTGACTGCTGAGGCACTTTCTGCAGAAGTGAGCTTACCTCATGACTTTTTATGGTTTTAGAGCTTAGCCAGGCTAAAAGAAAGCTTTGTGAATGACAGAGGATCCCAGTCAGACCTGTGGGCCAGCAGCATGTCTGTGGAAAGCTCCAGCCCTTTGCTACCCCGCCGGTACCTCGATGTCAGCTCCCAGACTGATGTTTCAGGAAATGTGAGTAATGTGTGAGAAACCAAGTGCATGTGGAGTCGTTCCTCTGAACTGTATGTAGTGTACTGCCTTAGTACAAACTTCCAAGCATGTGCAAGTGTCTATGAAATGATAGCTTCTCCTGGCTTCATCTTCACTGTGGCCTCATTTTTGTGTTAATGTATCTCTAAAGGCAAGCTGCTATTTCCCTACACTATTAGAACAGCTCAGGTGGGAATAAAAGGGAAGTAAGTTTTATTTTGCCTGTAGGTATATCTTCTTGTGATACAAATATTCCCTCAGCTCTTCATAGCAATGATATGCTACTAGGCAAGAAACATTGTGCAGCTGTGTATGGGCTCAGCTCTAATGAGGACTCTTCCCTTAAGAGCATGTTTGGCTCTTAGTATGTTAGGAGTGGGAATGATGATATGTGCTGATGTTTTGATGCCATCAAATGTACTCCTAAATCACTTGTGCAAGAAGATTGTAACTGTCAGGCTGGTGCCAGTTCTAGCAAGGACTCGATCAGTACTATGGGGCATCCTGTATCTCACAGGACGTCACAGAAGCCTCTCCTTCTGTGTAAAACATTTCCAGCCCCTTTTGGTCAGGGTCACATGTGACTAAAGAACTTCAGAGCTGGGCATGATGGGATGTTCCTTGTCTTTAAGGATTTACAACCAAAGCAAGGTGTCATGCAAAACGAAACACAAGGCAGCATTTAAAGATTGCAAATGGCATGTGAAAAGAAAAATAACATAGCTTTTGGTGTGTGCATGAAAATAGAAGCCTGAGATAGGTATGGTACATTTTCTGGTAAGCTAAGCCAAAAGGAGCTTCCAAATTAAAAATTTAAAATATTTTCCTGTTCTGAGATTGATTTAACAAATAAATGAGCTTGACAGGAGCATGTCTTAACTTGTAACATCAATTGGAATAGGAAATATCAAAAGAGGAGTGGTTACAAAGTTGCTATTTTATATTTTTTTTCTCTTTCAGTTCATTTCCAGCAGCAATAACCAGTTGGCTGAGAAAGTGAGATTACGCCTTCAATATGAAGAAGCAAAGAGAAGGTAATTCTTTAGACTGCTGTAAACTTTGGCTGTCACACAGCTTATTCTGAAGCTATGTTTCACTAGATAAGGTGTCACTCAGATTAAAGTCCAGCATTAGTGCAAAATAAACATAGTAATTTTTGAGCCAGTGAGGCTGCAGGCTTTTTGGGCCAGTGCTATCATTCAAGAAATAAATAACCATCCTAGAAATTGCTAAGGAGTGACTAATACATGAAGAATTCCATCTGACCACACCTGTGGGGACATAAGTGGTTTTGAAACCTGCTGCCAATGCTTCCCCATTCCTAATAAGGACACTGTATTGCAAGGCATTTCCTTACCTTATTCAAAATGAAATGAATGTTTGCATGCCTTTAAGTCTGATAAGAAGAAATGTATATTGTGTTAACACCTACCATGGTATGGTCGGTGGCTACAACTCCAGAGCTTACCTGCTTATCAGTAAGAATGTGAGTGTTCACCCTTGGCCTCTGATCTGAGATGAATGAAGCACAGATTTTAAAATTTCATATCTGCTTAACAGGCCAATTTAGCAAAAGCTAAGTCAACTATTTAAACAAAAAAACACCAGCCATTATTATGTAGACTTTGACTGGCCTGGTTCAGTCATGTTCAACCATGTAACCACCAATGGCAGTGACTCCAGCTTTAACTGCTCTAAGGAGACCCCAATTCTGGAATAACCAACCTCAGATGCATGCTGCAGCCTGTACTTGAGGTACAGGAGAAGAAAAGGTTTTTTCTCCAGTCTCTGGTTAGAGATAGACTCATAGAGTGGCTTTGGTTTGAAGGACCTCAGAGATAATCTACTCCAGCCTCCCTGTCATGGGCAGGGAAGCCTCACAACTCAGCTGCTCAAGGCCTCATCCAACCTGGCCGTGAACACCCCCAGAAAGGAGGCATTCACAACCTCCCTGGGCAACCTATTCCAGAGCCTCACCACCCTCATACTGAAAAATTTATTTCGAAGCTCCAGTCTAAACCTACCCTCCGTCAGCTTCAAACCACTCCTCTTTGACCTGTCAATAGATACCCTTATGAAAAGTCCCTCTATAGCCTTCCTTCAGGTATTGGACTCCCTCAGGTATTGGAAGACAGCTCTAATGTCCCCCATGAGTCTTCTCTTCTGAAGGCTGAACTGCCCCAGCTCCCTTCAGCCTATCCTTATAGCAGAGCTGTTCCAGCCCTTGAATCATGGCTCTCCTTGGGACTGGCTCCAACAGCTCTGTGTCCCCTTTATTACATGGCCACCAGAACTGGATGCAGTTTTTGAGGTGGGGTCTCACAGGAGCAGAGCGAAGGATTGTCTGTTTGTCAGTTAAAGATTTACCAAACTATCTGGACATTCAAATAATTCTGTGAATTTTAAAAGCAAAATTATTAATCTTCCAGATGCTGTTGTTAATTCTACAGAGTTAAAATTAGTGTTCAGCGGTAAAATTACTTTTCACTTCTAAACTTTGCTGAAGACTGCATTATAATTCAGACTGACCTTATGTCTTCAGACTGAAGTGGAACACTCTTACTGTAGCCTGTAGGTTTTCCAAGGAATGAGTGAATGACAAACCTGAGATGATAATTAAAATGCTCTTTAAATGAGACAGAACTCTGTAAAAGCAGCACAGCATTCATTTGAGGTAACGGTAAAGGGCATACAACACAATCTTGTAGTTAAAGAAGGTTTGATGCTTCATGTCTGTCTTAGATTATCTACAGATTTTTTTCCTCTAGAATTTATGACGTTATGATGATGAAAGATGGATCTGAATGAACATGAATAATTGATGCTAAGATGAAATGATCTTGAACTATCTGTGGTTGTAGCATGGTCTTTAGCAGGAGCTGCAAAAGCAAATACCTTGAGTTGGTTTATACTGGAACAATAGTATGGATATAGTGGCTCTCAAGGAATGTTCTACTCCTGTGAAAATTAACAGAATAACGTAAGGGACTGATGATGTTGAAAGCAGATGGTAACACATAGGATTTGCATCACTGTTGTGACCGTACTAAAGGCACTGATGTAGGTGATTATCTTGCTGAATTCAGCACAGCAGACCTGTCAGGGTACAATTCTGTGTGTTCCCTTACCCACTGCTCAGTCTTTTCTTTCACAACAAACCTTTAGCTTCATCAGACTGGAAACTGGTAAATGGATATATGTCAAAAGAGGCCAGTCCTGCATCTCACACAGTTATAGCTACTGCAGCATAAATGCAATCAGAGATGCAACTAAATTAAGCTGTGCCATTTTAGATGTATATGAGTACCTCAGTTTTGTGGCACTTGCACTCTGTGCACTGGTTTAGTTCCTTCAGCAGTTAAACTTTCATCCTAGGTTTTGTGTGACTTGAGGGATTTTAGAAGTATGTTTTATAATCTCCTGAAATGAAATATTTTATGGTCACATTCTCCAGCATTGAAACAGTGGTGAGGATTGGGTCAATTTTTAGATCACACCTCCCACTTTCATTACTTTTTGTTCTGAAGAACAGAGGCCAATCTGATACAGGATTGTTAATAATTGGTTGTGGATACACACCTTAATGTACACTTCTGTGGATGTGCATGTGCTCTGAACTACCTCCACAGAAACTAAAAAATTCCATGTTATTCCTCTGTCACAGATAAGTACCACCTGTCCCCCATGGGAAAAAGAGACCTGCTGTGATAATGCATAAATCGCCCTACTGCCTGTTCTGGATTAAAAGGAAACAGTTCACTAAAGCTTGAGCCTCCTGTTCTGTATTGTATTGTCTTGCAAGCTGGTGGCCATTCAAGAGGACAGCGTGACCAGAGCCCAGCATTGCTGGTTTCTTTGCAGTGCAGACCCAGCATGGCTCAGCAGTGATGTAGTTCATGCTCTGTCAGTGAATGCTGAAGAGTTGGAGCTCTCAGCCAAATACCAGGCAGTCTGCAAAGCATTTCTTTTGTAATGGTGCTGTTTCATTGGAAAAATAAACCTCCTTCTAACCGAGAAGGGGAAAAACAGTGGCCATTTACAAAGGGTAAAGCTCGAGGTTAGTTTAACAAAGCTGTTAGACTCGGAAATGCATAGAGAACAAATTCCACTGGAAAAGCCACATCCATGCAAATGTATGCCAAAAGTGATCAGATTAATGCCAACCAATCCTCTTAAACTCATATCCCTTCAAAATGCACAGAGGAATTCTTGGATTACGAATTAATGCCACTGTTAATTCTTCGTTGGAGCACAGTATTGCACTTAATCAGGCACTCAAAAACAAAACTGCTCTTAAGAAGACCTAAAAATAGTTGAGCACTAATATCTATCAATTATGGAACTTTAATTAGAGTAAGCAACTTGCTGTGGGAAATGGGTTTACAGAAAGTGAGGCTTCTCCTCAGAAAGGTGATCTCTAGTCTTATCTCCTGTGATGGGGGGAGGCAGGTCAGTCTGTGTGAGCCTAATCCTTCACAGGCTGTCTTGGGGTTTCAGTTCCTCTTGGCTTTCAGAGCTTGGAGGACAAAGCTTTATTCTTCAGGGCCATTCAGCAGTCGTGTAGCTGCTGCTGCCCTGATCTGCATCTTATTACTTACTCCACACACTTGGATTTTGCTAGTTGGTGTTGAGTTTGCTGTGTGTGTGCATGTCTGGTGGTTTTCTGGAGGAGTGTGCAACCCCCTGTGCGCTTCTGAAGCATAACCAGGTTCTAGAAAGAGATGAATCCAGAGTAATAGCTGTAACTATTTGTCGTGCCCAATTTAAGCCCAATAATTCTGTCACCAGATCACAAAGCCCTTTTCAAAGGGAGGTGAATATTTGACTCATTTTACACATGGAACAATTCACTTCCAATTCTAATGTATTTACTACACCTGAGTGAGCAATTAACCTGAGTTAATTGTGCGAAGGGGTCTGTGTGCCTTGACTCTGCTCTTCAGTCAGATGATTCTTTTTGCAATATCTTGCCTTATCCTGCAAGATACTCCCTGTTTGCCATCTCTGATGTTTTGAGATTTTTTTCCACCCCAGCACATTCTGCTCTCTCCATTCCTTGCTCCCTACTCAACCATTTTTGTTTAAGAGCTCCCAAAATGCAAGTCCTTGGTAACTCTTACTGAAGGTTTTCTGTACTATTGATCAGTGCTATGATCATCCTGTTAGATCATGAAGAGTTTTAGGTCAATGAGTACAAAGAAGATATCTTCCTTTGGGAAGACTGACATTGCTGCCTTTTTTTTTTTTTGTTTCTGTTTGTATGTTGCTTTTCAAAGGGGACCATTAGTGAAGCTGATGGAGCAGCTGAGATAGTTGGGAAATTGGGAATGGGCAGGTAGCTAGCATGAGCAGCCTCCTTACCTACTGTGAGCTGAGTTCTCCTCTACTGTCAATCAAAGCTCTTGCTAAATGATAGATGTATATTGCTGTTGCTCTCTGAGATAATATGGTATGGACCTGAAGAACTAGTGATATAGATTTGAAATCTGCAATGATGCCTCTAATGAAAGCAGACTTTCATGCAAATAAGCTCTGGTTTTTGTCTTGCCTCTTCAACTGTTTGCATTCTCGGCTGCATGCTGCACCAGTAGTGGTGTAGCGCTGTAGAGTGTCCAAAAGGCTTAGTGCTGAGTCAAAAGTTGGATTCTTCCAGTAGCAGTATATATATAATTAGCTTCCTCACTGTAAAGGCAAATCTAGTTTCTTTTGAGCAACCACTGATCTCTCTTGGCCTCTCTGAGTTGTATATGGACAGTATGCAGGGTTTTTTCCATAAAGATTGGATATTTAGCACATGATACTTTCTACACCAAGTACTGTGAGGTGTATGAAACTCCTTGTAGCATATCTGACAGCTTCCTTAGAGATCCAGAGTTTCTGTTACAGTGTTCCCTGACTGGTAGACACTGCAGGCCAGCTAGAGATTTGAACCAAGTTTAAATCCTGTTTTACATCTCAACCTCCCAGCAGTACCATCCCTTGACAGTGCCCTGATAAAGAGGGCATGAGACTGAAGGTAGTTGTCCCAGAGCTGAGAGCCTTCTTCAGGGCAAGATATCGTTGGTCCTGGTGCACTCTTGTGTGTCTGGAGCAGTAGCTCAGCCACTCCTCATGGAATAACTGCTTTTTCTTGGTTGTTTTTGCAGAATAGCAAATCTGAAAATACAACTGGCTAAGCTTGACAGCGAGGCTTGGCCTGGTGTCCTGGACTCTGAACGAGATCGTCTGATACTAATTAATGAGAAGGAAGAGCTCTTAAAAGAAATGAGATTCATTAGCCCCAGAAAATGGACTCGAGGAGAGGTGGAAAAACTGGAGATGGAGAGAAGGCGTCTGGAAGAAGATCTTCAGGCAGCTAGAGACACTCAGAGCAAAGCTCTAACTGAGAGGTAGGTTACTGGGTATAGGACAAGTCTTGCCTTCTTGGACAAGAGGTAATCAAGAGCAAGCAGCAGCATCCCCTGAATGTTGACAGGAGTGCACCCTCAGATTCTCAGGAGACTGTTTCTCCTTATCTCACAAAGAAACCACCTTTGAGTCTTACTCCCTGTATGGGAAGGGTGCTTATAGGATAAGTGGATCCTGTATGAGAACAGAAAAAGTGCTCCAAATAGCCCAGTGTCATGTTAGTGTACTCTACTGTTTCTGTATGCAGCCAGCACCTCGCAGCAGCTCCTACAGTTGTTATACAGTCTGGAGCTTGGTAAATGTCAACAGATGGAATTTTTTTATTTTTTTTTTTAAATTTGTTTGTTCTGAGCATCCTTGTGTGTGGTTCCTGTAGGAACTGGTATTTGACAGGGCTGTGGGAGTTGCATGGAATATACTGTGCAGATAGTTTAGATTCAAAAATGCCAGCTCTCCTCCCTAATTTCACTTGTGTTGAAGGGAGTGATTTCATGGGAATGTAGCCTGAGGAGGAATACTGCATTAGGCATTGCCTGCAAGTGCTTTACAATCTGGATGTATTGATGTGGGTGGCTATGGCAGTGTTACTTTTAGCTGCAGTCTCTTTAATATGTATGGAGTAGGCATAGGATCATAGAATGGTTTAGGTTGGAAGTGACATCAGAGATCATCTAGTTCTAATGCCCTGCTACAGGCAGGGACATCTCCCACTAGAACAGGTTGCTCAAGGCATGTTGCATTCACTCTCTGTGGCTGCATATTTTGGTTTTTCCTATGTGCTCAAGTGTCCAGAGCACTGATATTCATGATTTTATCATGATGGAAAAAAATAGAGAGTCACTAAGGCTGGAAAAGACCTTTAAGATCAAGTCCATCTGTAATCCAACTACCATGACCACGAAACTCTATCCTATGTGTTTCTTGAACACTTCCAGGGATGGTAACTCCACCACCTCCCTGGGCAGCCTGTTCCAACACCTCACCACTTAGAGTAAAGAAGGTTTTCCTAATGTCCAATCTAAACCTTCTCTGGCACAAATTAAACCCATTTTCTCTTATCATATTGCTTGTTACTTGGGAAAAGAGACCAACACCAGCCTCACTCAAACCTCCTTTCAAGTAGCTGTAGAGAGCAGTAAGATCTCCCTTTAGCCTTGTCCAAACTTAAACAACCCCTCCTCCTTCAGCTGCTTCTCACATGACATGCCCTCCAAACCATTCACTGGCATCTCAGATGTTTCAACTGCATGATTTTACTAGCCTGTAAAAAAAACTACAGTCAACAAAAGTTTCTGATCTTGCCATAAAGAGTTTCATATATGATTGTTAGGCATGTGTGCTTGTTCTAGTATGCCAAAGAAATGGCTTGATTATGGCAAAGGATGTCTTGGCCAAAAGCCTGTTAAGTTAGGGTGTGAACACCCAAGTGCACTTGTTTCTATCTTAAACCAGTTCAGGTGAGAAATAAAACTGAGATGTGGCTGAAGTCCATAATTCATCTAAAGATGTAGCAAGATAGTTAATAACTAAATGGCATAAACCGTGGTCATCCTTAGACCTTACTGAAAGCAAATGAAAGCATTTACAATTCCTAGCACAGTAGTAAAAGAATGCATAGTATATAGTATAGAATGCATAGTATAGTATATAGTGACTAGAATCTGATGGCCATTTTTGAGGCCTGATCCTAGAAACATTAACTTGTGTAGTACTTGCTGTAATTATTACCTTTTTGTGAATGTTAGTTTCATGTTTTAAGAGTATTGGATGTTGGTAAACACCTGCACATCTTGACTAAATTCTGTCTTATCAGGTGTTCTTACTGAGTTTTGTATGATTTCTTAGTAAAAAACCCACACTTCCTCTGTTCCTCTTTTGAAATAGTAAATGCTGCTTTAGTTCATCTTTTTCTTCTGCCTTCTCTTAGATTGAAGTTGAGTAGCAAAAGAAATCAGCTAGTCCAAGAACTGGAAGAAACAACACGATTAGTTGCCATGTTGCACACCCAGCTGAAAAGGTAAGTAACCTGTGACAGAAGTCATAGGTGCTTTAGCTGCACAAGGTGTAACTGCCTTTCTCTGCTAACAGTTTCATCTGCCAGCTGAGAGGTCCAAAAGGCTTTTCAGTTAGTGACCTAAGACCCCTGTGTTCAATGGAAAAGGAAGTCTCAGGGATTATGTCTCACTCAGTTTAGATGGATGCTTTAGAATGGGATAAATAACCTTGTGGTGCCTCTCTCTGACAACAGGAGTTTGTACAATCCCTTCTATTTTAGACATGAAATGTTTAGATGACTAAGGGTAGATGAGATACTTTTTTTTTTTTTTTCATACATACTAACATTTGAAATACTGAAGTTATTAATGAAATAGGTTAATGACAGCTTAACACACAGAGCAAGTGAAATGAATCTTAGCAATGCAAGTACATGTTAATGTATGAATGTCATCATACTGCTTCTCTAAATTAATTGCAAGTGTGCTGTTGTTGACTGCAATGTAGAACATATATTGAGATATTCCTGACTCTTCTGTGGTTCACTGAGTATACAAAGATGTTTCTGCAGTTACAACATTGTCTGGTTGCTTGGACTGCAGTTTTGGGAGAGCATAGGGTTACTGTTTGCAGACAAATGCATGACTGCAGGCAGTAAGGCCAGATAATAATGAGTAAAACTGTTTTTATCTTTTTGATGAGGAGAGTTTGGTGGGGTTTTTGTTTGGTTGAGGTTTCTCCTGTCAGCGTGTACTGAATTTACTCTGTTTGTAGCCTCTGCTGCACTTGGATTCTGTTTCATTTGTGAAGATGACACCGAAAAGACTGGAAAGAAACCATAGTGCAAGACTGACATGTAAATAAGCCACCGTGGAGAATAGCTATCTGTGATGCACTTATGCGATGGAAATGCATCATATTTTCATGTCATCTAGCTGATTAGGGATATTTTGAGGTGACCAAAAAGCATGCGAAACTAATTTTTTCCTAACTATGCGTCCAGTGCCCTTGGCATGCTCCTTCATAAGAATAAACATTTGTATTTAACCCCATAATGCAAAATGTCTGGCGTTCAAAGGTATGCACAAAATGAAGTTGAGCCCAGTTTGCTGACAGGGAAAGGACTAATTAAACCTCCCCTCCCTTTTTATAGTGAAATACACTGAAGAGCTGTAAATGTATTAGTCCTTGCCAAAATACAAAAACATGTAGCATGTTTTCAGTTATGCTTCACCCAAAAGCTTTTTTTGTGTGAATGTGATACAGGCCACATCTGCCATACAAATGCAGAAGACATTTTGTGCCCAAAATTCTACTAAATTCTGCATACTTGCCTTTTTCTTACAAGGTCATAGGCATAATTATATAAATGAATGTTCTAGGTTTTACTCCATAAGTAAAAAAGAAGGGATTTTTAGGCTTATTAACATCCTCACTGTTTTACAGTGGAGCAACTAAAGCCACTTTGTATGTATGCAGAAATTTTTCAGTGGCTAATCTATCTGAAGTGAGGGTTCAGGGTCTTGAAACAGTCAGTAAGGAGCAAGGTATTAAATAACTAGAGCAGGAGTGTTGGTTTAAATGAAACTTCTAGGAATGGTCTATATTGTAGCCAGTAATGGATTATTTGTTACATCTTGATTTTTTCAGCAGAAAAGAGTGATATGGTGTCTGGGCTTTCTAATCTGAACAGACTTCTGTTCAGCACCTGGCTTAAAATTAATTTTACTGTCAGTTATATTCTATACCCAGATCTCTAGGGATAAAGAACTGTGTGAACTGATTTCGCAGCCCAGCCCCAACTCACTCCCTTGCTCTACTGGCCCTGGTTTCCATGTAACAGTCTTTCACGTAGGTAAATCCTGCCAGTTTTCTGGTAACTGCTGGCTGTTGTGATCTCTGAGGGCTAGTTCCAGGCAGCTGTAGTCTTGTCTTTTGGCTGTGGGTCTGAGATTGAGGCAAATGGAAGAAAATTTCCATATGGTCAGACAGTTCAATGGAATAACTTCATTGTCTTGCATGAGCCTTGCTGGTTTTGTGGTCTGCTTTGGAAATGAACAGGACCCATAGATTTTGGGGTTTTTCCCCCCAAATAGACGTGGGAGGAGAATGCTGTCACTAATTTTAATTTATTTGAAACTATTCATTAGAATTGTTTTGGACTAAACAAGGACTCTTACTAGGTTGACATGATGAGCAAAACAAATGTGTAGAAGTATTTAATTTGATTGGAAAGTGACCCAACTCTTCCATTGGGTAGACTGTGGTTCTGGATTGTTGTGGGGACTAATGCGTATGGCCTGAGCTAACAAAGCAAAAAGTACTGCATGGCCTTAGAGATCTGCTGATATTGCAGCATTTTGCTGAGAATTAAGAGATAGAGCATAATGGTTTTCTGACTTGTTTCCTCAGTCTCTCCACCAGCATGCTTTCCCTCTCCTCGAGCAGCAGCCCTGGTTCTCTTGCATCTAGTAGAGGATCTCTGGCCACCTCCAGCCAGGATTCATCCACCTCTGCCAGTTTCACTGATCTCTACTATGAGCATCTGGAGCAGTTGGACTCAGACTATCAAAACAAGCTTGACTTGTTCTTAGAAGGAGCCACTGGATTTCGACCCTCAGGCTGTATCACCACTATTCACGAAAATGAAGTGGCAAAACCACACAAAGCAGATACCACCAGTCGTGTACAGGCTCTGAGATCTTTGTCTGGTACTCCAAAATCCATGACATCACTGTCTCCAAGGTCATCTCTCTCTTCTCCATCTCCACCTTGCTCTCCACTGGTGATAGACCCACTCCTAACTGGTGATGCCTTTTCAAGCCATATGGATTTTGATGATGCGGAGATAAGTACAAATCTCTCAGAACTCACCCTACACAGTGAGAGTGGCAACAGCAGGCTGGAAGAGCCTAGAGCAGCAGATAAACATCTAGGTCAAGGTATGGTAACAAGCTATTTGCATGCACATGCATGCATTTATTTTTAATGTTGTTTATAAAACATTGAGAAGGGAGTATTTCCAAAGCTGTCTGTTATCTTGATGTCTTTGTGTTGAAAAGTGTGTTCGACTGTGTCTTCCATCTTGCTTGGGACAAAGGGGTTTAATCTGTACATGAAAAATCCTGCTCAGCTGATGAGTTTTACAGGGGAGAGGTGTGTTTTTAGTCTATTCATATGCAGGTATACAGAAATTACAGGGACTTTGTGTGCAAATGGAAATGGTTGTGGTGGGATTCCTGATGTAACTTGGCACTAAACTGTTCAGAATATCAGTTAGTGTTTTAGGTCTGGGAGGCACGTATTGCCCCAAACTCTTTGGGCATGCATTTGAGGAAAGCTGGGGAAGCCATTTAGCTTAATAGTTAACAAATGATCATTAAAAAACCTTCCTGGTCACCTCAGGAAGCAGAGTGTTTTGCTCTGGTTCCCAGTAAATGAGTAGCAATGAATTTTTTAACTTCAGCTGAGCAGCCATGTCAAGGCTGTGCTTGAATTTCTCCTGGTTTGAGGGGGATGGTCTCTTAGCAACAAAACTGTGTTTAGATTGTGAGCGTGATAAAAATAAGACATTTGGAGATAGTAGATGTTCTCATACATGCATATGGCTTACTGGTGGGTGGGAAGGCTTTGTCATTTCTTAGGACAATGGCTGGGCTGAGGTGGATGGGAAGGAGCAGGCAGCAGTCAAAGCACTTGTGCTAGGGCCTGCCTGAAGCCCTGGTAAACTGCAGTTGAGTTAAATCCAGTGGAGATGAGTGAGATGCCTGACTGTGTAACTGCAGTGAAGAAGAGCTTTAGAGGCAGTATGAACTTGCACAAGCAATGCAGTTTGGGTTTTGTCCGATTATGCACCAGCCTATATGAATGAATGAATGAATAAAGGGAGCTAGCACCACGTTATCACTTCTGCCCTAAGAAAGCTGGCACTATTTGAAATACCATCAGACACAAGTATAGATTTTCCCTATTGGGCTTCCATTTTTCTACAAGCAAGAGGTATTATGCATTTGAGTAGGAAACACTAATTATTCCTATTAGAACTGGGCACTGATTAGTTTTAACCTTTTTAGCTCTTTGAGATTTGTCAAGGCTGTTAAAGTGAAAGCTCAGGTGTTAAGCAGATTAAGTGATTACTGCTGTTAGCCAGTCAGCAGACAAAATAATCACTGTAAGTAGTTTATTTCAGGGCAATAATGAGATGAGATTTTACTCCTCAGGCATTTTGGGGGGAGTCATTGTAACACCCAAAACAGTGGCTGGATCTGGGGTGGTCAGTACTTGGCCTCATGGGCAAAGCATGCTCACGTGTTCCTGTAAGTAGAGCTGAATAATATACATCTGAGGGATTTGGGGGTTGTTTCTCCTGGAACAGAAACTCTGCTGCCTTTGAGACTGAAATATTGTTTCTTTCCTCACCCAAATGATGCCTGAGTGATTTAAGTGAAACTAAGCAAACCCTGGAATCTGGCAGTGTCTGACTTTCTCTGAGAAAGTGGTGTGGATGTAAGGACAGTGTGTGAGGTGCCTCATCATAGCCAGGTCATAGTGTGTCCAGGAGAAGCCATGGAAGGGAGGATGGCAGGACGTGGAGAGCAAACTTTAAATTCTTGAGTAATGAGAAATTGTGAAAAAACATAGGCAGTGTTATCTGCGCTGCTTGACAGTACAGAAGAGAACTGAGTCAGTTCTAAACTCTTCCAGAATCTTTTTTTTTTTAGTGTGGTACCTCTTTAGAGACTTAAGGCTTCAAACAGAAAATCCAAATTTTGTGTTAATTAGCCAGGACTTCACTTCCAAATCCTTTGCAAAAAGAAAGTAAGGAAAAGGATGGCTGCACAGTAAATACTTTTCAGGGAACCACTGCTATTCATTTGAGTTTGCACTCCAGCATTCAGCTGTACAAACCAATACCCACAGAACTGTATTTGCCCACCTTGGCTGCAAGGTGCTGAGGTAAAGGGGCAAAAATTGAAAGCTTTCTGTGTTGAAGTGACCAGATGACATTGATAATCAAATGAGAAAAAGAGGTTAAATGTGTGAAGGCCAACCTGTGGTGTCCTTTCTAGTAAGCAAACCTCATGCAAATGGATTCCTGGAGTGGCATTTCTGGCACAGGTGAGTAAAACTCAAACAACTTGATCTAGAAAGTTAGCCATCAGGGAAGTAACTATTTTTATATTAAAACCATGGAGTAGGAGGTACAAAGCAGCACTGAGGGAAGAAGAAACACAGCTTTGACATATCCTTCCAGTACAGGCTACGATCAGGAATGTGCCAGGCCTTTGCACACATCAGGAGGGAGGATGGATTAAATTGTGAATGCCTGTGTTAAATGGAGCCATTTGTTTCAGTTAATGACTGATATACTGCCTTGGAGATGCTAACTTTTATTAATCTAGTTGCCTATGGGGAAAAGGTCTCTATGCAATGGTACCATAGGAACACCAAGAGGAAAAACACCGTCAGTGGTAGTATGAAAAAACAGATGGGCAGAGGGGCTGGAGCTGCACATGTGCACTCAGTATATTGGTGTTACCTGGAGCACCCTCTACTGTTGGTTGTAGAACAAATCCTTATGTATCTGCCTGGAGCTTGCACATATTTTGCACCAATTCTTTTTCAAAGCTCTTTTAACTTATTTAGGTGGCTTTGGGGATGTGTTTTCCTAAGGGTACAGGAAAGAGGGACCACTTCTGAAAGGTGAAAGCCCCTTGGGAGGTAACACATTGCCTCATTTCTGCTATGGGGTTACAGCTGCTCCCAGTGTGACAATGTAGCACCTCCCACTCTTGGAGCACATCTCCTAAAGCCCTGACAGTGAGGGAGAGCTAAAAGCTGGGTACGTCCCAGTGCTCATTAGCCACCTTGGCAGACAATTCTGCAGACTCTTGGCTGCAACTTATGTCAGCAGAAATACAATGGTTCAAATGAAAAGGTGCAGAATTTGCAGAAGTTTCCAGGGCATTATCTTTGGTTTGCAACACAAATATACATGAGGTAACAGCTTTGGGCAAAACACCTTGCTACAGCCTTCCTTGCTTTCTCTTTCTTATCTCCTGTTCATTTCATTCCTGTATGTTGCTGCTACTGTCAGTGCTAGAATCTCTCTTTTTTTCCAGCTAATTAACCTGCTCTTTCTGGACCTGTCTTCTGTCCTCTACATGCTCACTTTCTGGGTTTAGGGTTAGGCAGGTGGTGGGGTTTTGCTGTTCTGTCTCCTTGAAGCTGAACTCTCTAGGCAGGATATACCCATCCACATAATCTATACTTGACCAGAGCTTGGTCAGAAGCATTTGCTCAGCTGCTGCTCTCTGGATAGCAAGGACCAGAAAGTCTACCACCTGCTTAAGGGTGACTTTCAGTAGGAGCTGTTTTATTAGTTCATATTTATAACTTCACTAGGATTTAGAAGTTCTGCTTCTGTACACTGTCCATCTTGTCATGGATCCCTCCCTGCCTTTCCAACATTCACTTTGCCCATGAGGACCTGTCCCCATGGATGTGCCAGGGCAGCCAGTTGCCACTTGACACAACCAATGCGTAACCTCAGCCTGTAGTTACTGCAGGACCCAAGTATGAAGTGGAGTTGACTGTGCAATGGAGCCCTGCTCTCACCAGTATCACATAGGCTGTTCCTCTGGTTGTTCAGGGGCTTTTTCTCCAGGATAAGCGGGCACTTGCTGAGCTGAGCTCTCCCTATCAGGGTCCTCTTTGCTTTCAGAAATGTGCTACTGAGGTGGGCAAAAAGTGCAGTTTGAAGGGGGTGGGAGAATAAGAAAACAAAAGCTGCTCCTGATCCAGACACTGTTTTCATTAACACTTGGGTTTTTTTATTTTCCTCTGTGCTTTTCTGATAGGTATAAATACATCTGGAGGGACAGCACTGAAGGTGGCCTGTGTGTCAGCTGCAGTGTCTGATGAATCTGTTGCTGGAGATAGCGGAGTGTATGAGGCGTCTGTGCAAAGGTAGACATCACATCTCTCTCTAGGAAGAAGCCAATGACTTAGCCTTGCACACAAGAGTCATCTGGAATACTGCTGGTTATGATCTTTTCTTGTAATCTGATAGCTCAAATTCTCAGTCTCGGATTTCTTAATGCTTCAGAACGAACTGTGAGCAGGTTGCATTTGATTGTCGAAATGACCCATGCTTCCCATAAGAGGAGGAGCTGAAAGCAAGCTCCCAGAGAACTGCTTGAACAGCTGCTCTATTCGTGAGGGTGCTGGTAAGCTGTGACTGCTGCCTTCACAGGGGTAGCAGAACCATCTGGCAGGTGTAAAGTTCCCCTTCTGTCAGTCAGCCCTTCTGGTGACAATGACAGCCCTCAGTCAGCATGAGAGGAGTTTGGGACATTTAAGGAAGATAGCAGAAGCACCTTGAGCTGCCTCATGGATGTGTACATGCTGCAATGCAGTTCCTGAGTGCTTGGATCCAGGATGTGATGATTTCTGCAGGATTCTCCCTCTGAGTGCTTATAACCTGAGCTCTGAGTGTCATGTGGCTCTTGGGTTTCTGGACCTTCCTTACTCCTTGCTAAAGCGTCTGGAGTGATTTGCAGAAGTTTCACTGGAAGATACTGATGATATTGATACTTGCTTTGGCTACATCTAACACTTTCTTGATATCAAGATGAATTGTGGGGTCATTTGCTGCAAGACATGACTGTAGAGGTGAAAAATTGCTCATCTTGTATTTCCCCTGACCATTGATTGATTATCTTCATTAATTCTCTAGATAAATGAACCTTTTTTTTTTTTTTTTTTTGTTTACAGCACAATTCACCTAGCCAAGAGAATGCAGTTAGACCCTGTTCAAGTCAGGCAGACAGACAGCTGGGTGTCCCCTCAACAGGATAGTGAGCTTTGTGGACAGGGCAGGAAGGACAATTACAGGAGGCATCCCCTGCCCACTTATGAGACTGATGTTACCCAGTGTTGTTTGGGTTGTTGACTTACCCACCTTTGTAATGACTACAGTATCATTTTGATGCCTGTAATAAATGGTGAGGGCAGAATGAGCAACACATTTTTCTGCGGTAGCTGAAGTGACTGCAAGAGAGTGCTAAATAACATGGAAAATACTTAGACAAGAAGAATGCTGATCCTGTTTTCATGTGCTACAGCATAGCTTCTGAGTCAGACAATTACTGTAGTTTTGGAGACTTTCAGCACAAAACTATGGAGGAGGAGCACCCTGGGAGAGAAATGATGCAGGTAGCTGTTTTAAGAAAGACCAATCAGTGTACTCTGTCACTTTCAATGTGCTTAGGGAGGTTTGATTTTGTAAAGAAACAAAGGGTAGAATTAAAACTTCTCAAACTTGTGAATTTTTGCTGTCACAAAGCAGGACAGGATTGTAGTTCTTAAGTCTTATTTCTATTGCTGAGCAGTCAGCTGTCTTCACTAAAATCCAGCCAAGGGAACCCTTTAAAAATCCCCTACTGCCTTATTTTTGCAGTCCTTTGTGTGACATTTTTTGGCAGTGAAGGGGAAAGGCATATGACTTTCTGCTGATAAGCACTGTAATGCATACCTCTAAGGATGATTGCATTTACTACTTAAATGGGCTTTCTTTCAGCTGCTAGTTTTACAAAATCCATATACCCAGCCCCTGAATGGAAGGGAAAAGATCCTGTATCACTGGAATGCTAGCACTTCGGTAACAGGGGAATTAGGTCCTTAACTGCCTTTGATTTCTTTCAGACCATGTGTATCAGAAGTGATGGTATTTGACAGTGATGATACAGAAGCAGTTGGGACAGCTAAAGTGCAAATTGCAATGAGGTAAGCACTACACGTTTTTATTGGATTTTCCTTCTAATGGGAGGAAAGATACCTGGGATTTAAAATACAGTGCTTTCTGTTCTGCTTTCTTATCCTGTCTATCCTGTTCTGTTAGTGTTAACTAATGATTACCCTCTTTGTAGTGTGATTTGAGAACTACCCTTCACTCCAGGAGGTCCTTCACCCAGTTATCCTCTTTTTTGTCGGTGGTAATTAGCTGGTGATAGTGTGGTATAAAACTGCAAGCCAGCAGTGGGAGCACTGACAATGCTGGGCTGGAGAAAGACTTGCTGCCTGGCAGTGCCATTTAGTATGTGGGGGTGGGACAGGGACAGGACACACAAACTGCAGAGAGTAAATGGCAGTCATAATCTCTGACCACACTTGAGTCCCACAAGTAGTGGGTAAGGCTTACACTCTTCTTCAAGTATTTCTACTTGTAACTTTTTAAATTTTAGGCATTATATAAGGCCTTTCAAAAGGTTTCAGTTACAATAGAGCAATTTAGCTGGACCCCGGGAAAAGCAATGTGTGTCAGGTCAAATCTGTAGTCCATTGTATCTGAATCCCGAAGTTCTGCATGTTCTGGACTCATCTAAATTCTGGATGTTCTGGTAACAAAACAATGTAATTTGAAACTAGCTTTGTTCAGAACTGTGGGTGAGGCATGGTCCCATTACGGTTTTTCTTGTTTGTAAATTTTTAATGTTGCTTGTGTGGGTTAATGAAACAAGTGGAATACTCATTCATAGAGTAAGGCAGACTTCTCTAACAGTAATGGGGTTTTGTGTCTTTCCAATTCAGGTATGATGACAAAAACAAACGATTTGCAATACTGGTCATCCAGCTGAGTAATGTTCCAGCACTGCTGTTACAACAGGATCAAAAAGTGTAAGTGGGTGAAATAAACACACTTCAAGTATTTGGATTGGATTCCAGGGGAGTCAAACAGATGCTGGGGTTTGGTTTTTCACACTCTTAAAAATGTATCCTTTCTGAAGCATTTTGCTATGTGTGGCAACACTTACGAACTAAAAAGCTCTCAAACTTGAAAGAAAGTGCCGTTTTTATCTCAAAGGTCTTGAACTGCTAGGGAAATACCTTCCTGGAATTAGCACTAGCCACAAAGGTTCTTAACTATAGCAGTTAAGTTGTAGCTCCTTAATTGCAACTGCATTAAGTGCAGGGGGATTTCGTTCTGCTGAGAGACTCATCTTTGGACACCTGCACAGGTGCATGTGTGGGAAGTGCACAGCTTCTACTGCACTCATTCTAGGCACAAGTGTGTTAAATTCAGCTGTGTGCTGAATAAGCTGACAAAAATCTGATTAATTTTTGCATAGCTGTTTTGGCCTACAAATGGGTACATTAGCAGTGTGACAAGTTGCACAGACATAAACAGTCATAATGTAGCAAACATCATGCTGTGATGTTTGGATGACAAGATTCAGAAGGATGGTGAAGTCTGACAACTCATGCCACTTCATGTCTCTAATGTCACGAGGAGATGTTCCCTTCCCCTCAGCCGACTGACATGCCAAAAAGTAGGATAGAGTAGTGATGTTCACTGTGCTAAGGATGAGTTTTGCTTACAGGTTTATGGAGCTATTGCAATGGAGTGAGCTGCAAAGCTGTAGGCTAGTGCTGATCACCATGCTTTTGTCAACAGGAACATTCGTGTGGCTGTCCTGCCCTGTTCAGAAAGCACAAGCTGCTTGTTTCGCACAAGACCAGTGGAGGCTTCAGACAATCTTGTGTACAATGAAGTGTTCTGGGTTTCTATCTCTTACCCAGCTCTACGCCAGAAGACATTAAGAGTTGATGTTTGCACTGTAGATAAGTCACACCTTGAAGAATGCTTGGTTGGTATTAATCTCTATTTTAATATCTTTGTGTTTGTGTCCTCTTTTGAATTAGACAGAATTTTCAAGTGTGAAATATTGCAGTTTCTTTGAAAGTTTTCTTGATAACCCTTGGCTCTGTGATCTCTCCCAGACAGTGTTCTTGGCAATAGCAATTTTGATCAGGAAAACTGTGGTGTTTCTGAATTTCTTCCTCAGTTTGCTTCACAACGCAGACTTTGATTCAGGAAAGCATAAAGCATCTGTTTTCCAAAGGGTTTTATCATTTGTGACAGTGTGTACAGTCCTACAGTAGCTAAGCTCCAGGTGGGACCGTGCTAACCTGTAGGAGGTCTGCTCAGCTTGCAGTCTGTTGGACTGGTGCAGTGGAGTCCACTCAGACATAGATTACAGGAAGTACAAATTGGGTTTGCTTTGGTTTTAAATATGTCAGCTTGGGGACTAAATGTAACACAGTAAGAAATAAGGCAGAGACATGGAATATATAAAGCATCTTGGTCTAAGGCAGCAATTTCTTTTAGCCTTACAAATTTCTTGAAAGCAGTCCTCCTCTCCTGTTCCTTCCTCTTTCTTGGAGTCTCTGGCTGCAGTTTATCTTGGCTACAGTAACACTGTTCACACCTCTGAATTTGTGTACACTGAGGCTGTAGGGAAATGCATGCTGCTTGGATTGGAAACCCTAGACAATATTAAAAATAATTAAACATAAAGCATTGCTGGTGCTGTTGAAACAGGGATAAACAGGCCAGTTTTGCTTTTTGTCAGATGTGCTGAAATCTAGTCCTGGAATTTCAATCTCTTTTCTTCTTATTGATGTGGTAGTTGCTCATTTTAGTATTACACCAAGACTGTGTTTTTGCTCTCAATAGGGTGGAGCACAAATTAGCCTTGCTGAAATATGTAGATCCGGAGAGAAATCAACCCGCTGGTACAACCTCCTTAGTTATAAGTATCTGCAGAAGCAAAACAGGAAAAGTAAACAAGGAAACATTCACTCTGAAGTACCCTGCACTGATAAAACAGTAAGAACCACTGCTTAAATCAAATAAATCTCTTCTACACAGTAATGAGAGGGTTTATGTGGCTGAAGGACTATTAGAATAAGGAAGTGAAAGGTAGTGTCTTTATATTTAGAGCTTGAAAATTTAAAATGCAGCAAAGTAGTTGCCATGTTAGTTACAGATATGCCCTTGTCGTGGGCTAAATACTTAACTGCTCCTAACGAAGCTGAGAGATGTGGTATGTAGTCTGGTGTAAGTGATGTGTGAGGCCTTACCATTCTTCCCAGTAGTCAGGACAGGGACTTAGCTTTGCATGCACATGGCATGTGATGCACTCAGCCTGTAGCTGCACACGTGCATAAGCTGGTGTAACTGGGGGAGCTGAGCCAGCTGTGCTCACACAGGCTGCACTAGAACTGTACCTGCAACAGGCTGCTTGAACAATGCAGGCCTAGATTCTACCGCTCCCTCTTGACTCGAGAGGAAAGCTGGTTGGGGCTGTTCTGACCAGAAAGGTTGGGTACTTTGGAGTTTGTGAGACTCACATCTTCACAAAAAGCCTCTTGCTCTCCTCAGGACTCTGTCTCAGCCCTCTTAGAGCAGACAGCTGTTGAACTGGAAGCTGTGGAGAAGAAGCTGGAAGAAAGCAGAAGCACTTTAACTAGTGGAGAGAGCTGGTAGGTAGCATCCCACCATTTTAGTGTTGTGGTTGGTCCATTTGAGGATTCATGTGCAGAGGAGAAAACAGATGGTACAGAGCTGTGGGAGGCTGCTTCTATCTCTTTTATTGTGAAAATTCAGTTTGTTCTGTTTTGAGGTTGTGGTTGGGAAATGAGAACAAAGCTGATAACTATTGAAAATAGTAAATAACACTATGCTAATGTTGTTATTTCTACAACGTTCGATGGATGGAACACTATGGTGAAAGGCTTTGCTTGAATATTAATTTTGGATGTTGTTTACATGGTTCAGATTTATTAATGAACCTCAACATTTAAAATTAAAAGGAAACCTGACCAATGAGTTTGATGGAGAAGCCAGCTGTAAGTTCAAAGGAGCTGAAAAGGATGTTAAAACAATGCTGCAGTTTTGTCCAGCATCACTTTTTGAACTAAGATTAATGGCATCCTGAGAGTTCCCATTAAGGTGCACTCACCTTAAGCTCAGACCACATGGCTGAATCATCAGCTTGCCTCTTAGGAAGCAAGGTCAGTATGAAGTTCATGACTGTAATGGTTGTCTTCTGGTGCAGCTTTGCTCTAGTTTCAGTTATTCCTTTATAAGCCTGTTTGTGTGATTTCAGTGGCTACAGGACCTACCAGGTACAACTTGACTGCCTCGGAGACACATTCCTCTCCAGCAGTTTACAGGAGATAGTTCCTGCTGCAGCACAAGAGTGGTGTCCACAATAACAACATTGTTCAATAACAAAGCTGTTCTTAATAGGCAAGATGAAGAAGTCCCTGATCAGGAAGAACAGGATGAGATCAGTGAAAATGAAGCAGAGGAGGAGGAAGAATTCTGTGCTGGAAAATCGCTGTGGGAAACAGAAGAAAGTCTGAATTCCCAGCTGCACATGGAAATAGCAGTGAAGGTAAAGTCAAAGGCCTTTTGAACAGAAAGATAAATTAAGCTTCCCATTGCTCAGCTGAGGCTGGGTGGCTGCTGAGCTGAGAAAAGCTACAGAAGTTTTTTGAAGGTTCATCATTGATGTTTAAATGTTTATATGCCTGAAATCTTTTAAAATAACTCCACATGACCATTTTGTCCCACCTTGAACAAAGCATTGTTTCGTGCCTTCTTTTTGCTGCTCATGAAAACCGTTTCAAATAACGTGACAGTGGCTTTGACCTTGTTTAATTCAGGACGTAGCAGCAGTCTATCAAACGTGTGCTGCACACGTGCTCTCTGTGCATGTACATACAGGGATTAGGATCTTTGCAGCAAATGCACAACGAGTAAGGGAACAGTCTTTAAAAGCATAGCTCTGTCTGTGTGGAACTACCAGGTCATACTGATGTACTGGATCAACAGGCAGAGCTCGTTGGAATCAATTGTGTTGTACAGCAATCAATGGATGCGGAGCCCTTAGGGAGCGATACAGTTAATGTAGCAGCTACTGAGTTCAAAGAGTGAAGTGTCAGGATGCCCTGCAAGAAAAGGGCTAAAGAATATCTGCTTTTGAATGCAGTGCCTCTGGGACTGGAAGCAGAGACATATCACAGGTGGCTGTCAGACAGCCCTAGGTACGTGTCAGCGGTAAGATGGCATTTACACGGCAGTATCTGTCTTTCAGGTGGATAAAGAGACAAACACAGAGAGCCTTGTGCAGTCTTCCACAGTAGTTCGTCCGAAAGACAAGAGAGCAGCAAATCCCCCCCAGGCCCAGTTTGTCAGAGGTAGCACCATCATTCGCTCAAAAACCTTTTCACCAGGACCACAAAGTCAGTACGTCTGTCGGGTAAGGAGAATGCAACCCTGTGGTTATAAACACTGGATTTTATTAATGACTGCATGATACCTATATTCACTTACCCTGAAATTTTCACAGAGACCTGACACTGTTTTCTTCTCCTTTGACATGAAAAGTTGCTCTGTTTTTGCCTTCTAGACAGTATTTTTCTTGGAACTCTGTGTTAACCACATATTTAGACATATGAATGTAGTTTGTGGTACCTGCAGCAGACTAACCTGGAAAGGCTGCTTTAAGACAGTGATGAATAAGGTCCATATCCAACCCTTTCCTGTGCTAACTTGAACTGAATTAGCTGCATTTACTTGCCCTAAGATAAAGTGAATGTGAAAGCTTCATAGAAACAGAAAAGTAAGTACCTGATAATGGCAGCAACAACTGTGGAAGCTTAAAAGTCCTCAGTGTGCGTTGTCTAAAGGTAGCAACCTTTAGACAGACCTTAAGCAAGCCAAGTACCAGGTCAAGATGTCACTTCGAGTACTTTGAAATGTTAATTCACAATTATTTCCTGGATTAAGGGTTAGCCTAAAGTACAAAGAACTCATTTTTGAAATTGAATTGGTGACCAAACAAGCACTGTATTCTGTGCCCAAGGATAGGTTGTGTATGTTACTACTGTTACACCTGAGCCAGATTCCATGAGCAGGCTTTCTGATTGATCAGCAGGTGCTTCCATACAAACAAACCTTAATTAATTTGCAACAGTGGTCTGTGCTTGGGTGGAAGAAGTACTGCACCCCAGCACGTGCAGAATCCACACTTCTGTCCATCCTCCAGCTTTGATAAGAAACATAAGAAGGGAATTATACACTACTTGAGCTGAGCTCTTTTGAAGGATATAGAGGCTATGACAAAAGAAGGCAGACTGTATGTGTGTAACATGACAACTCTTAAGTTGAAAAACCCAAGGGGATACCTTACAGGTAAACTTACCTCTTGCAGCACTAGCTTAAAGTGCAGGTGACTGGAGAAAAAAGGAAATCTCTCATAAAACAGTCTCGTATTTTGCAGATGTTAGAAAACAGTGATATATATTTTTAAAATTACTTAGGACTTACTTTTCTAGGCTGTTCTGTGTAGCTGAGTTACCTGCACAGAAGAAGGGCAATGAGATAGTCTCATATTATACCCTAACTTAGTGGCTCTCTTTCCATGTAGTTTGTTCCTGAAAAGGGCACAAGTTCAAGGCTTGTGGTCCTGCCAGATGGATTGTATGTTCTGCACTCAGTCTGCTGTAGCCTTTCACAAAGCTTCATAGTTCTGCTTACATCACTGCTTACAGTCCCTTACAGAACCCTCTGCTCTTGCTAATAATGTGTGCATGCACTGCTTGTATTTTGTGCATGAAAAAGATGTGTTTTTCATTTTCAGCTGAACCGCAGTGACAGTGACAGTTCAACGCTCTCCAAAAAGCCTCCCTTTGTTCGAAACGCAATGGAGAGACGGAGTGTCAGAGTGAAACGGGTAAAAACATCACCGCTTCTTTTCCTCTAGCACAGACACTTGCAAAAACCATGAAGCTGTTTTAAAGGAGGAATTTGCAAACATAAATCAGTTGCCATGTGCTTTCATTCACAACCTTTTCTTTGTGTGTGAGAAGTCTCTCAAGAATACTTTTCTCTCGTGTGCCAGAATATGACAGGAGTGTTTAAGTTGGAAGTCATTTAGAACAATCAGTTTAGGAAGATGCTTCCTTGTATTTTCCATCTCGTCAGAGAAGTGGCACAGTTTTGCTGTGTTTATTGTTGTAGGATTCTACTTACAATAAATGTGATGACTGGGGAAGAGGAGGGTGAGGAGAATGTCTTGGATACACAGGTGATCCTGTTGTAGTAATTTCATGTCACACAATGAACTGTGCCTGTCATGATGGCAGTCACTGAAATTCCCCTGGGATACTGATGCTGAGCTCTTAACAAGATAGCTTCCTTGTGTTTGAAACTAGCATAAGGCAACATAATATGTTACTGGAAAAAGCAAATGCTGCTTTTTCTGCTACACTGTGGATTCATCTGAAGATGAGATGTTAAACTTTTGAGCACGGTGTGCAAGCAAGAGTGGTTTGATTGGGAGAAACTGACAAGGAAGAAATTTAGGGGGAACACTGAAGTCAAAAAGCTTATCTGTAAGATTTGCTTGAGTTGGTGATTTCTATTTTGAAATGGATTGGAAAGCAGGATCAGGAGAGATGCTCTGTGTGGAAAAAAGTATTGGGAAATGGGGTCTTATGATGCATTTGGCTCTTCATAGGGCAGTGGCTGGGACAGCTCTCATCACTGTGTTCATATACCCCTTGTCTTCTAGCCTTCAGTCAAGTCCTGTGGTCCAGAGCGCCTCATCCGCACTTCATTAGACCTGGAGCTGGACCTGCAAGCTTCCAAAACCTGGCACGATCGGTTGGTTCAGGAGATCTCAGTGCTGAGGGAGCTGAAGGAACAGCTGGAACAAGCTCAAAGTCAGGGTGAAAAAGAGTTGCCACAATGGGTGAAGGAGGATGAAAGATTTCGACTGCTGCTGAGGCTAGTGGAAAAACGAGTGAGTAAAATCTGCCATTGGATTCCTTTCAATGTGTTTAAGAAATGGGACTAGAGAAACAGGGGACTGCAGACAGTCAGGAAACGAAGCCTGAGCACTACATATGGATGCTTTGGTCTTCCTGTCATAGGTCCATTGAGCAAGCAGTAATGTAAGCTGCAGCCCTTAAGTGTCTGTTCTCAGGTGTGGTATTTATAGTATCACAGAATGCTTTGGGTTAGAAGGGACCTTTAAAAGTTATCTAGTCCAACCACTAGATCAGGTTGCTCACCACTCTGTGTAAAAAAATTCTACCCACTCTTCATCTCCCCTCTTTTAGCTTCAAATCATCACCCCTTGTTCTCTCACAACAGGCCCTTCTAAAAGGGCCCCTTTAAAGTAAGGCCACAATAAGGTCCCCCCAGAGCCTTCTCTTCTCCAGGGATGAACAGTCCCAACTCTCCCAGCCTGCCCACACAGCAGAGGGATTCCAGACCTTGTGTCATTTTTGTGGCCTCCTCTGGACCCATTCCAAATTGCAGTCTCTCTGTCTGCCAGATACAAGGGTTAGGAAGGTAGCAATTGTGTCTCCTGCTTTATTTAAGAGAAATAATGGCTCGATAAAACTTGTACATGGATGACACTTGGCTTTAGGATAAGATCCTTATGCATGTGAAGTGGTAAGTCAGACAATAGCAGACTTTCTGATTTTTAGAGCTTTGTAGCACCTATCTTTCTGCTTATGAAGGGTGGGCTTCAGGGCAGGGAAGGAGAGGAAACAGAACTGATTACCAAGGTTTTCAAACAACAGTTTCTTAAACAATTCTGTTTGCTTTCATGAAATTTTCTCTTCACTGTGACTATCACTTTCCTGGAGAGGGTTCAAGTAAAAATCATTAGATTCAAAAAGAATGTATTTATAGGTAAGATAAGTAAAGCTTCAGAAATGTCTGAACAAGCCTGGGTAGATGATGCACAAGGTGGGTAGCCTCCTGTCATGTTTGCTTGGGGGTTTTGTCATTGGGGTTTTAAAAATTATTTTTCCAGAGATGATTATCTTCATCTCTTAGCTGCTTGGGATTTTTTTTTCTCCATTCTTTGCTCAGGTTTGTCCCTTCTTTACTTCCTGTAGAGTTCTGTTAGTCCCAAACCTGTGCCTTTTTCAGCACAGAGATTTCCTGCTTTGCACAAGCACGAATAGGAGAAACTGAGTGCAGCCTTCCAGTCCATAGTAGCTGTGGTGTAGCATGGTTAGCACTCATCTTGCTCTGTCTGTATCGTGCTTTCCCCTCTGTATAAGGCTCCTTCTCAACCTGTGATTTATTGGAGTGCCTTTGCTGACATAAGGCAGGAACTGGGTTCTGATGGCACCAGGTGGAGCAGCGAGTTGGTACAAGGTGCTCTGTGGGACACAGCTGGAACTTGGATTGCCACGTTCTTCTGTGAGCTGATAATGCCACCTTAAAAATATATTAAAGTGAAGCAAAGGAAACTACAGATAGCACCAAAGAGCTGGAAGAAGACCTTACAAAAAGCTCTGTCCATTACATGGTTAGCTGACAAGCCTTCAGATTAGCTTCTTTGGCTCATCATTTCCAGAGTTGTCAGCTTCCAATCCTGTTAGACCTGCATCTGAAATACTGCTTTATTTGCAGATCAGTTGGGATAAAATGAGTCCTTCTGGAAACACAAACAACTGTTTTCCATTGTTTATCTAGGTGGAAAGAGCAGAACACACGTGTGAGCTTAAGGCTGATAAGATGATGAGAGCTGCTGCCAAGGATGTCCACAGGCTGCGAGGGCAGAGCCGGAAGGAGCCTTTGGAAGTACAGTCATTCAGGTAATTACAGGTCACTGGTAAGGGGAGGAGAAACCGACTGCCACCTTGATTTATCTGTGGATGACCAAAATGCTGATGAAGAAAGTTAACTGTTCTGCTTGAACAAAAACCTGCATTTTTATGTCAAATTGTAAGGTCTGAGAGGGAAGCTAGCTGCTAGGATCTCAAAGCAACCACTAATTACTTCTCGTCATTCCCCACCTGGAAACAACCTCAGAGATCCTTTGTTTCATAGAGAAGCAGACATTTGCTTCCCTAAGTAACATGCCTAGAAACCCCAAAAAACCTTGAGCTGTTCCGAATTGGCTTTTTAATAAGGTCAGTGTGGTGAGTTTCACTGGAAGGATGCCTCATGTCTGTTTATCTAAGTGCTGTAGGTTGTGGGAGGATGTGCTGCTGCTCCTCGTGGTGACAGCTGGTGGGATAAATTCTAATGTGGGTGATGGACACTTCTGGCAAGGCTCCTGCTGCATTAACAACCGATCATCTTCTTTTAGAGAGAAAATGGCATTTTTCACACGGCCGAGGATCAACATTCCAACGCTCTCTGCGGACGATGTGTGATCACCATAAAGTATTTGCTTTCTGGACAATGCTACAAATGCAGTTTGGTTTTTGAAGTTATTTATGTGGTATTATGAAGGTACCGAGGCATTTGTATATTAGAGCTTTTTGTCAGTATGTGGATGTTTTGAAGATTTTTAGGATAAAGTTATATCATCACAGAAACCAGCATTAAAGTGACGAGATTGTATAGTTTGTATATTTAGGAATGTATTTTTGGGAAATAGAATTTTAAATAAGAACAAATGCAGCATAAGGTGCTGTTATTCTTAAATAATGCTGTTTAGATTTTTTTGTACAGCTCTACCTTTTAGAGGTTTTACTGCAATAAAACAAATTTGAAGGAACCTCACCCCTACCTTCTATGATGTTCTGCATCGGACTCCTCTGAGTGATGTGTGTTGTACCCTGTGGGGAATGCAGGGAGCCAGTCTCGACTCCCACGTGCTGTGAACGAATTCTCTGTGAGCTGTGAAGCGTTTGTGTTTCCTGCCAGGTCATAAAAGTGGGTGTGAAGTTCAGAATACTTGCACTTTTAACATTTGTATTGCAGCTCATGTCTGTAATGGGTCTGTTAAGGTAACGTGGGGAGCCCATTGAAACCACTGCTGTGGGAGGAGGGCTGCAGGTTTTAAGTCCATTTTAGGTTTTTCCAATAAAGTGACCTTTCTGGACAAACCTGCCCTTGTGCTTCTTGTTTTGTGTGAATCCTCATCAACTGCCTTATAATTTGTTGTTTGTTTGGGGTTATTTTCTGTCACTGGCTGAAAATATACAGCTTTTAACATGTCTTGCTCTTTTCTTTAGGCATTTTTGAGAGGAAGTGGTGGATATCCACTGGAGTAACCTTGCTGCTTCTGGAGCTTTCCCTTCTAAATATTGATTTTTATTAAAGGTGATAGAGATGTAACTCACCTGCTCCCTAGTTTCTTACTGAAAAATGTTATTTTGTACAGAGCTGGGTAAGAGCTACTTACTGAATTGCTAACTCCAGCCCCAGCATCTTTGTGCCAAGCTTCTTGCTGTGCTTTTATGGTGCTCATAGGGAACATTCCTCCCTGCCATCCCCTGAAGTGCAGTTGCTGTGTCACTTGAGACACTGACAGAATTTGTTGGTTTTCCTCCCTGCTTCTGTGCATTTAGTGCCTTTCCCCAGATACTCAATCTGCCCATAGTAGAATCATAGCCTCCTAGCTTGGAAAATACCCAGAGGATTGTTTTATTGACAAAAGCAGTCTCCATAAGCTGGTCCAGCTTCCTGTCCCTTTGAAAGTGTCCAGTGTTGGGGACCTCACCGCTTCCCTGGGGAGATTATTCCAATCATTGGTTCTCATGAAATCATTTCCCTGGTGTGCAGTCAGACACCCAGGTTAAGGGGGGAGGTTACCATGTTTGTACTGGGTGCCCAGAGCCCAGTTGCTCAGAGGAGGCATGGGCAGCCCTCAGGCAGGAGACCCTGGTCTGCTGTAAGGTTATAGAATTATGGAAGGTTTGGGGCTGGGAGTGACCTTTTAACGCCACCTGCATCAACTAGCTGGGGCTGCTCCCAGTCCCATCCAGCCTGACTTGGAAGTATGTCCAAGGATGGGCCATGGACCACCGCTCTGGGCAACCTCTGCCCGTGCCTCTGGCCTCAGCATTAAAAAGTACTTTTCTTTTGTCAGGTCTAAATTGCATGTGTGTTTTACGTTTGAAAATGCTGGCTGCTCACACCTAGAAGTTGGGTTGTGGTTGGTTTGAGTGACTTTTCTCCTCCAAAAACCTGTAGTAACGCACAAAACTGCTTCTGCCTTATTCGCTTAGATTTGAGCGAGCACCGCAGAGCACAGCCACATGGACGCTTAAGAAAGGTCCTCTGAGCCAAGGACAGCCCCACCCGCACGTCCTGCTCCGGCCGGGACGCAGGCGCCGCCAGCCGCAGGCCTCTGCCCGGGCC
>VWZI01003271.1:743475-809192 GCA_013396835.1 Psilopogon haemacephalus | reverse complement strand
TGCAGGCGGCCGTGCCGCGGGACAGAATGGGAGGCCGGCGGCGTGTCTCGGAGCCATCTGCTGGGGAGAGCGGTGAAGGTGTCGGGGGTTTCTGAGGGGCGGAGGCGGCGGGTAAGCCCGCGGGCAGGAGAGTGCCGAGGGGAGGCTTCCCTGGGTCCCGCCGCGGAGAAGCCTCAGCAGCACGTGGAGGCCGGGGTGGCCTCTGGGCCCCGCCGCGCCGTCAGGGTTGCGGGGAAGGCTGCTCTCGGACGGAAAGGCGGCGAGCTGCCGGGGGCTGAGGCGCCTTCCTCAGCTGCTCTCATTCGTCGTGAGAGAAAAGAGTAGAGTGAAGGCAGTGAGTGTCTCGTCGCAGAGGCCCTCTGTCGTGAGAACAGAGGTTCATCTCACGGCATTTCCCAGCGGGGATGAGCACTTACGATTTAATTCTGACAGGAACTTCGGAAAGGCAACAGGAAGCTGTCGAACACGGTTTGTGTGCTGCTGCCCTCCTGCTTTGTGCTGTTAGTCGAGCTGACCGGTGGTGGTGGTAGCTGTGCAAGGCTCGCCTTGCTGCCAGGCGAGGTGATGGGCAGGAAGGTGCCTTGCTGTCAGGCGTGGTAGCACCGGGTCCAGTGGCTCTTGGGAGCCCAGGGAAGCACTTTCAGGAGACCTGGTGGAGGGCAGGTGTGCTAGTGGCAGTCCTGCCTTTCAGACAGGATTATTGCAGCCATAAGGTGCTTTGTGTTGGGGAAAAAGACAGTGACAGCTTGTTTGCTTTTCAGAAATTTTTTTGCTTGCCCTACGCGTTTTTAAGCAGCTTTTCGGTGCGTTCACTACTCAGTGCACACATTCAGTAAGCACTGCCATAAAATACTGTGATAATGAATCTGTCTTGAATATCTGCAACTGCTGTTTGCACTTGTTTTTGCAATTCTGCTTTGTAGCTGCTAGGAGAGGAAGGGCACCTCTGATGTTCTGGCAAAGTAGTTCTTCCTTTGTCATCATTGCTATCTGGTCTATAGTCCATAAACGAATATGTAACTCAAAGTGAAACAAGAGGCCTTTAACTCCGGGAAGCTAAAAGAGAGCACGTGGAATTACTGAGGCAGAATCTGCCTGCCACCTTACTCCTAGCCCTATGCTTCCTGGAACAGAGTGCAAAGTGTGTGCCGAGTTATTGCACCGAGCCAGCTCACCACAGGCGAGGAGGAGTAGAGATAAAACTGCAGGAGTCCAGTAGAAGAGAAAGGCAATGAGGTGCTTTCTCCCTTTGCCACACTTTCTCTGGCCATTTTCTGTTTTCTAGTGTTTTAATTTTTTTTTTATGAGGTGGAGAAAAACTGCACCAGATTAAAGCCCAGATACAGAATCCCATGCAAGTTTAACATTAACTCAGTGGGGTCTTTGGAAGACGTTTGTGTGTGCTAAGGGAAAAAGCTGTAGTTTTTTTGTTCACAGGTGAGGGGAGGATTTCTAGTACTCAGCTGACCAAAGAGCCCTTGGAGATGTCAGCAAGGCCTCAAGTAATTCCCGCAGCTTACCGTGAGGTGGTCATCAGGTATGACCCTTTACTGACAAGATGTTATGTCTTTAGGGCTGTGCGGGTAGAATAATCAGGGAGTGATGCTTTATGTCCTGAACAGCAGCTTTTTCCTTCCTTTTCTCAGTCACATGTTTTGTAGATCAGAGGCGTGTTGGCATTATCCCCTTTCTCTGTTTGGATGAGACTGTGAGAGAGGAGCTTAAAAGGGTGTCTGTGGTTTAATGTAGCAATTTGCTTAGAACGTAGAATTCATAATACCCCTTTAGTAACATCTAATGTTCATAGGTAGTTTGCTGGAGAATGAGCTTTATCACAGGTTGCTTTAATAAAGACAATTTAGAACACGTGGATATCTAAAGATCTTTTTCCATGTGATCTTGGTAACACAATTAAGGGTCCATGGGTCATAGAACCATAGCATATCTCAAGTTCAAAGAGACCCATAAAGATCATCGGGTCCAGTTCCCTGCCTCTTGCAGTACTACATAAAGCTAAACCAGTATAACTGATAGTGTCATCCAGACACATCTTGGACTCTGACAGGCTTGGTGCCGTGACCACTTCCCTAGGGAACCTGTTGCAGTGACCTGCCACCCTCTCAATGAGGAGCCTTTTCCTAATGTCAAGTCTGAACTTGCACTGCAGCAGCTTCATCGTTTGTTCCCATGTCTTACTGCTGGTTACCAGAGAGAGAGGGTCATGAGTGGCATTCCCCTCCTGACTGAGGATGCCCTTGTTGCTAGTTTTGGAACTGCTATTTGTGCCCAGCTGTGCAGCTGCACCAGCCCAGCTGTTGTGATCTCAACCCCATTGATTCTGGAGCTTGGTGCAGTTCAGGTTTTTCTGCTACGTTGTTTGGAATGAAAAGTTAATTTTGTCACTAGTCTCAGCTGTTCATGGGTGCAAAAAAAGATGTCATGCATGGCAGTCAGCAGTATTGGCGTAGGCAACTAGAGCACCATGGTGAAACCTTTTGCAGTGCTGAGATACCTTGGAGGCTATGGCATTGGGGGAATCTAATGTAAGAATAGTATATGTGAGCTGCTTCTAGGCTCAGATATGCAGTGATTTTGATTTTTGAATGTAAATTGTTGGATCTGAATGATGTTCTCAATGCAGAACACTCCTAAGCGTCTTGCTGACTTGTCCTGGTGCTGTGACTTTGCTAGAGAGTAGGTAATACTGCATGGACACAATGCACAGATAATGTGATGCTGCAAGAAGAAGCTATCTTTGTGTGTTTTTCTTGAGACACATTCTTGGATTGAGGGGGAAGTATGGTCCATGTAGCACTGCTCTGATATTCCTTTAAGTCATATTGTAGCAGCAGCTGTTACTTAAGCTTACAGTAAAGCAATGTAGCGAAATCTCTTACGTTAAAAGACCTGTAAATCAGTGCAATGAAAGCTCTTATTTCAAGTGTGAAATTCGGTCTGAAATGCTTTCAGACAGGTTTGTAAGTGGTGTGCAGTGCTAGCAGGTCAGGCCAGTAAGAAAAGTCAAATGTAAACCTCTGCTATTTTCTGTGGGTTATATGGGAGAAGGTTTATGTATGTACGTGAGAAAAAACTGACCTGAGGGCTTCTGCCTTGGCTTAAAATAAGAAACAATAGGCTGCAAAAGGAAAAGCTGCAATGGACTATTGAGTTATCTTTGAGGCATAACTCTGCTGTTCATACGTTTTAGTTGGCCAAATGCCGAATCAGAGATTTTTATAACTTTTTTTTTTCCCCTTAAAGTCCTGTTCTCCTGTAGATGAGACTTTGGGGTTGTAAAAGTATGCTGGAAGCTGAAGCAAAAATGCAGAATGACCTCAAAAGTACTGATTCTCAGTTTGCTCCACCAATAGGCTAATCTCAAGATTGTTTTGACTCAATTTTGGTTTTTTAGCATCTGCAGTTTTGCTTGCCCTACGCGTTTTTAAGCAGCTTTTCGGTGTGTTCAGTACTCAATGCACACATTCAGTAAGCACTGCCATAAAATACTGCGATAATGAATGTGGCTATCTGGCTATAATGGCATTTGTGGGAGCTGTTGTTCAGGTGAATGTATAAGACCAGAATATCTGATGGACTGTTGTTTTTCCTTAATTAAATTTTCTAATTGTTTCAAGAGAAACAAAGTAACTGAAACCTTTTCCTGTAAGGTTCAGTGGCCTATTTGACTACAGTAATAACCTGAGCTGTCTTGCACTGTGGGAGTTCTGGCAGAGAAGCTGAAGGAGTCAAATGAGGGACTGGTGAGCTGAGGTGGGGAGTTCTCTTTTCACCTTCTAGCTGTCTCTCCCTCTGTAGCAGCACTGAGTCAATTAAATTTTCAATAGTCTCCAGACTTCTATTTGTGAGCCAGGTTCATGGCTGGTGGGCACAAAGCTTGTTATGAGGAAGGACAAGAGATGGCAGAGCAGAAGTTTCAGATATATGGTTTATTTTGGGGATGGGGTGCTCCTTGCAGCGTCTTCCAACCGTTGAGCAAAGACTGCTGTAGTATTAACCTGTGTTCTGGGCTGTGAAATCTTAAGGGGAGTCAGGAATTACGGGGAAGTTTGTTTATTTGGAGCATAGAGGTCCACCTCAAATTCCTGATGGCTGTGGAGTGCCTTATGTCAGGTTTGAGGGAGAAACTCTGCTGGAGCTAGGGAAGGAAAGGTGTTGTGGTGAGATGGAAGTGAGTGCATGTTGCAGAAGTGGCATGCTGCCCTTGGAATTTCTCTCTTCAGTTGGTGTTTGAGCTTTCTGGGGTTTTGTGAGTGATTGTGGTTTCAGCCTCTGGAATAGAAACTGTGAGATTGTGAAACTGGCCAAAGGCTTTAGGGAATTCTGAGTCAAATTATTTGGCATTTGACTAGTCTAAAAAAGGTAGAGGAAGTGCTTATTTTATGAGTATGTTCTATTAGCAAGACCTGTTCTGACACTTCTGTCATGATATTAATGAGCTGACTCTTTTTGAGAATGTTTCAGAATCCCTGGCTTTGACACAAAGAGAAACATTGTTTGGAATTGTTCAGCTTAACTTATCATTGCCTTTATGAGGCAAAACTCCATCTGTATCTGAGATCTTGCTGCTCCTCACCCTCTGTCCTCCCACTCCAAGAATTACTGTGTCACAACTTAATTTACTTTTCAGGAAAACGAGATCAAGTTGCTAACTGCAGAAATTGAGCGTCTGAAGAACTTTGGATGCTTGGGAGTCTCCCCGAGTTTGGAAGGGCTGCGAGACGAAAACGCAAAGCTTAAGTATCGGTTAAATTTCCTTCGAAAGGTAGGGGAGTGGAGAATTCATGCTGTAGCCTGTGGCTTTTGTTCTCATTAAGACAAGCTAAATAAATTATGTCAGTTTGTTACAGCTAGTGATGTGTGACAGTGTGCTCAGTCTGCATTCTGATGCCTTAATTGTTGGTGGCACTTCAGATGTTTCTTGCTTCCTTTAACAGAGACCTACTTCATGAAAGATGTCAGTAGATGAATAAGGCCACATCATATTCTTGGCTGCTTAGCTGAGCTCTCTGCCAGCACCACTGACAAAGGTGTGAGAAGTAATGCAGCTCTGCATTCAGGGGAAGGTTCAAAGGGAGAAGCAGTGCTTGAATATGTGATTTTTTAATGTTTATGTGTTGCTGCTCTGCCTAGAGGTGTCAGCCAAATCTGTCAGCTGTGCTTTGCCAGACAGCCAAGGAAATAATGTGAGAGGTAATGGCTCCTCAGATGTTGTGAATTTAGCCTTCTGGATTTTGTTTTTTTCCAGAGCCTTCAAGAAGAAAGAAGCAAAGCAGCCAAAAGCATGATTAATATCAACAGTTGTCTCCAGGAGATCTTTGGAGCTGCTATTCAGGCTGCCTACCCAGATTTAGAAAACCCTCCACTAGTGGTGACACCAAGTCAGCAGCCCAAATTTGGGGATTACCAGTGTAACAGCGCCATGGGCATAACACAGGTAAATCTGAACCATCTAACAAAGAGAAAAAAAATGTCTGGTGGAAGGTAGGGGATAGACAGCACAGTGAGAGGTGCAGTACTGGACCCATTTCAGGCTTGTTGCAGGCCTCTGGGCTGATAATTCAAACAGCATCTGAGGAGAAGCATCATCAGCCTTCACAGAGCACACCTTTAAACCCATTGGGATGACTGGTATGGGAGTCTCCCATGTCACACACAAAAGATGTTCTATTCATGGGTTCTAAATCAAATCAGGATTTAAGTGCTGCATTGATTTACTAATGATGTGCAATTAGGTACCAGTTAGTGAGCTGTGTGTTTGGAACTAATATTAGCAAAACAATAAATCACAATTTTGAAAAGTAACGAATTGTTCATAAACACCTAATGATGTCTAAATGCTCTTATGTAATGCCAGGAAAGTAACAGCTTCCACACACATCTGCACAGAGTTCTGTGCATAAACTCCCCTTCTCAAAGGTGGGTTACAGACACTCTTTCCCCTGTTGCACACATCTCCTGGTGTGGGTGCTGAGCTTTCTACCACCCATCAACACCTGCAGCAGTGAGGAGGGGGTCTAGGCACTGCCCTCCATGAGCTACAGCACAGGCCACTTAAGGCACCTGCTGGTGTGGGTCATTGCTGGGTCTGCACACAGGCTGTGGTGCACATGAAGCACCTTCTAACAACATCCAGTCAGGTGTAGGCTACTGCTCAGGCACTGTCCTTAAGCTCACTCCTCGGTTTCAAAAGCCTTTTCTTAATTCCCTGGTTACACCTGAATTTGGCTGATGATTGTTGTCCTCCTTTCAGCATTTTCAGTTTTGGGACACTTTCAGATGGATATGAATGTGCACACTTGTGTGGGATTGGTAGCATCTGGATTTCCATTAATTGAGCAAAGGACAAGAATCATGGAGGGCTTGTTAGAATTGTTAGAATATTCTCATCTCAGAGGTTTTCAGGCAACAGTAAGAATAGCTCTGCTTTCCAGAACACCTGTTAAGTCTGTCCAGAGGAAGGTGTGGGGTTTTTTTCACCTCTTGGCTCATAGCTACAGTTACTTTGGAAATGATGGCATTGATGTTTCTTGGAAGATATTTGGCCAAAGAGGACCCAAGCAGAATAGGAGATATTTTGTGAGTTGCTCAGTGGACTGGGACTGTGCTTAAGGAAATGCAGAAGGTGGGGAGAAGGAAGGTGGTGCACTGTACCTAAACTAAATGCTAAAGCATCTAAACTTCCAGTGCATTGATGCCTTTGAATGAATAAGCAGACTTTTTGTGATTGCAGGTCTTTTATTTTACAGTAAGAACAGAAACAGTATTTTAAAGTGTTCTGTTATCATTTCATCTTTAGTAATCTATTGTGCTGGTAATTTTGACGTTGTACTAGCCCAAACCTCCTGGAATTCTGCTGTCCCAGGTTGTCACCTGCAGTCCCAATGCCTGCTGTCCTGTTGCAATGCGCTGGACTCCCCGGGCAGCACTGATACGTGCCAGCCAGCAGGCTCCTACCCTGGAGTGCCAGGGCGGAAACAGCCCTCACAAATACATGTCGTCTTGCTTTGGTCTCGTTAGCACATTGTGGCTGGGCTCCAGCCAGAGGAGCACCCCGGGTGACTGCACTGACACAGCCTCTCAGGGCTTTGCCATCTTTCTGACCGCTGCGTCACCCCAATTAAGCGGCGGTTGGATTCTCGAGCAGTCCTGGCTTTGCGGTGTCAACGTTGTTCGCATAACTCTGTCTGAACCATCCCCTTCAAGCCAGGGTTTCAAGTTCCAGACTGTCAGCTGTACTGCTGAATAGGGGTTTGTAACACTGGGCAGGCTGTTGAGTTTATTCCCTGGAAAGACGTGCTGGGTAAGCTGGGCTGGAGCTTGGCGGTACCAACACGTGGAGCACGCTCAGAGCACGTCTGCTTAGCAGGTAAGGGTTGCAGTGCAGTCACTTCCCTCTGAGAGCAACAGGTTATGTACTTTTCCATCAGTCAAAGTTTTTGGGACTTTGCTGTGGTGTGCATCTCCTCAGGGTATGCGCTGCACAGAGGTGGACACCATTGCAGCTGCTAAGTTGCAGGAAATGCCCTGACTTGGGCAGCAGTAGTACGTGCCAGGCAGCAGCCTCTCCCTGCAATGCAGTGATGTGGAAACAGCCCTCACAAATGCATATTGTTTTCCTGGGAGCTCGTTAGCATATTAATGCTTGGGGTTTGAGCCAGGACCTCTGCTTGCTCCTTGGAGTAATGGAGTATGGTGAGTGTTTCTGGAATGATTCCAGCAGCATGGCCTTTAGGCTGGTGTGAAATGCCCCTAATCTAGTTTTGCAGTTATTTTTCCTGTAGTTTGTGCTTTCATGAAAGGCTTCTGAGTTTGTTCTAAGCCTTTACTCTCTTACAAGAATCCTGTGACTATCAGCTGTATGACAGGTTAAAGAGGCAGCTGAAACTTCAGTAAAAGTTGATTTATCAGTGGAAGATGACTTTTGCAGCAGACTGCAAGGCAGCAAATAGAAGCAGTAGTGAGTGTAAATGCTGAGTTAACAGAGGCACATGCACCTCGTGACCCGGGTGGGAGTGAGGGGATAGATTATTTCAAACGTACCACTGGAAAAATGGAAAATGGTGCTCAGAAACAAAGAGTTGTGGGAATTTTATAGTGGGAGTGTTGTGTTTTTCAAGAATGGGTTGGGCTAGCTCACAGAATCCTCCTAAAAGGCAATTTTTTGACATCTGCAAAAAGCAGTGTGAGAAGATGCTTTGGGAATGGACAGAGAAATTGTGGCCTTGGACTAGATCCTTGAAGGTCCCTTCCAACCCAAACAAAACTCATGCTAACATTGTATGTGAACCTGCATGGTGTTGTTTGAGCTCCTCAACGGGGCACTTACATCTGGAGGGGAAAGAAGAGCTAGACTACAGCAGTTTTTCTGATGCTCTTTGACGAAATTTGCCCAGTGTTAGGATTATTGGTTGCTTGGGTTTTTGAGTTTGATTTATTTATTCATGTATTTATTGCTTGAGTCTAAGGCACGACTCAAGGCAGTTTGCCTTAGCTTGTATTTTAACCATAAATCAGCAGACTTGCTCTGAAACCACACTTGGCATCTACTGTAGGCAAAACTTCCAGTGTGAATGCTGGCAGCGCTGAGGATATTCTTGAGCCTGAGGAACAGGATTTGGAAGCAATGTGCCAGCTGTCTCGAGTTTTAAAGAGTTTGGCCCTTCTACTGACTTAAGAGAGGTACACATTTGCCAAACCACTTAACAGATTTTGAATAATAGTCTGGAAGATTTCCTTCTAACATGGGAACAACCCTGCAGTTGTCCTTAGCAGAAGGGAATGAATTTGTTGGGTCTAGTTAGACTTCTACTGAGTAGAGAGAGCTGGTCTAACCTGTAAAATTTGCTGGAGATGTTTTCCTTGTGTGTGGCTCTGCCTCATGAAGCTAAAGAATTATAAAGATCTTTCAGTAAGTGGTATCTATGCTTTCTGTTTCACTCTATACAATCGTTTGCAGCATTGAATTCTCCTTGATTTTGTGTTTCAGATACTGCTCAAAACCAAGGAGCAGAAGGTTAGCCCAAGAGAAATTGCTGAGAAAATATCAAAAAACATTCCTGCCAATGAATGCATTGAGAAGGTCGAAATTGCTGGTCCTGGTAAGATGGATTAATGTTACATAATGTGTATGTTCTAGAGCAAATAGGGAGATTTTATACTGGATGGTGAGCTGAGAAGATGAGTTCAACTGTTTTGTGATTTAAGGTGGATTACTTCCTGTCTTGGTGAGCTTTTGTAGCCCTCAGACTTGTGCAGCATCAGAAAATCTACCTCTGTAGTTGAATTAGCAAGTGCAACTCTTTAATTAGCAGTCTTCTCACTGCTCCTTTAGGGACCAGTTTTTCACCTTCAAATATTGGTGATGGATTTCAGGCCACAGTCATGAAATCACAGCAAAATCAATATGCCTTTCTGGCTTCCATGGTGAGGAGACCTCATCCTCTCAGGCCTGAGATGCTGGAGCAGCATGGAGGTTATTAATTACTGCATCTGTTTTGTCACTGTTACCCAGGAATATTCCTTAGGACTCCACCATAAACCCAAAAACCACACAGCACACCCCTTTGAGTGCTTGGGCAGAAGGTCATCCATTAGCTCTGTGAAGCAGGAAAAGTAAACCTGTGTCACTCCACAAGCCTGCATTATCCCAGCTGAAGATGTTTGAGGATATGAATTTTTAAAAAGGAGACAGTCTGCCAACCCTGGCAAGGTTATTTATTTTCTCATTAGAAATGTTTTTATAAACTCACCTTTGAGTGACGGTATGCAAGGACTTATGTCAGAGGAGTAGCTTGCTGCATCTTACTCCTGCACTGGCTAGAGTGGTGTGAAACATGATTGTAATCTGGGAACAGAAATTGCCTTTCTAGTGAGACTTTTGTTGTCCTGTTGCTGAAAAATTCTTATTCTGAGGCTAGCTTCATATGCTCTTGATGCAAGGAAACAGAAATCCAGGGGGAGAGAAAGAAACATTGGTTTGAAGCACTTTTGCAGCCCCAGCACTCATTGCTGGTTTTCTCCTCTAAAGGTTTTATCAATGTCCACCTGAGAAAGGATTTTGTGTCGAAACAGCTGAGCAGTTTATTGATAAACGGAGTTCAGCCACCGGCTATTGGCAAGAGGAAAAAGGTATGGCAGTAAGGAAATGGACATCCTGCTCCCATAGGGATGAAATGTGCTGGGTTGCAGGGAGCTCTGCAGTTCCCCCTGAAGGGATTCACTGATCAGATGGCCATGGCAGCTGGTTGTTACAGCAGAGAAATAGGCTGACTCCAGGGCCTGGGGGCTGCAGAGTAGGCTGTATGTACCTGGTGTGGTCTCTGGTGGGCGAGGGACAGGGCTCCCCTGAGGACTGTGTTCTGTTGAGATCAGTCTGGGAGCAATCTCTGACCCTGTGCTGGGTGGGTGCAGCAGAGCCTCAGGCTGGAAGCCTGCTCTGACCTCCCCCTTCTCTTCTGCTGAGTGCTGTGGGCAGCAAAGGATGTGAGGGGCAGCAGAGGTGAGCTTCTTTCCCCCCATTCCACCTGCCAACAAAACCCAGATGAAACACATGGAGTGTGGTAATGACTGCTGCCTTTTACTATGTTTTTTACCTTTGGTACTGTCTAAGGTGGTGGTGGACTTCTCATCCCCTAACATTGCAAAGGAGATGCACGTTGGCCACCTGCGCTCTACTATCATTGGAGAAAGTATGTGCCGCCTGTTTGAATTTGCAGGTTATGATGTTCTGAGGTGAGAGTCCATGCCTGGGTGTGGTGGGCTTGTTGGGCTAATTTCTGCAATGCCCATCTCTGTGCTTTGGTATAAGTATATAACAAATAATCCTTTATGTGTTGTAGCATACTACTCAAGTTGAGCAAGTGTAGCAGGGCTAAGAAACGAGATGGGCAGCAGGCTAATTGCAGTGAAACTGGGGAGGCTTGCATGGTTTGGGTTTCTGATATTATGTGGTTTTCTTCTTTTAGAATATATATTTTTTTAAGCATGTGTGTTTTAAAACATATGTTTGAGAAATCATTATTATTGTCTTCTTTGATTGCTTCAAGGTTAAACCATTTAGGAGACTGGGGCACCCAGTTTGGAATGCTCATTGCTCACCTCCAAGACAAATTTCCAGATTACCTAACTGTTTCTCCTCCCATTGGGGATCTCCAGGCTTTTTACAAGGTATCTCTAGCAAAAAAAAAGTGATATTTATGTCAGTATCTGAAAAGCAGATCAAGGAGCTTTACAAATTGCAGTGTAGTTTTGAGGACTGAAAAACTGAATCGCTGAAAGATTATTGCAGGTTTTATTGCAGTAACCTGCCACGGAGTAATGAATTGTGGTATCTGGTGTTCAGTTGTGCGTGAGGAGCCTGATCAGCAGACTTTTCAAGTGCCTCCCTGCCTTTTGAGATGACTGTGCTTGGAGAGCCCGTTAATGAGTTGTTTGAGGGCAGAGTGCTGCTTTTCATATGGTGTGTTCTATCCTAGGAATCCAAGAAGAGGTTTGACACAGAGGAGGAGTTTAAGAAACGTGCCTACCAATGTGTGGTGCTGCTGCAGAGCAAAAACCCAGACTTCATCAAGGCATGGGAACTGATCTGTGACGTGTCGCGGAAAGGTGACTTGGCCACATTCAGCAGTGTCTCAGCAGTACAACAGAGTTGCTTTCCTCACCTCTATGTCTTGAGTCCATCCCCTAGTTCCTTTTGAAAACTGCTTCTGTGCCACTGTGAGAAGCTTAGAGAAAATTATGGGTACAGCCAAAGTACTGCACTGTGTGTGGAGGCTTTTGGCCAAATCTTTTGTCTGTGGAGTCTAGTCTCAGTCCTAGTCTGGTGGCTTAACCAAGAGATGGAAAATGTCTTTAGGAATTTTCTATACCCTTTAGTAAATGTATGCTACTAATTCCCATTGTGCACATTTAATGGAAGCATTTTGTTCTGTCTCCCTCTTCAAGAGTTCCAGAAAATCTACAACTGCTTGGACATCACACTCATAGAGAGAGGAGAATCATTCTACCATGACATGATGAAAGACATTGTGAAAGAATTTGAAGATAAAGGTGAGGCTTTTGGTCTCAGTCTGAAGTTCTGCAGGTAATCTCAGTCCTGTCCAGTGAGGCTTAGGACTGATGTTTTTGAAGCTGGATGTTCCCCGACCCTTGTTCTTTTTCTCAGCCACATTTCCGAAGTGGACCTTTGGTGGCTTTTCCTCCAAGAGAACCATTAGCAGAGTTGATTCTTAGATATATTTCACTCCATAAAGCTTCATCTGTGATTTTTGCAGGCTATAGCATAGGGTAATACTGAAATTTATTGTATCCCTAGTAAATAGTAAAGGAGCAATATGACAGACTTCCTAGTCTTAGTGTGACAGCTCTGTAAAGACAGTGGCATTTTTGGTTTGAGTCCGGCAAGAAGCTCAGTAGAGTATAACAAGGCTCTGGTTTCATGTGTTCCTGTCTGGATTTGGCAGTTCTTTAGTCTCAGCATCTGAAGTGTTCTGATTAGTCTTGTCTCTCAAAAACTTGGTACTCAGTTCTCATGGCATCTCCGTGGAGTTTCTGTTGCTTTTAATGCCATACTTCATGATGCTGGGTTTGCAGCTCTAAAGGTGGATCTAGGTGCCAATGACAGGAGTTTTTAAATACAATTAGGTCTTTTCTGGTAAGGCCAGATCCATACAGATCCATTTGCTTATGCATGCTTTTGAGTTCTTGAAGTGCAGTTCAGAATGTGGCAAAGAATTGTCATTGAGGTTTTTAAATATTTTGAGCCATGAATTGCTTGATAACATGAGTGCAGGGCCTTTTCTTTCAGGCAGCATCTGGGAAAGGGAGTGTTTCTGCCAGTGCTGGCCCACCCCACCCCCCCCCAGCCCATGCAATCTAACAAAGAATGTTTTCCATTGCTCTTCCAGGATTTGTCCAGGTTGATGATGGCCGAAAGATTGTGTTTGTCCCAGGCTTCCCTGTGCCACTGACAATCATGAAGTCGGATGGAGGTTACACGTATGACACATCTGACTTGGCTGCTCTCAAGCACAGGCTGCATGAAGAGAAGGCTGACATCCTTATTTATGTTGTTGACAGTGGGCAGGTGAGTGTGCCAAGCTCTGCTGCCACTGCTGGCACAGAGTATCAGAGTCTGCTAGCTGGTGGGTGCCACAGTAATGTAGGTGAGTGTTTAGTGTGCTTCTTTTGTTTACTCATACCCTTGTAGATGTAACAGGGGATCTAGTTTGGTGACTGGCAGGCTTCATAAGAGCCCATTGAACTGATTGACTAGAGAGAGAAACAATTATCACTGGAGGTGGGTGAAGCCTAAATCTCAGTAGATGAGTTGAATAAGATTTGCATTGCTTATACTTGGGTTTCTCCTTAAGTAAGGAAATGCAAAATTGTCAGCTCTGTATCTGAGCAGTGATGGGAGTTTGCCAGTTGCTGCTTCTCTAAGGCAGGAAAACTCTTTGAAAGGTTGAAGTGGAATTTGGCTGTAGATCCAGAAACATTTTAAGTCTTATTATAAAGGTGACAAAGCTGGGAAGAAAACTGTATGTGGAGAGGTAGATTGATAATCAGTTGTTGGTGTTTGTTCCTTGCAGTCAGTGCATTTACAGACGGTGTTTGCAGCTGGACAGATGATTGGCTGGTATGACCCCAAAGTAACCAGAGTGGCCCATGCTGCCTTTGGCGTGGTGCTGGGAGAAGACAAGTAAGTCTTTGGATGTAGTTTTTTTCCTCTTTATGTGCTCTGGAAGAGGATGTTTGAGTGAATGAATATGACTTGCTGTTGTTTGTAACTGTGTCATGGGCCTTGCTCTACACAGTCACTGGTCCTGTGGTCAGGTTCACCTTTCTGCTGCCTGGCATTTGAGATGGGGCACTGGGAATGGCTCATGGGAAGTGCAATGCAAGCTAATTTGAAAATGCTGAAGTAAAAGGCCTTGTGCTAGATGAAAGTTGGGAAAATTTCCTTGTGTCCTAGTGTGCCAGGCACGGCCCTGTGCTCCAGGGTTGTTTCTGTTCCTGTGGCAGCCACGTGTCTTGCAGATGTGGCTAAACCAGTGCACTTGACAGTTGCCTGTCATGGCAGACTGGGTGGGTGTGCCATGAGTCTGTTACAAAATAAAAGGCATCTTGCTGAGCTGGGCAGGGGTCTCTGTGCCCTGCCTAAGTCCTTAAACTGGGACAGTTCTGATTGTTGGGGCCTTCCTGTCTGCCCCGTAAGTGTTTTCTCAGATCGGTAGCTCTATGTGTGAAGGCATTTGTGGCCATGTGCCTTTTTAGTAAGCTGTAAGGCACAAGCAGTGGAAATCCCTGCCAGAAGTTGTGATGTTTGTCCTGGATCTGCCTGGGCACGTGTGGTGCCTCTTAGCAGGTGGTCACTTTGGCTGTGTGCTTTCAGGAAGAAGTTCAAAACCCGCTCAGGGGATACAGTGCGTCTGATAGACCTGCTGGAAGAAGGACTGAAGCGAGCTATGGACAAACTGAAAGACAAGGAACGGGACAAGGTAGTTGTGAAAAATTGCTTATCTTTCTTGGGATCTGGGGATCCTGTATTCCAGGTGCAAGCTGAGAATATGGATGCTGCTGAGCAGCCCAGGAGATGCTGTGGGTTGTGTACAGTCGTTGTTTGGTCACAGTTTGGGTAAGGAGATGTCATGGGAAAGGAAGAGCATCCCTCACTACAGAGCAGTGAGGACATATGAGCTGCAGGCAGCACGCTGGCCTCTGGCTGGTACTGCAGAGCTTTGTGAGGGTCACAGAGGAGAGCTGGATCTGGCAGCTGGAGGCAGAATGTAAAGTTACAACCTTGGCTTGCTGGGCTAGCAGGGATTTCTAGTGATGGGTGGATAGGAATCTGCAGGAAGCAGTTTGAGTGTCCAGCCTGTACTGCCCTCATGGGGCAGAGAGATCCTGTGGGCCTTCACAGGAACTCAGCCTTAACCTGGGCAGGGCTGCAGTGCTATTTGATTGCAGGAGGATTGAGGACTGAATGTGGGGTTGTCTGGTGCCCTGAGGTGGAAAGGTGGATGTGAACCTTTTCCACCTGGGTAAAATCCCCTCAGCAGCTTGGGCCCCTTGTGAGCTGTGCCGAGTGGCCAAGGCTGCCTGTGGTGGTTTGTGATGCCAATGCAGCTTTCTTCCTCTTGACTGTGGTCTGCTTTGAAATTGCAACAGGTCCTCACAGCAGAAGAGCTGAAAGCTGCCCAGACATCAGTGGCTTTCGGGTGCATTAAATACGCAGATCTGTCCCACAACAGACTGAATGACTACGTGTTCTCCTTCGACAAGATGCTGGACGACCGAGGAAACACAGCTGCCTATTTGCTGTATGCCTTCACGCGCATCAGGTGCGTGCAGGGGCCAGCTGAGCTGGGGTGCTCTCTGCATCTCTAGCACAAAGGAAGGTGTGGGGAAAGGGGTGACTTAGTTATGTCAGTGGTGGGTTGGGGCAGTCAGTAAGAGAAACCAGCTACACTGGTACGTACCACAGGCAAGATTTTATTTGTCATCAGAAATGGTGTTCTCTGCTCTCTGAGACAAGGCTCTGCTGTGCAATGTGTTCTGGGCTTTGAGCTGGCTCATTCCCTCAGAGGATTCAGGTGGTTGGAGAGGCACAAGCTATTCCAGCAGCCACTCACCTCAGGTGGCACTGTACCCCACACTGCCTTTCTGGCACCCTGAACCCTGGTTTACATGGCAGCATCAGCTGTTCTTAGTGCATGTGCCCAGGGCACATCCCTCCCTGCTCCCTTGCAGTGCCCTGCTGGCTTGCTTTGAGGGCAGCACCTCCCTGTGCCCTCCAGGGCTTACTGCCCTCTTCTGGCCAGGACGCCCAGGACTGGGCAATGAAATTGCTAGCTCAGACAAACCAGATAGGCTGCCCCTGTGGCAGTGGTGCCCTCACAAGCAGACTGTTCTGGACTGTTTCAGGGCTATTGCTCGCCTGGCCAATATTGATGAGCAAATGCTGCGGAAGGCAGCAAGGGAGGAGGTGCTCATCCTTGACCATGAGAAGGAATGGAAACTGGGCAAGTGCATCCTGAGGTTCCCTGAGATCCTGCAGAAGATCCTGGAGGACTTGTTATTGCACACACTCTGTGACTACCTTTATGAGCTGGCCACCACCTTCACCGAGTTCTATGACAACTGCTACTGCGTTGAGAAGGACAGGCAGAGTGGTGAGTGCTGGCCTAGGGGTGCTCTGTGTGCCACTGTCACATACCATGATCCAGCAACATGTGGGGTGTTTCCTTGTGCTGGGAAGGCTGTTGTCACACTACTTGCTGCTGCAGAGCAAGTACTGTCCATGGGGGGAGGACTGACAGTGGCTGGAGGAGCCTGTGAGTAGAAAGGTTGAGTAGAGAGTTGCGAGCAGCCAGGAACCTAGAAGCACAAGAGTTGTCCGAGTCTGCCTGGTGGAGGACGAACAGGAGGGAGGTTGGTGTGCCCAGCTTGGGTTGTGGGTGAATGGGGTTCCCCTGGGGAAGGCAGTATTGGCTGCTCTGAGCAGCTGGTCTAGCTCCTGTGTTGGTGCTTCGCAGGTCAGATCGTGAAGGTGAACATGTGGAGGCTGCTGCTGTGCGAAGCCACTGCCACCATCATGGCCAAAGGATTCGACATCCTGGGTATTAAGCCTGTGCAGAGGATGTAACTGTGCCCTGTGGGGTGACAATAAAGGGACTAAACAACTGAAGGTAGCTGTGGATGTTGGGGTGGGAAAGATGCTCAAGGGGAGCAGTACCCCCCTTAGAGACAGGAGGGAAAGACAAGTGAAAGAGGAGGAAAGGAAGGTAAGAGAGAGACATGGGCACAGCTGAGAGCAATTCTCTGTGCAGGAGCCAAGCTCCAGAGGCACATGTTCAGGGCTACCCTGCTTCAGTCTGCAGAGTTAAAGACAGAACTTGAAACACCCAGGTCACCTCCATGAAACCTTCCAAGCACAAAAACAGTCACCCACACTCCCAGAGCTGCCTTTCTGTAATGACCTCAGCCATCCTCTTTACCTTACATGCCAGATGTGAGCAGGTCAGCCAGCTTTTGATGTCATCTCTGGCATCCCCTAGCAGAGCACTGAGCTCTTAAGGGAGCTCAGCGTGAGGCCCTGGTGCTCAAAATGCTTGTCTCCTTGAGGTAGTAAGTGAGCTGCCCAAGGCAGCAGTCGTGTACCTGCAGAAGAGAGCAAGCACCACAGTCGGGACTAAAATTTAATGCAACACATGAGGGAGGTGTGAAACAACACACAGCAGGGCAGTGGAGTCCAGGCTGTGGAGTGTACCACTACAGGCAAACACACATCACTGGCCTGTGCAAGTAGCCTGTACCAGCCCTCCTTCAAATAAGGGGTGGTGGTTTCCTAAGTGCCTCTGAGGATGGCACTGTTGGGCTGCACACCATGGGAGCAGCACCAACAGATGGCACCAGTGCCGGTGGAGGCAGAGAAGCAAGCAGTTCACCTCTAGGAGCAGGAAGCCCAGGGGAGGAGCAGATGGATTAACTGGATTCCCTCAAGGGATGACACGAGGGAATTGGCCTTTCCCACACAGTGATGTTTTGAATCCTTGCAGAGTCAGCAAGCCTCTGCTGGGTGTGTTTTGCCATGGCTCCTGCCTTTGCCTTAAGATGTGTTGGAAGCTCTGCTGTATGAGGTAAAACAGCACCAACCTGAGGCTTTCCTACCTTGAAGAGTAGCTCACTGAGACGTGTGTGCCCACCCACATCTGTGCAGATAAGTAGATACAAAAGGCAGCTGGGATGTATCTCTCTGATGGGCCAGCTTCTCTCTATGCAGGCAGTTGCAGGGGAGGGCTCAGCTCTGGCAGCTAGACAGGGCCTGGCACCTTATGTGCACAAGTCTGGCACTTAAGCCAGTACACACCCCTCTGCAAACACACCTGATGGCTGGCTGAGCAGTGCCCACAAACAAACCCAGACCTTGCTCTGGTGCCATGCTGATAGTAGTGCTACAGCCATATGTGCTGGGGGGGGGGCGGCTTCATCAGCTGTCCAAGCTGTTGTGCTCTCTGGCCATCTCCTATTCACATACACACCCTCACTCATACCATAGCCATGCTCTTTTTCCTTCCAAGGGTGGGCCGGGTGCAGGCAGGAGGCCAGGCCCTTCTGGAACACCCACCATGGAGTCAGGCAGCAGCAGCATTGCTGACTGCTTGGGGGCGCAAGGTGCTGAGCACAGTACCATGGGGTAGGGCTGAGCAGCAGCTCACCAGGCAGTATCCTGTCCCACCATACCTGAGGGAGATGCAAGGTGGGCGTGGGAATGGCAGCGGTGGCCAAGTAAGAGTCCTGGTCCCAGATGCATCCATCAGCGCTGAGGACAGGCCAGGCAGCGTCAGGTTGGGTGGTGGTGGCAGCATCAGCTGCAGTCCAGTAATGGCCACAGTTAGGAGGCATCAGGATCCAGGTCCAGAGCAAAGATGCATGTCCAGGCATGGGCATGGCTCAGGCTGCCCTGTGGAGCTTCCTGCAGCCTTTCACAATCACCAGCGGTGGGGGGGGGGCAGCTCTCTCCAGGCAGTTTCTGTGTGCTGGCACCATCCCCCTCCCCAGCAGGGCAGAGGCACATCAGCACCACCCTGTCACCCCTCATCAGCTCCACAGTTCACAGGGTTGGTGTCTCTGGTCATAGGAGGAGCTTGGAGGCTGGCTGCAGGTTCAAGGGCAGCTTAGAGTCCCTGCAGGGCTGTTTTGGGCATCTGTGCAGCCAAGGCTGAGGCCAGCTCCCATGTTGCTGGGACTGACTGTAGGGTGCAGGGCAGGCAGCAAGTGTCAGGGTACCCCAAGCCCTGTCAGGGCTGGGAAGAGGGATTCAGCCTGCCACAGAGGAAACTGGGACCCATAGTTGGTCTGGGGACAGGAGACCACACAGGAGCCCTGGCCTGGTTGGAGACTGTTAACATGGAGAGAGTGGACCCCAGGCTGGGCTAGTGAGGAGTGGGTGTCACTCAGAAGCCAGGGATCTGGTTGAGGGGAATCGGTGGGTTAGGAACCCTAGGGTGGCACCATGTGTCATGTCAGGGTAATCATGGGACATCAGCTCCCACCCAGCTGTGGTGCTGCACAAGAAGGCCAGAGCTGTCAGTGTGCACCACTAGGGCTGGCAGGACCCCAGGGGACAGGAGTCAGGAGGCAAGTGGGATAAGAGGGTTGGCAGGGCAGCTGCCAGGTCCCACAGTACCTGAGCCAGGCCAGAGGTGGCAGTCAGGGTCAGCCAAGAGGCACAGCCGAGGTGATGGTGAGGTCCAAGATTGAGCCAGGAAGGTGAGTTAGCAAGAGAGATCATGTTCAGGTCCAGTGACAACAGCCTGGTGCTCACCAGGCAAGTCCATATTGATGAGGAATGGCCGAGGTCAAGCCGGGAAGTCAGTCTGTGGGTCAATGTCCAGGTTACTGGGGTCCACAGCCAGGCACAGGCATGGCTGTTGCTCTGCCCAAGCCCCAGCAGCAAAACCTAAGCTTCAGCCCACTTCCACAAGAAGGGATAGTTGGCCTTGGCCAGGGCCTCCCTCCAACAGCATGGGGCAGCCTTTGCCCCACAGGAACTCCCCAAACCCAGGGAGTGAAGGAACCACAGTAGATAAGATGATGGAGGAGAAAGGGCAGTAAAGCTCTCAGTCTTCACTAACAGTTGTGGGTAAGTGTGCACTGACACTCATTTTCTGTTCACTGGAGTCAGCAGGACTCACACCTGCCACAGGCTGAGAGAAACAGCTGGGCTGGCAGGGACCACTGCTCAAAGCAGGCCACCCACCTCAGGCTGCTTAGGGCTTTTGCTTTGCTCCAGCAAGTGACGTACCTGGAACAGTCTGTTGCACTCCATTATCATGTGTGCCAAGCCCTGTGTTGCTGCCAGATTCTCACTAAGCTCTCTCTGGTCTGGCTTCCCCAGGCTGCATTTCCTCAGACTAGATCTGTGGAGAGCAGAAGGCTGTGTGAGTAATCTGTGTGACCCACAAGCAGCAGGTGCCTTCGCTGGCTGGTTCCCAGCCTCAGGCCTGGAAGTGGTAATGTATGCCCAAGAAAGGCAAATCAAGGCTTTTGATTCCCCAACAATATCATCACAGTCTTGGCCAAAGACACCACTGACTTCAGGCTGGTTTGTACATAGCCTTCAAATACGAAGCTTCTTTGATACCCTCAAAACCCATGCAGAACCCTTTAAATCCTATGGTCCAAACCAGACACCCCATCCCCCCTCCCCCCCCCTTTAATTCATAATCATTACATGAATCATAGAACTGCTTTGGTTGGAAGAGACTTTCAAGATCGTGGAGCCCAACCAGCAACCCAACAACCCACTCTCCCAGGTGCCATAGCCACACATTTCTTGACCACCTTCAGGGATGGTGACTCCACCACCTCCATTGGCAGCCTGTTCCAATCCCTGGCCACTCTTGCAGTGAAGGATTTTTTTTTTTTTTTCCTAATTTCTAACCTAAACTTTCCTCTGGTGCAACCTGAGGCCATTTCCTCTCATTCTATCACCTGATACTAGGCAAAAAAAGACCAACTGCCACCTCACACCAACATCCTTTTAAGTAATTATAGAGTATACACCAAATACTTCACTGGAACTACAATGTCTGTTCTTCAAACCAACCAATCCACTGATTCTAAGGCTCAGAGCACAACAAATAAGCCTCTGCTGGATGTGGAAAAGAATCTTTTAAAAAAAACAAAAAAAGTTCCAGCTCCCTGCTCATTTCTGCCATTGTACAGCTCTACTTCTGTCTCATCTGCACCTCAATAAAACAAATTAGGGCTAAGTAAAGTCCTTGCAGCTCTTGATGTGCTTTGTTACCACTTGCATAGAATCATTTTGGTGGGAAAAGCTCTTTCAGATCATCATGGGATCACAGGATGTCAGGGGTTGGGAGTGACCTAAAGAGCTAAAGTCCAAACCCCCTGCCAGAGCAGGACCATAAAATCCAGCTCAGGTCACAGAGGAACACATCCAGACAGGCCTTGAAAGGCTCCAGAGAAGGAGACTACAACCTCTCTGAGAAGCCTGTTCCAGTGCTCTGGGACCCTTACAGTAAAGAAGTTACCCCTTGTCTTGAGGTGGAACCTCCTGTGCTGCAGCTTCCATCCATTGTTCCTTGGCCTATCAGAGGGAGCAAGTGAGCAGAGCCTATCCACACCCCTCTTAACCCTCAGATATTTATAAACATTTATTAAATCCCCTCTCAGTCTTCTCCAGACTAAAAAGCCTCAGGTCCCTCAGCCTCTTCTCATCAGGAAGTGCTCCACTTCCGTAGTCATCCTTGTAGCACTCCACTGGACCTTCTCCAGCAGATCCCTGTCCCTTCTTCAGCTCAGGAGCCCAAAATTGAAGGCAGTACTCAAGATGGGGTCTCACGAGGGCAGAGTAGGGAAGGAGGAGAACCTCCCCTGATCTGCTGGACACACTTCCTAATAGATACCAGGCTCCCATTGCCCCACTTGGCCACAAGGGCACATTGATGTGCCATGGACGTTACCCACCAGGACTCCCAGGTGCCTCTCCACAGGGCTGCTCTCCAGCAGATCACCTCCCAACCTGTACTGGTGCAGTTTATTATTCCTCTCCAGGTGCAGGACTCTGCACTTGTCTTTGTTGAACCTCATTTGGATCCTCTTTGCCCAGCTCTCCAGTCGGTCCAAGTCTCACTGGATGGCCATGCAGCCTTCAGCTGTATCAGCCAAGCCTCCCAGTTTGGTGTCATCAGCAAACTTGCTGAGCAGACTCTGTCTGTCCCCTCATCAATGTCATTGATCAAGATGCTGAAAAGCACAGGACCCAGAACTGATCTCTGGGTGACTCCACTGGTTACAGCTCTCCAGATGGACCTGGCACCATTGATCACCACTATTTCAACTTTACCTTATAATCAGTTCCTAATTCACCTCACTGTCTGCTCTTCCATCCCACACTTCCTGATCTTGCTCACTAGGATGTCATGGGAGATGGTGTCAAAGGCCTTGCTAAGGTCAAAGTAGACTCCATCCACTGTTAAACACCTCCTGGGATGGGGATTCAACCACCTCCCTGGGGAGCATTTTACTCCAGGAAACTAACTTGCAGCTTTAAGGAGCAAATGCATTCCAAACATGACATCATTTATCCTGGCTGTAATGGTTTTATCTGTATGTATTCCTGCCAAATGGCCTGAAAATTGGTTGGAAGATAAGAGCCCCAATGCTGCTTCTCAAAGTCAGATGTGTCAGATTCCACCCTTTGAAGTCAACCCCCTGCACTATGGCATTAATGCCCAGTTACAAAAAAGCCAACCTTTCAAAGCATCACAGCTGCTAAAGAGAGCCACCAAAGAGAAAATACTGTTCCTGTTTTGGGTCCTAATATTCCACAGTAATGCTCATGTAAACTAAGGAAGTACAACCCCTCCCAGGACCTCAAACACAACTGCAACCCAGGCAGGCCCTGCTGACAAATCCATCACATCCCCAGCCACCCTCACAATGATCACACAGCTCCCTGGCCATGCACCAGCTCAGCCCAGGTGCTGGCCCCACTTTTCCACGATCAGATGTCATGTGCCACTTGAAAGCAAAGTCCTTAATGTTTTCTTCCCCCTCTGGTGTCCAGAGCCTGTTGTTAGCCTGAAGGATGCCACTCACACAGCTGGCAGCTTCTGCTTTGGAACCAGTCCTCATCTTTAGCTCCCCAGGTGAAGCTATTAGCTCTGCACAGTGTTGCCATCAACATCTGCTGTCCTCTCCTACCCTGATATGTGTCTGCCTGTATGCAGGAGCAGAGTAAAGCAAACAGCCCTGTGCAGGAGGCCAGGTAAGACACAAAAGCTTTGGCCCAAGGGCACCTTCCTTTCTGCACATACTAACAGGGGATGTTATGCAATGCAGATACTTATTAAGATAAATTCACAGAATCCCTGTGGCTTGGTTTGGCAGGAATGATCCACTTATCACTCAGCAGAACCAGTGCCAGCAACTGCTACCATCTGACAATTATCTGGCAAGGCCTTAGAGCTGCACCTGGGCTTAGATTGCCAGTGCAGGGGCTACATTTTCAATGGCCACCACACAGTGGCCATATGCTGGATTCCTGAGCAGCTGGACCTGTGGGCAGCTGCAAAGAGCAGAGTGGTCATGAAGGAGGCAGGCTAGGAACTCCAAAACACAAACACTATTTCCCCCTTAAAAGGAGACACTAAGCCTAGGCTAGCTACAGACAGCGGTGCTCCAGAAAGACACTATGGACAGCAGTGAGATGCTGATACCTCGTGGAGGAGGAGGAGCTGTCCCGTCTCAGGGTGTTGAGGTGAAACAAAGACGGTGCAAGACAGACAGCAATGTTGGTTGGGGTCATCTGGTTCTCCTCAACAAAAGCAACCACGTCTCGCAGAAAGAACAGGAGTATTTTCAAAGCTTCTCGGTTTTCCTTGGGGAGAAGGAGAATAGCAGCCTGGACAGCCTGAAACTGCTGATCCTTGGGCACATCTGAAAACAGAAACGATGAAAATCAGACACGACTTGCAGAAGAAGCATCCATCAACAGAGATCCAAGCAGGGCATTGAAACCGCAGGTTCATCCATTTTCCTGTCACTCCAGGTCACAGCAGACAAGGCAAAGGCCATTAGCAGGGTCACATCAACAAGCTCAGTTTTCTCCTATAGCCTGCCAAGAGGCACAGTCACAGATAGTGACGCTGTTGCTTGACTTCCAATTTATCCTCCAGGCCCTGCTAATGATCTTATCCTGAGCAGGCTTCAGTTATACTCCAAACAAGGGCTTGTCTCCCCATAAAATACGGCTCTGGAATGATGCTCTGGAGCAGATGGCTACTGTACTGTCTTTTCCTTTCAGCTTCAGGCATGAGGATAACAGATGGTCTCAGTTAACTCAATTGAGAGATCAGTGGGTTTGCCAACAGATTTTAATTCACACTGAAAGCCAGTGAGACTGTGCCCAAACAGCTCCTGCAGGAGAGCAGAGAAGGTTCCTCTTGCCATGGATCCCCCTAGCATGAGAAGGTCTCCAACTTAAACCACTAAAAAGGGCAGAAGATCACTCCTCTTTCCCTTCAGGTATGTACACACACGCAGAACACACAAACATGCTTAGTGAAAACACCACAGCAATTTCATCTGGGCACTTGCTCAAGTCACACGTGGCACAAGATGGGTGAGCTCACTCATTTGCTGTTTCTGTCTATCCCAGAACAAGAGATGAGAGGTGGACAGTGGTGAGAACATAACAAATGGAAGAAAACAATGGAACCTCCTTACCTAAAGGATTTTTGGATGCAAAAAGAAAACTTGCTTCAAACAAACCAACCATTTCCAGACAAAACTAAGTCTGACAGGTTAAAAGCACCAAACCCAACTGAACTTTCATGAACCTACACCATACATAAGACAGCAGCAATTAAAAGTCACTTCAAACAGGCTGAAAAACACTCAGAGACCTCTGATTTTCAAAACCTTTCATGAAAGGAAGAAGAAACTTCTGTAGCAACATCACCTCCAGAGAGTTCCACCCTCTGCCCAGTAGCTTTTTGAAAGTTAATTCCTTGAGGGTAAAGTACTGGTGATGGAATCCGCTAAAAACTGTGTTCAATGCTAGATTGCAGCTTCAAATTTCCTTCTTATTCAGGTTGAGTCTCCAGGATGGAAACAGTGAAAGCATAGGCAGAAAGTATCTGGGGTTTCCAGGCAAAGATGCTGTCTCACAGCAGCTGTGCTTGAGTGCTTTAATAAAGACATTTCATCAATGTGACTTCTGCACAAGGAGCTGCTTCGTGCTGTGAACAAGGGGACTAATTTCTTTCTTAATTTTGCATAAGGAAATGACTGTTTAAAACCATAGTTTAGGAGGGCTGCTGCAGCATCTGTTGTTCTTCAGAGAATAGAAAAAGGCACTTCAGAAAACAGCTACTGTGAGGCTCTTAATTTCAGAGTCACACTGAACTCATCTTTTCAGGCACATCGCACCTGACTTCTCTGCTCTGACTACAGGGGCAGATGGCACTAGTCCCAGACACAGCCTTGTACAGCTAAATACGAAGATATTCAAGTAAGTGGAAAACCAAAGCTTTTGTTACCTACATTGGTAGATGTGCAGGAAGGACTCACAGAGCCTGCTGGTAAATATGGGCTCAGGAAGGTCTCGGAAGTACTGCTTCACCATATCTGCCACATCAAAGGCCGACTGCCCTTCGTAACATACATTGTTTGGGTTGGTTTCATTCATTTCTCTCAGAGACAGAATCCTGGATTTAACACCGGATTTCCTGAACAGCCCGACCTGCAGGTAAAAGAAAATATTAAAGGCAAAGAGAGGAGTCACCAGGGATCAAATCTCTGACAAGTAATTGATCCTTCACTCTTCACAGCCGAGACCCTATGGCAATGGGATCTAACACCAAAGTACTTGTGTATCGTTAGAAACAGCACACTTGTTCCTTCCAGGCAAACCATGCATCAGCTTGTACCTTTTGCTTGCTTTTCATTCAACATAAAATTACTCTTTTCTTTCTCTTTTTCACTTTTAAAATCACTGTTACTGGTACCTGTCAGTTTGCTTGATTTCACACATTAGAACTGCAAGTTTCCAGTGCACTAGGCTATGTCCATCCAAAAGCAGATGGTCATTGATGCCCTTGCTAGAGCAAACAATCTCAGGCTGCAAGGTCCACAAGGCTCAGATTTCACATCTGCTACATCTAATAGTTCTACAGGTTGGCAAAGGACAAACTGTTATTCTGAGGGAAACGATGTGAACGTCAGTCCAGTTTCAGACAAAACCTAGATTTAGAAGTTTCCCATGAAGTGACCTCACCAAATGTCTGCTGAAGGTTTCACTGTGTGCCCCTAAGACAGTATTTACATTCATTGGTTTATTTATGTCCACTGAATACCAGGACCTCAAAACAAAACACACTGCCCCCACTCCAGTATGTGCCTCCAAACCACAACAGAGCTTCACAGTGTGCTCACACTTCTGTACTTCAGCGTGATATTGCACAGCCAGGCAACTGCCAAACACAGGAGAAAAACAAGCAAACAACCAAAAATGTCCTTTCTTTGACTCCCATGCCTCCTGTCATTGGGGTCTGTTTCTTCACCTATGCTATAGAAACAGCACAAGGAACCCTCACTCTCACCACCATGAACACACCTCCACTTAGTGGATAAACACGGATTTAAGAACCAGAAAAAGATGTTGCAGGCACTGCTCTAACATGCTTTATCTCTGCTTAGTGGCAAGTTTCAGCTGAAATGAGATTAATTATGGAATTATCTCTGGCACCAGCAGCAGAACAGAGGCAGAAGCGACATTGTGCAGAAGCCTCACTTCTTAAGGGACCAGGGACATGCCACCTCAGCAGAAGACTGATTGACTGCCTGCACCAAGAGAATTGCTGCAGATTATTTCAGAGCAGCCAAGGCACAGAAATACAATACAGGAATAGAGGCATATTCCCAGAAGGAAACAGCATTGGTAACTCCTCGCAGGCCACCTGCTCAGCCCTACATTTTCTGCTTTTCAGAGCCTTCAGAGGCATACAAGTCAAGCACAAAAGCTGGAAGCAGAAACTGGTTCCCTGGAGCAGATCTGTTCAAGGCACAGAGCTAGTTTGGGCTGCTTCAAGTTCATACCTGGTCAAGAAAATGGCTTCTCAAATAGTCCAGGGCTTGCAGGATGCTGTTAGGCAGTGGATGGCTTGTTCGCTGGACATTCAGAAGGAGAGGAACCCCAAACACATTTTTGTCCTTATAGTCAGAGGCTTTTACTTTTTTAATGAACTTTGGTATAGTCCTGAAAACAAAAACCAGTGTATGCAACTCAGCAGCTCTCCAGCACAATTCTGCCTGCCACTTCCATTTCCAGCATGGGTTACACTTGCCACAGTCCCACATCCTGCCACATACCTCTACACACAGCATCGTGAGAGAGAATCATCAAAGGCAATTACCAAGAGGACTTCCTCATCTCACAACTGAAGTTAGCTTTATTAATGTGCCCTCATGTGAAATATGTTCCATCCCTTTAGGACACTGCAGGTTTTTATCACTTGTTCCTGTATTCAGGTGTCAGATGCCCTCCTATGATGCTAACTGACATTTCTAAGTCTTCTGAGTGACTGACTTCTTTATTGTTTTCATTCAAACAGGGACTTGATAGATTCTTAGCCCAGACAGCTCTCACCTCAGGTCCTACATTTTTTGAGAAGGACCTCAGAGAAAGACCTGAAAATGAGCAGATTTTCAGAGGTAACTGTAACGTGTAACAACGTGACCACCAGTGGGGAGCAAAAGTCCAATCCATGGCAGAAGAAATCATGGAGCCATTGAAACAACCATGAAACTGCCAATGATTTCACAGGGTGACATTCATCATCTTCAATGATAGGGCAAGAGAAAATGGGAAGAGGGCAAGAAGCTGTGCCAGGGGAGGTTCAGTTAGGATATTATGAAAAACCTCTTCACCATTAAGCATTGGAACAGTCTGCCCAAGGAAGCAGTCAAGTCCCCATCCCTGAAGGGATTTGAAAAGACATGCAGATGCGGTGCTGAGGGATGTGGTTTAGTGGTGGACCTGTCAGTGCTAGGTAGCTGGCTTGCAGCCATGATTTTAAAGGTCTCTTCCAGCAAGAGCAACTCTGGGATTCTATGAACACATGTAACCTAGGCAGGATTTCACCTGCTTACTTCAAGCCCTCTCTTTCCAGCTCAAGTTGTTGTTGTTATTGGACAACTTACCAGTTCCAGCCATGCTTACTGGCAGGGGAGTATCTGTCCATCAAAGCAGTGAGCTTCAACAAAGCCAGCTTTTGGGTCCGGGCCAGCTGGGCAGCTGCCTGGCTGTCAGGCTGGATGGAAAGACTTTCCAAGCTCATGCTCTCTACCACAGACCACTGCTGCCTCTCATGCCTACAGGAGAAATATTAAACTTAGAACTGCTCCCACTGTCCCTGTTAGTTTTCTGCCTGCATCTGTGAAGCACCTAAAGCACTAAATGACCTGCAGCTCCCAGACACCATATGGTTAGTTCCATTTAAACAAGGCACTTCTCACCCAGGGGGCACTCTGGCAATACAGAATGTCCAATGAGAAATGCAGCAGCTGCCATAACATCTGATTCCAAATGTCTAAGTGCTTATGCAGATTATGAGTGGCCTACTTGCAAGAGGTAAGAGTAGGCACAGATACCAGAGTGCCTAGAGACCAGGAGTACCTGGCACAAGTGGTGCAGACCCTGAGACTCAGAACAGACTTATTTGAGAATACTTCATCCTGCAGAACCAATTACTCTTTGAGTGGGGAGAACCAATGGGGAAAGGTTCCCAAGGGGCAGTCTGCCAGGTAAACCCAAGGATGGCTGACCTGTCGGTGTTTTCAGAGTTCGTTATGTGTGCCAGGTCTGCAGAACTGATCTTGCTGACCTCACAGCTGCTTTGTCCCTCAGTGGATGGGAAGTCTGCTGTATTGTCTTCTGAACCCTCTGTTCCAAGACAGATTTCTTTAGGTGAGGAGGGATATAAAGAGGTCAAGTCACTGGCAAAGTCCAAATCCCCATCATCTGAGAACTTCTCTGTCCACTGATCAACCAACTGTTTGAGACCGTTGACATCTTGTATAACATTGTTCAGTTCTGAAAACACATCATCATCATCATCATCATCACCAACTTGTGCTGCCTCCAAGTTATCAAGTTCAATATTGGGCATATTGTCATATATACTTAGCCTGTTATTTGTGCATGAAAGGGGACTTCTGGAGCCTTTGGAGTCCTTGGAACTACTTCTGTTCCTGCTCCTCCTGCATGCATGAAAACTCCCAGTTCTCCAGCTGATGGAAGAGGTTTCTACTGGAGACAGAGAGCTGTTTGTAAGTGCTATAGGGAAAGTGCCAGGTTTATGGCCTTGTGGTATTTGAAAGACCTGGTCCATTTGTAACTCCCTGCCATTTTTCAGGTTTTGCTGAGATAGATCATTCCATGACAAGAGCTTGCTGGAATCCAAGTCCTCGGCACACATCACCCTTCCTTCATCACAGCCCTGTGGTTTTACAGAAGGACTTGGAGTGTTCCCTGTGCCACTGTTTTCAGACTGGTTGCTGCTACTGCAACTCTGGGGACAAAAGGAAGAGTTGTTCCTTGATTGGATGCCAGAGAGATCAGAAATATTTACACAGTTCAGCATCTTCATCTTTTCTTCATTAAGTCCTTCCAGAAGAACAGGTTCACTTATTGTGGGTCTGGCCTTTGACTGACCACTCCTTAAGCTGCAGCTCCTTAAGTGCAACTTCTCCATTTTCTTTAGGAGGCTGTTCCTCTTTTTGTATTGTGACTTATCCAAAAGCTTCTCCTCACTGGTAATATTTATAATTTCATTGGGAGGAGGAGAGCAACTAAAAGCAGAGTCCAACGACGTCACCTTAACTGAGGAACATCTTGAAGAATTTGCACTGGTTTCCACATCCTCAGAAGCATTTGGGAAGCTAACAGTGTCACTGTCACCACTGTTGCTGCTGTGAACTGAGGACACTTCATGTTTCTCACCAGGATCCAGAATGACAGCATCCTTGTTGCTGATGATCTTCAGTATGGGACTGCATGAGACTGATGCACCAGCACCTTCCTCTCCTGGGAACACGTCCAGGCTCTCAATACGAGACCACCTCTGACTGCACCTCTCATAAGCCCATTTGTTACTTATTGCACAAGGTTCATCATCTTCAGATTCATCACTCTTAGAAGGGAGAAAATTTTTTAAAAAGTACAGTTCAAGAGCAGTTTGGCAAACTTTAAATTACTCGAAAATGTAACAAAAAGGGAGACAATTTTTTTGCCTACCTCCAAATCCCCAAGACAAACATATGGATATGTAACCATTCAGTTACTGAAGGTCTGCCCTGAGCTCTGTTCTGTTAGCTGAAAAACCTGCTGAGAAATTACTCCCAAGCACACTGAAAAATCTGGTAAGTTTATCACAGGAAAAGATGACAGCTTTGATCTGAGGATGAAATATTCTGGTTTGTGGCAAATCCCAAAGTTTTGAAAGTTAACTGCATTCAGTTTGCATGGTCTTTCCTTAAGCCAAACAAATCAAAGTCTTTCACTCTTCTCTAACCAAAACTCATCCATTTGGGATAAAAGAATCATTTGGCTATGGCAACATCAGTATCTGGCATTCCCTTTTGGAGACTTCAGCCTCACTGGCCATTTGCCCCAGGTGCTCTGTTTGCTCTCTGGTCCCCATGCCACATGAGCACTTGGCCAGCAAACTGTTAGAGAGACAGAAATCACCTGTCTCTTCTCTGTGGACCCTCTCTTGCCCCATTCTTCCTGAAGGCAGAGTGGAACTTCCCCAAAACTACACATTTTCTCAAAAGATATCTTCTTGCTAGTCCTGTAGTTAATCCACAGTACCTAAGAGGCTTTCCAGTCATGGTTGTGCAGCCAAGATGTGGCTGTAACCACATTTTAGCCACAGTAAATTCTTTAAAGGAGAGAACAACTCCAGGAAGGCTAACACACATCCAGCTTGCACTGTCTGGGCATTTGGCAGTGGCTGACAGGGTGTGGATGGTCCACTTTAATTTCTTACCCTTTGTTTAGTCAAGAAGGGTTAAATTTCACTTTCGGGTCTTAAATAAGAAATGAAACTACTTAGGAAGGCAATAAAAAACATGCTGGGGCAGGGCCCTGGAGCAAGTACAGGACAGGATTGTGTGTCAAAATACTTCTAAAAGCCGCTAAACTGCTTCAAAACCTGCCCTTAACCTACTTAACCAAGTTACAACCTGAACATTATGCAATTTCCATCTCTACCACTATGCTTTTCAGTGGAAAATGCAAAGGTAACAGCTTTGCGTGGTGGAATTGAATGGAAATGAGTTCAGAATAGCTAATCCTTCACGTGCCTTTTTAAAGCCTGCTTTTTTTTTTACATATCATAGTTAAACATCTTTTCAATGAGAGAAGTAACTACATTTCCCAAGCAGACCTGTTTCCTCTGGCGGCTTATTCCCACTTTCATTGACGCACACTTGTTCAACGTGTTCAACCGCCTGGGGGGATAAGAAAAAAAGACATAAGTCTTTATTTTTTTTTTCCCATTTCTCAAATGCAAACATGCACCAAACTAGCTGTGAATGTCTATCAGAGGGTCCTCATTACTGGGGCCAGAGACTGACATGCTTAGAGGTTCCCCATAGTTTTTGCCAAAACTAGTACTGACTAACCACCCCACGACACTCCCAGGTCTGCCAGCTTCAAATTGGAGAAGAGGACCACAATTAATTAGTTAACTAAGGCTCATATGATGAGCTTTAACTGTTGTGAAAAACTGGGGAAAAAAACCCACAAGGTGGCTTCTTAACAAGAAAAAAAAAATTAAGATATTAATGTTTATCCTCATAAAGACTTTATTATTGCATTTTAATTACAATTTATGGAACCAATGAGGCCCCAGACTACTCAGTCACTTCACTGTGGCATCAATATGAAGGCACACTGAGAGTAGACAGCAGACACTCAGGACAGATGTTATACCAAGAAACACAAACATGCAAAGTTCTCTAATATCTGCTGTATTTTATCAATGTAGATGCAACCAGCTCCTGTTGGTGTTCTTGGTACAAGCAGAGTTTGGATTCAGGTGACCTCACAACACAGGAAGGAAGAGAAGAGAAACTTTACAGTCTCTTAGGAGGTCTTACTGCATCCCTTGGATTAGCCCAGTGGAATAGTATGGATAATCTGGAGTTCACCTGCTAAACCATCTCATAATGGGAAGGCTTCAAAAACTGCACTAAGTAGTAAAGAACACCTCTAGGCTATGTTGGGAAAGAGTCTGCATTGATGCAATTTCACTTCTGTGCTGCAAACAGCTGTTGCAGCACAGTAATTTTAGATCAATGCCTTTGATTCTCACTCAAAAAAAAAAAAAAAATCAGGAAAACAAACCAGAAAAATCATGTCTTGTGCAGATCAGTTTTGCTGTTTACCTGGTGGAACAGCTCTGGGGAATCTCAGCAGTCAGAGGAAATGCTATGATAGGCAGTTCTAAAGACACTGTCATGCTACCATGTGCTTGCAGGGAAATGATTGTTCTTCCACAGCCTGCACACATTCCACATTATAGCAAAGACAGATGTGATGCTTAGTATAATGTCACCGAGACCTTGGCTGAAGATGTGCACACACAAGCCTCACTTTACCTTTACATTCTTAAAACACCAGCTTCAGCAGTACTACAATATGTGCCTAAGTGACGTCCTTCAGTCACAGCACTGGTGACTGTGGTGGTTTAGCAGTTACCTGCCCCCCACACTCTTTGAAATAACCCAAGCTAGGACTCAATTGGCTGGAAGTTGATAAATGAAGCTTTACATCTACAGCAATGCACAATATCTGTTATACATTGTAAATATCTGCTTGTATATCTACAGCGAAAAGGTAATACAGAAACACCACACCCCTCCCAGAGACCAAAATCCCTAAGGGGGGTTTCTAACCACCCCTACCACCTTTCCCCCTCCTCCCCTATCTTATCTCACCACCTGTTGATGCGGCAGATAGGCAAAAGTAGATCGGCCAGAGGGTTAACAGTAGGAAAAAAAGTTAGTAGAATTATTAAGAATCAGCCACAAAAGGCAGGGACAAAGGAGCCATGCAAGAAGCAGCCACAGCCCAGAAAGGCCTGAAGCACTCTGACTTATCTATATTTGGGTTACAACTCTTAAAACATTTTTTCTCAATAAAGCTGTGAGTGAAGTGCCATCATGCATTTTCCTCTGTCAGCCTATAGTCTAATTTCTCACTCAAATTCTTCAATTATTTCAAACCAGCACAGTGACCTGCTTAGTTTCTGACAAAAACTAAGGCATAAAGAGGTGAATGACAAATAAGTTTGGAGCCCGGAGGTATTAAGGATGACTCCCAATTAATATTTACCTGAACAGTGATTCAATTGCATCTCCATCTAAAAATTCATGATCTTTCCTCACGGTTTTTACATCAATAGGAAACTGCATATCTGTGAACAAAGAAGCTGAAACTGAAATCTGAGTTGTAACTGCAAAGACTTTGAATCATGAAGTGTATTTATCACAGGTGAGATAAATCTACATCTATTTCTATAGCTACATATTCACACAAATATTCATAAAGTAAGTGAGAACCAATTCCTTAGAGCAAGACGAACACATTGGTATCTGCTTTCTGCCATTGGTTACAGGCACACAGGCATTTGCTGCATTTCCAAGAGCCTGAAGTGACTAAGTATCATCGCCTAGAAATACAAAAGTAAAGCTTTGCTTTGGTTAGGTTCTCTGCATCTTTTGCCTTCAAGCACAGTATAAAGTCAGCAGTTTTTCACATGGGCTTTTGCTGATGGTAAAGTACACCAGGCAGCACATGACAGATGCCCTTTGAGGCATAGTGAGCCCGAGAAATCATGCTCTGCTTGCAGCTAATCAATACACCAGCTGAAGACTTCAGTGTTTCAACCGAGATTTAGCCTTGCAGATGATGGAACCAGCGAGATCCATCAGTGTTTCCTTGGCTTATTTTTAACTTAATCCACCTTGTCAGGTCAGGATGCTGCATAAACAGCAAGGTAACACAGAGGACTCATGATCCAGAAGCAAGGCAATGTATAATGTATCTAAGCTGTCTTGATTGACAGCTGAGATAATAAAATCTGCTCTAATCAATCAGGAAGCATTTCCATGTTTCATAGAGTGCAACTTTCACATTTGGCTCTATTGCTTGACTTTCAGGTTTTGATTTTGTAGCGAAAAGGGGAGGTGGGAATTAGAGCAAGCAGAAGTTGCTCTTTGGTATTTTAACTGTAGTTCTTCAATAAAATCTCTCTTAAAGATAGATTACTTTTTGTTACATTTAGTGTCTGTAGCAATAAACATATTTTAAAGAACAGTTTTAAGATATAAGCATGAGTTTTGCCTGAGACTTATACAAGTTCTCAACAAGCTCCTATCTCCCCCCACAATTAACAAGCACTCTTTGTAGCTTTAACAACATGAAAACCTGTTTGGTTTTTTTTCAATGTGGCTGGCTGCTACTCAACATCTGTTTAAAAAAAACCTTGTGATTTCTAGAGGACTCTTACAACATTCTTTTAAAAAAGAAAAGAGTCTTGCTCAAGACCACAGGCTGGAGAGCCTTACTTGAGTTTTGGTCACAGTCAGTGAGTTGGAAAAAAACCAACCCAACACTCCAAGGAAAAGAGCCTGAGAAAATTTTAAGCAACTAAAAATTACAAGAGCAGAAACGTGACTGAGTTACAGTCTAATAATAACCAGGAAAGACTTGAACCTTTACAGAATCCTACTGGGCTGAGGATGTCACTTCTGCCAGACAACACACCAGGTTGTTGAGTTTTTCAAGTTTGGGTGAAGACATTACAGACACTACAGCACTTGGAAGCGCTTCCATCAAATATTTAATGTTCTGTAAGATGACTTCTGCAAACAACTCTGCTTGAATTCAGCCTCAACTTCTTGACAAGTCCTTGGTATCACACCTACCTTCAAAGAGCTGAGCATACTGGGGAAACCCAGCAGCTCGCAGCCAGTCACAGGCTTCTCTGGCTTCAATTTCTGCAATGAGAACATAAAACTGTTCACTTACAGCACTCACAAGAGTCAGTGTTTTCATATTACAAGCAAGCTAGTTTTATCTGGTGGATGGATTCCTGTATATGAAAGCTTTGTTAGTATATTACTAAAACCCCTGGAAGTTCATGCATCAGCGGCACTTACATGTGCATAACTCTGGAGTAGTCGTTCTAACATGGGACAGATGTCAAACGTACAAGGGTCTAGATACAAGCACAATACCTGAGATCCACCTACATCAGCTAAGCCTGAGATGTGCACAGAGAAGCATCTTTTATATGTTGCAATGAATGACCAGAGAAGGCTATGTAATACATGTCTATGCCTTTGCACAGCAAAGCCCATTTATGCATTCCAGTTATGAGAGATGGTGATAAGACACAAACAAATCCTATAAATAAACTTCAAATGCTACCACAACATTAGCAGCACTGGACACAGTGTAAGCATTCCCAGAACAAGAGTTCTCAGGAGTACCTGTTGCTAGGGTCTATCAATATTTATCTCCTTGCCAACTACCCACGCATCTTGGCAGTTACTTCAGCACAGCAGATGTCAGGAGTTAACTGCTCATTCTGTGACAACTCATAAAGCCCTATGGCCAGCACTGTAACATTCCCACAGGAGCAGGAGCAGCAAATAACTTCACAGAATCACAGAACACTCACCCAGTGCCTCAAAAGCACAAACATGTTTAGCAGGAGTAGATGCCAGCAGGCTCTAAACTCTAAGTACCAGGAACGAGTGGGTTATTGAAGAGGAGAGGATCCCCATTCCCTCTTTGTAGGGCCATGGGTACTCCAGCATGTTACAACAAACACCAACCAAAAGGCAAAGATTGCTTTGAAGAAAGTGTTCTAAAAGAACCCTAAAATCAAATGTGCTCAGTAGTGGTTTTTAAAGCACCTTAAAATGCAGCATGCTAGGCTAGAGAAACAGCCTTGTTTCTTGAAAGGGTTCCCTCAAAGCTTGCTTGCTTTGCTCTGACTTCTCAGCTTTAAGCCATCAGTGCAAGAGGCTGAACAAAAATAAATCAAAAATCTTACAGGATTTCCATGATTTTATTATTTTTTCCTTACACACTCTAAACTATTCCCATTACTGTTTGATTAATTTGGACAATGCATCCACGACAATGGCTTTCCCTCACAAAATTCCATGGCCTTTCCAGCTCAGAATAGTGATACCACAGGATGATAAGGGTATTTCTACATACAGCAGATTTATGACCCTTTTTCTTTTTTCCAAGCTGCAAAGCAGAAGTTAATTTTTTCCATAATATCCTATGTACACTATACCTACATTTATTACTAGGTTCAGTGCCATAATTTATCATAACCTTTATCATAACGCAGCATTTACTGAGTATGAAGACAAGGGACTGATAAAACAGAAGCACTGTACTCAGCACAAAACAGGGAAAAAAAAATATCTGTAGGGAAGAGTCAGGAGGATGACCAGTCAAATAAAAAGAGTCTTCATAAAGAAAAGTCATTTTCTCTTAGAAAAACACAGTGGACTCAGCCAGCTCAGCTGTAGAGTAACCACAGCTGTCCTCACCTCAGGCCTCACCTTCAATTTGAAGCACTAATCAATGTGAGCCTGTGCACAGCTTTGCTAAGCTCGGAAGAGTGAATGTGGAGAAGCTTGTCCAGTTCCCAACATGTTCAAAGTACAGCTCTATCTTTAGAGCAGACCAAGCCATAAACAGTGATGCAAATAAGAACAGTCTAGAAAACATTTTGCAGCTGGAGAGGTCGTTTTCAATGCCTGAGATACAGCAGCACTCTCACACTTGGAGCTGGCCTCTTCCACAGGACAAGGACACAGGAGTTGGGGGAATTTCCTTTGCTTATGTACATCTTCAGACCTTGCATGGTTCCATGTTGCAATGCCACCAATGTTAGGAGACCTCAAAGAAAGTACTAACAAGTTCGTGCCCTGCATGTCTGCAATTGTCTGCCACTAGATTTGTTGTGATTATTTCAGTGTTAAAACAACTACCAAAAGGGTCCTACTGATAGCTCTGTACTTCAGAGACATCTATGCTGCCTCTTGTCAATGATACTGGAAATTGCATTCATAAAGGAACAATGGATGCCTAGGAGTTCTGTTCTGGCAGAAGGAAATTCCCAGATGAGCCTGCATTACTATGAAAATGATCAATATGAGAGAAAAAAAAAAAACAAACAAAACAAAAAAAAAAGAAATAAGAAATGGTTGCTAAAAAAAAAGCACTGCACAGCACTGCGCTCAGCACTGACATCCGAGGCTGCTTTGCTTTTATGGCACTTGCAGCCTGGAGGACAAGTGAAAATTCCTTGGTGGTGGCAGAATACAGATGAAGTACCCCAGCAGTGCCCTCCATCAGGAACCCTGGAGACTTCTTAAACTGCAGGAGTAAAAGTCAGAGAGATGTGTAAGAAGAGCAATGATCATGGCTGGCAATAATGGCTAACACTAAGGTACCCACCTTGGGCAGCAACTGTTAACAAACTTGCAACAGATACTTAATAACACTGCCCCTGTGGAGGTGCTAAAGCAACGATCACAGTCCTGGCAGCTTGAATTGTGCTTTGTACTTGCTGAAGTTCAATGTCCTATGTAAGATCTCTTAATGAAAAGCAGAGATAATCTTCTTGAAGGCTCTTTGGGGCTGTTGAAAGGACTCTCACACTATTTTTCAGCAAGATAAACAGTACAGATATGCCATTTGTGCAGAAGACCTGTTCCTAGCTTCTAGTCCTAGCCTAGCTTCACAGTCTGTTGACTACCTCACCATGATGACATGAATCCCAGCCAGCCTTGCTGACAGGTCAGAATCTCTGTTGCCTTTTCTATAATTTCACAGTTGGTACAAAAGCAGGTGAAAATAATATTATTTCCTACAAAGCTTAACTCTACCTTAGATTAGAAGGTGCCAGTGGAATTTCTGTACTAGGCTAGCTGTTTCCCCATGGGCTATGGAGATGCATTACTACTAGATGTTTATGATAAACAATATATAAGTATCTGTGCCATCCTTTGGCTGTCCTACGTTACAGAGGTCCTTTTTGTGCTGAAGATGATTCAGTTTAGTCTCACCAAAAAGAGCATTCCAAACGATGGCTGTGCCACAGCCTGCCTGTCCCAACAACCCCAGCAAACCCTGCCCTCCATGGCTGCTGCCCCGCTTCCCCCAATGTGATGCCATTCTGTGCTTCACTGCCTCTTTCCCTTCAGAGCCCCAGCACCTACATCAGCTTGTCTGACACCCTCCTCTCCTCCATCCAGTTTGGCCTAAGACCTGAAAAACTGCATCCCCCTAGCTGAGCACAGTCCTGTTTGCAGACTGGAAGGCAAACCCAGACTCACCGGGGAATTAGAAATCAGCTGCTACAATGTGTCTGAAATTCCTCTCAGAACGAATATCAATGTTAGCAGAAATACTTGTAAAGACATCTAGGCTGAGGTTTAGGCATTCTATGAGGTATTTTCCTCACAAGAAGCAGCAGCTTCCCAACACAAGGGAGAGGCAGAAAGTGGTGAGAAGTTGCATATGAAAGAGGCCAGTCTCGCTAGAAGATGGTCACAAACTTCACCTTAATTTTACCTCATACTTCAAAAAATACATGTTCTAAATAAACTGGGAGGATATTAATTTCTGTGTGAAAGTACAGAAGCACAATGAACCTTACTCTTGGGATGCAGCACGACTTTCCAGCTGCATGGATTTGCTTCCAAAGTTGGAATCCTGTTTCTCTCCTTTCCAATGACTGCACATTCCTACCCCACCCGCTGACATTCCTGAAGCCTGTGAGAGTAGGTCTGGCCTGCCAGATGGGCAGGGAATTACTCACTTTGCTTGGCAAGATCAGATTTGTGGTGCTTTAGCTTTCTGAGTTGGCTACCACACGTTGGTACCACTCTGAGTTGGTACCACTCTGAGCATGAGTGGCAAAGCAAGGATAGTGATGGGCAGATGCAGGAGAGGCATTGGGACATGTCCACTGGTGCCCAGCAGCCTAACTTGGGGCAGTTCAGTCTGCAATGGAACCTCAGTCTGTCTGTTGTTTTTCACAGAGGCCTCATTGCACCTCACCAATTAAAAAGCATCTTCTGGGATATTAAAAAAAAAACCCTAGTAGATACCTTACTATTTCACCTGTCTTCACCCAAAATAGTTATCCAGTTTTGACAGGTAAGAATCATGTGGTGATCAGGTCTTAATCAGTTAAAGGGATTTGTGTTTAAACCTGAAGATCTTCCAAAACCATGCCAGTAAGCAAACAGTTTGACAGGTTTTCTTGCCATCTGCAACAAGGTTATTTATTCCAGGACCTACCTGTCCACTTTTCTGTAGCACACAAAGGCAATGCCTGCCAAAAGCAACAGACTTCCTCAAAGAGGAGACACTCACGTGGCCTCTTCTCCCCATAGCATGTGAATACAGACAGGAGAAAAGAAAAGAAGGTAGAACTGACTCTATTTGAATACATATTACACCAAACTGGAAGGTAACTGGAAAAGAATCCATAGTTTTGTTCTTTCCCAATCTCTCCTTATATATGAAGATTTTTTCCCTCCAAATGGCAGTAATCCTCCAACGATAGCAGCAAGCAGACACCCAGAGCCTTGAAACCTGCTTGACCTGGCACAGCACAGCCAACTGTTCAGCAGAGCGAGATGCTGCTGCCTGCTCTCATCACCAACAATCCTAAAGCAGTGAACCTCTCAGCCTCCTCCAGAACTAGAGTCAACAAGCACTGAGGACACTTGGCAGCCATGTGTCACACTCAGCAATGCATTTTCCCTGCAGCCCATGAGCCATTGGCTGTGAGCTGCCAGGTCCTTTATGCAGTGACTTAGATCCTGTCACTTTTGGTTATGCTGGCAATGGTGGAAGCGACAAGGCTTTTTCAGGGTCCATTTGAAGATAAAATTATGAGCTTCTCATTGCATCTTACAGATCTGTTTATCTTCGGGGGATATAAAACTTGGTAATATTTCCCAGGGACCTACAGCTGCTAATAAAGCATTTTATTTTATGCAGACTCTATGGAAAATGCATTTGTGGCACTAGAACTATGATTTCCTGAGGATCCTCTGGACTGCATTATACCTGTGGCAGAACATTCAAGAATATTTTTTTCTTCAGTTATCTCCTCTTACTTAGAGTCTGAACACGTTGACCACTGAGTGCTGAAGGCTCAAATGAAATGCATCCAAAGGAAGGAATTTGTGTTGACCAGGGTAAGGAGTAAGGGACTTGTAAAACTGTCACACTCCCCGCAGGCTGAGATGGATCATAAATAAGCAGAAATGTTTATTCTGCTTTCCCTTGTGCAATGCAATATAGCAAAGCCTAATTGTGTTTCATTAACCCACTTGAGGAAGAGGAAAGTAAAGAAGGATTATTGCTTGGAATTTTGCCAGGACAATTTAGGCTCCATGCAGATACTGAATATAAATGTCTAGAAAATGAAAAGGCCAAGATATTTGTCCTCTCAATTCTTCATGCTGGTGTTTTGGAACCGCAGCCAACTCTTCAGTTATCACAGCTGGGAACTGCAATGTATCCCAGCACTTTGTGGCAAACTTAATTGCATCTTTATCCAGCTCCTTGGCATTAGCTTCCCAAGTTGATTACTAAGACTCCCAGGCTGACATTAGGATCTTTACTCAGGTCCTTGTCATTAGCCTCCTGTCTCAGTGATTAGGACCTACACAAGTTTAAAGGCATTTTCTCTGCAGACCACATTAACCAGCTTGTCAGTGCTGGGTGACCTTTTAATTGCTTCAGTTTAATTTACAGAAAGTGGTGTTTGCTCTACAAGAATTTCAAAGCGCTCATGGGAATTAGGTGTCTAACTCCCATTGACTTTAGGAGAAATAAGAGTCTAACTCCCTAATTTTCAAATCCACATTAGAAAACTCTTATCCAGGTAAGTGGGGTAAAATACAAGGGATTAATTTCCCTGCAGTCTAACCCCAGATACATTTGCTTCTCCTTGCTTTAGTCCCGCTGGCTGTAAAGCAAGGACAGTTACAGTTCTCTGCTTACAGAACCTCCTCGTGGCTTTTTTCCTCAGTCGCATAAAAGGGCCCTGGAGAACCATTTGATGTAAAAATCTGGGGAGGAACCATAACAGGGAGGGTAACGACTTGTTGCAGTAAGCCTGTAGCACAGAAGTAGCAAACCCCCAAACCAGTACATTGTCCATACTGTTTCACCACATATTACTAAGTTTTCCATAATTCTACAACATGCCAATAATGCCACTGCATGTGACACAAGTTCAGCCCTACATGTTAGGAGTTATGCAGCCCATTGGAAGCTGGCCAGTGGGTAAGTTATATTGCTAGTGCAATAGCCTGCTAGCAGCTGCCTAGTTCCAGGTCAACAGACAACCCTTCACTTGCTCAATATGCCTGCTCGATAGTCAAAGACACTCAGCACTGTCAGAAAACGCACTAAAGTGTTCCCTCAACGCGTCCAGCTATGAAGCAGAAGCAGCAGCTGCAAACAGAGCACGATTAAAATGCGGCCAGGCGGTGAATACAGGCAGCGAGGCCACGCCGGGCTGCGAGAGCAGCAGCAAGAGGAAAGAGAGGCGGGAGGTCCCGCAGCACCCACCTGGCCTCTCACCCAGGGATGTCATCTGTCGCAGCAGGGCCGGCCGAGCCGTCGCGGGCTACTCCTCGGGCTGCAGGCGAGCTCCCTGCCGAGAGCGCTGCCGCCGCCCCCGACCCCTCCGCTCCGCTCCGAGCCGCGCCTGCCCGAGCCCCGCCCCGAGCCCCGCCGTCCCGTTATCACACTGCTTCTCCATCCCGTTATCACACTGCTTCTCCATCCCGACCCATGGTGCCCGAAGCAATGGCCGGTACGGTGGCTCCGGCCCCCGTACACTGCTGTCCTGTCTGCTGCGCCGCGCTGCCTGCGCTGCAGGACAGACGTCCATAGACTCCCCTCCAGACAGATCTGGCTGTAAAGAATCCCAGCACGGTGAGAGTTGGATGGGACCTCTGGAGATCACACAGTCCAACGCCTTTGTTAAAGCAGGGTCACCCACGGCAGGTTGCCCAGGATCACAATGTCCAGGTGGATTTGGAAGCTCTCCAGAGTAGGCTTCACATAGCCTCCATGGGCAGGCAGCCAGAGCTCCTGCACCCTCACAGCAAAGAAGTTTTATCTCACGTTTAGGTGAAACCTTCGCAATTGCAAAGGCTTGTTGCCCCTTGCTGCTATGATTTGATTTTCTGCTTTAAATAACGCTGTCTTGCTGACCTCAACTAATACAGCCCTCTCACCCAAGAGCTAAATGTAGATGTAGTTCTGCCACATGACCCCAACACTTTTGAGCTGATTTTTGAGATAGATCAGGCTTTATGACCACGACAAACATTGCGTGGGGATACTCCACAAGGTAAAGACTGTCACATAGTCTGGTCTCAAAAAAACATAGCAAAAGTATTAATAGCTTTTGAATTATTTCTCTGGAGGTTACCTTAAGTCACCAATAATTACATATGTGCTGGACTGTTGAACATCATAGTTCTGTAAGGGTCAAAATATAATTCAAACTCTAGGAGCTACTCCAGATAAACAGGTCGGGCTCTAAATTTAATTAGACAACTTCTTGTGTTGTTTAGACTCCTACAATTTGGAGATTAAAATAGCAGGGGGGGAAAAAAAGAGAGATGTAATGCAGTGGATAAACAAAAAAAAATCTCTTTAAACCAGGAATTCTACTGGATGTGACTGGGTTTGTAGGGTTTTTTGTGGGGTTTTTTGTTTGTTTGTTTGTTTTTTCTTTCTAAATGGCCTTATCCATATCCCTTGTCACCAGCTCTCCATTTCCCTTGTGGAAGGGTCCCACATTCTCCCTAGTCCTCCTTTTCTCAAGTTTCTTTTACTCCAGTTTTCTTTAGGATCATTATACCCTAATGAAGATGCAGTTGATGGGTGTGTTTCATTATAATTAGATTTGTTTTGTGTATGACAACCAAATGCAAAATTTGCACAGCTCCGACTTCTCTTTCATGCATTTGGTTCCTAAACTGGCAATTTGCATGGCACAATAGAAAAGAAGTTTGATCTTGGCACTCACTGAGCTGCATAATACAAAAGAAATTACAGTGGTGTGATAGATGGCATCTAGCTATGATTAGCTAAGGAAATGCTTTTTGCCAGACCCACCCAAGCAATATAAAAACGTACACACCCTGTTCTGATTAAATTCTTTTAGCTGTGTGCCTGGGCTAGGGAGACAGAATGTGTAATATACATCTTGGGATAACATCAAGAGACTGCTTCCACGTGATAGAAATGCTCCAACTAAACCACGCTCTGGCTCCCTCGTTCATTTTCTTTTGGGCACTTGCCATGAGGTGGCAGTGCACAGCCCTGCAGTGCTGATTTTCTGTCTCCCTTTCATGAACTTAGGACAAGTTTCCTAGTGTTGTATGGATAAGTGATCAAGAAAGGCCTTACAGAAAGTCTCACTGGGGAACTACTGCAGTATGACATAGCACGAAGCAAGGAATTTCTGAAGGCTTTTCAAGAAGGAATCACATTCCCTTCTCTTGGTCATTTTGTGACCCCCTACAGTACAGTAAGTCCAGGGGATTCTTCCATCAGCCCCTGACTAGAGGGGGTTCATCCCAAACACAGTAAGCTTGCACTCTACAGGAGCTGGCACTTAATCACCTGCATATGAAGTAGGAATGACTGTTTTCGAAAGGGTGCCTGGAAAAATGATGTCTCAACTTCAGAAGAGGCATTTGAGTATTTTCACAGTGTGCCAAACCCTCAATGCACAATGGCAGTGGACTTGTGGGGCTGCTAATGGAGGTTCCCAGGCCAGAAGGAAAGATGACAAGATAATCTACCTCCTGCTCATCTGGGATTTTCTGTTCTCCACTCTGCAGCAAACCAAGGACCACCCAATAGCATTACTAAAGCCCCAAAGCTTATGCCATTGTTTGGGACCAAAGCCTGGAAAATGGGATCTTTTCCCCAAATTGTCATTAGTGCTTGATTTCCTCTTTTCTGAAAGCACTCACACTCACTGGAGACTTTTCAGACTGTGTCTGAAGGATTGTATTACAAGCTGACTTGACCCAAACTGCAGCCATCAGCCCACTGTAGGTCAGCACACAGAGGCATTCTGCACACCATCCAATTCCACTTCACCTTGCTCAAGTATGGAGGAAGACAACTCCAGAGTGGGTCATTTTAAACGACTTTAACAAATACTACATGGAGAAAATCAATCATTTTTATTAACAAGCCTGCCACTTCTAAATCCCCCACTCATAGTTAACTGCCCCAAGTAATTGAAGTTGTTTCAGACAGGCACTGTGCCAAGAAATGGAGTCACAGTTCATTAAAGACAAGCTTCTAACATATTTTAATTCTGATGTCACTGGAATATTTCCCATGCAAATACATTTAGCAGAGATCACCTCTCTCCTTTCTTCCCATCACTCTCTTTCACTGCAGCCTCCCACAACAAATAATGCTGAGGAATCAGAGCTGAATAGAATTCCATTTCTGACTTTCTCTTAGCAAAATCCCTAAGTAATTGTTTTCCATTTTTTCTTGCTTGATGATCTTGAGTTAACATAAGAGATCAAGAAATCTAACTTCAGCATCTAGTAGACATCAAGAAAAATATCTCTATGGCAACAAGTTGTTCAGAGAAAAGCTGTGTGATTAATTAAGGAGCTAGACCAATTGGGAGGAAAAATACAGAAGCAATACATTAAGATGAAGTTAAAAGAGATTAATATTAGAAGTAGCAGGGAAGAATTGGCAGTTACAAATATGAAAATTAATAAGCTCGACAGAAAAGTACTTAAAATAGGAAATAATCAGATAAAAAAAATGAAAAAAAAATTATAAAGAAAGCACAACCCTCCTGACAGGTAAAACCATTGACTGAAAAGTGGGTTTTGAAGGACAAAAGCTGAAACTTTATCATTTATGAGGTAAGGCAGATCAGACAAACTGCTGGTATGTGTATTTGAGGGAGCAAGATATATGAGTGAAAACCTAGACTGCATGGCTATTTTTCTTCTCTTGTGACAAGAGCAAGCTGAATAAAGTCTTTAACCTTGGTTAAAAGAGGATAAGAATATTGTTTAAAGCAGATTCTTGGATACGCTAAAGTGATGTTGAGGCAAAGACAAAACAGTAACCGATCATACCATCAAAGTAGCATCCAGTTATCATTCTGGCCTTCCTGTCAGAGAAGCATGAGGAAACAAGCACATTCAATTAAGAGCAGATTATTCCCCTGAAAAGCAAGATCAAATGGGTGCCTCCAAGTCAGTCAAAAAACAATTGTATTACATCAAATGCATCCTTGTGTTTTTTCCAGGCTGTAGTCACTCTAAACCACTCAGGCCTCATTTTTACAGCCTGCACTATCTAGAATAGAATCAGCCAGGTTGGAAGAGACCTCCAAGATCATTCAGTCCAACCTATCACCCAGCTCTATCCAATCAACTAGAGCATGGCACTAAGTGCTCCATCCAGTCCTTTCTCGAACACCTCCAGGGATGGTGACTCCACCACCTCGCTGGGCAACCCATTCCAAGGGCAAATAAGCCTTACTACATGATTACAATATTTTAAACAGTTTTCATAGAGAAAATACAATCTCCTAATGAACTTTATTTGGCCATGCTTTTCAGTGAAACCTGCAGCAGATAAAGTTCTCTTATTTTCCAAGCTCACCCTGGAAACACAGACTTGAGATCTAGAGATACTGCTGCTATGGATTTTGGGCCATGACAAGGTCAAGTCATCACTAATTCTTTCTATGTCTCCTTTCCAAACTCGGACAATTTGGTCATAAATACCAGCAAGGGTAGGAAATGTACCTCTTACCTCATCTAGAAATCCCCACAAAATATAAATCAAGAATTCCCCTTCTAACAACAGGTACCAGAACTTAGAGAGAATAAAACACATCCCCATTTTTAAAGGGAAGGGTAAAGAATAATTTTCCCCCCACATCCCTTAGAAGAAGTAGTCCCTCTTACATGGCTGTTTTCTTGCTGCTACAATACCCACAACTACCCCACGTTTCAAAAGCAAATATGGTGGAATTGCAGATCCTGGAAAACAGTAGGAGCATCCTCTCTTTCAGCAGGTGATAACGACTTGGCTCCATCTTCACTCCTTTAAATCCCTATGCCACTCTTTCCATTAAAATTGTGCAATCTGCCTCTCTTCAGAGTAGGTCAGGTCTCAGGCTGGAACTTAGCTTTTGTCTGCTGTTATTAAAACTCAAGCATTTTTTAAAGAGGAAAACACTACCACAATGAATTCCAGGGATTTTCTCAAGGAACTTTTATGGTCAGACTAAACAAATCAAAGAATTCTTCCAGAACCAGTCAAGTTCCTAAAATGTGAGGCAGATAACATAGCAATAAAGAATGTAACATCTTGTTTTGAAGATTCACCAAGAACATTTAACTGGGAAAAGGTCAGGAGAAATGAACCTTTTCTGGGCATGTGGAGTTCCCTGAGGAGTCTCCCGTCCAGGGATATTTATCCATGGCAAACCTTTGTGCCTGGGAACAGCGGACAGAGGAGTTTAGCTGCCTGGTGCACAGCACTGAGTGCCAGAGCAAACTCGCAGGTTTGACCTGCTGCCGATGGAGAAAAATGAGCAGAGTAAATACTGATTTCTCAGTCACTTATCTTTTTTCTCCCATCTCAAGAGCCAATCACAAAGGCAAAGGTGACAGTAAAGACAGAGCCACCAGCGCTTCTTAAGTCTTCACATAAAAGCATTCACAGGACAGCATTGGCTTGGGTGCTTGAGGGACACAGCTCCACAGAACCTGTCTTGGCAGACAAAAGTCTCTGCGGAAGGAAAGCTCTCAGCCATCTGATAACACATCCTTGAAGGACTGACTTCATTTCTTTCTACGCCAATGTTTTGGATAAATAGAACTGCTTTCAAAGCACAATGAATTCAAATGAACAAGAGCTTCTAGCAGTTGAACCTTAAAAAAATAAATTCATTTTTCATAGATGCAGAAAAAAAAAAAATGGGGTTTGCTTTAATTTCTTACTTCTACTTGCTGTCGAGTATCCTCTCTGAAAGGTTTTGCTATCTCTGTTATTAAAGGACATTTCTAGAACCATAAGAATACTTGTGCTTGGTTTATTTATGCTCCAGCTAGAAGAGGCTCTGCATAATGGGATGAATAATGTTGATATAGTCCTGAGGAAGCTTTCAGTCCTGGTTCTTGAAAAAACAGCTGTTTCTTGCCTGACCAGAGAAGCAGAATAAAGCTTACTTTTCTTCTTGTCTTCATTATATCTCAGCTGTTGAACAAAGCAGCTGGACAGAGGATTCTAAAGCTCCAGAGGATGCTTGTTCCAGCAACAAAACAAAGCAGCTGGACAGGTCAAGTTTTGCCAATCAGCCAAAGCCTAATTTTAGCAGAATGATTTTACACATGAAAAGACAGTCGCTGACTCTAACAATATTCTAACAAGCTCAAGAAGCAGCAATAAGCAAGTGCCAGACCAGATCAAAGACTATCCCAAGCTTATCTGTGCATGAGGCCAGATCTGCTCAGCTGGAAATCTGAGAACAGGTTTGTTTGTGAGATTTTCCAAGAAGTTGTTGCTTTTGAGCTAAATAAAAGGCACAAATTAAGGACATCTGAATTTCGGTATTCTGGAACTGGTGTTCCAGTGTCAGTAACACTGATGTGGAATGACCACCTATGTGAGCAATGTGATGCAAATGAAGAGTATTTTATTACAGGAGAGCCAGGTACAATGCCTTACATCAATAAGAATAATTAAAATACACATTTTTTTAAATTATTGATCATTTCTTGGTGAAACTGCTTATTGGAATAGTAAAATGTGGAGGTCATGAGGTTTTGGTTGAATACTGATTAAACAGGCTTAACAAATCCTTGCTTCAGTTTGAGCACATTCAATATTTGCAAGCATTTGTGAAACCATAGCTTTGCTCAGGTAAGTAACTGGAGACCCATATCTCTTACCTACAGCTAGCAAACCTTCAGTGTGAATAACATCACAGCTACTCTGATCAGTTTGCATCCCCCTCACAGACTGGAACTATTTTCAAAGCTGGTTGTTGAGCATTTACCAGTTTGTTTACAAAGGCATTTAGTGACAGGACAAGGGACTATGGCTTTAAAGTAGAGCAAGGTAGATTTAGACTGGAAGTTCTTTACTCTGAGAGTGGTGGAACACTGGAACGGGTTGCTCAGGAAGGTGGAAGAGGCCCCATCCCTGGAGACATTGGAGATGAGGCTTGGGTGACCTTTAAGAGTCCCAGTGCATTCTATTATTCTATTTCCAGGAAGGCTCCACAAGAGATAAGTAGAAAAGTGTGGTGGTTAAAATTGATTTAAACCTATTATTACAGATGATGGATTAATTTAATGATATAATTTCTGGTTTTCACTATTCTTCCTGGATCAAGTTTATTATCAACAGATAATTCTTTGAGAGGTTTGAGCCTTTTCCCAGAAAATACCATAATTATTTTTCAGTGTTTATTTCTTTTTTTTTTTTGTTTTGTTTGTTTTGTTTTGTGTGCATACACTTTCCTGTGGTATATACTTTTAATTTGAATCACTAATTTGAAGTCTACAGTAAACTTCTGAAAATGCAATTGCCATTTGAAAGAAATAATACCCAAGAGATTTCAGTAAGTAGCCTCAATATACTCTATAAGTAGATGTAGCATCTTCATCTGAAAAGCAGAACAGCTTGTATCTGGACCTTAGAGGAGCTGAGACTCATTTTGGCTTTTCACTTTGGCACTTTAAATGAGAAGAAGCTGTCAAAGTGAACAAGAAGAAGGCAACTGATGAGAAAAAGAAAATAGACTACAGATCAGAATCTGTAAGGCAAAGTGTAAAATTGCAGCAGTCACTTGTAAATCCATTTTCCAAATGTACAAAATGTGTTGTCCAGACAGCTAACTACAGGGGATCTCCCGTTGCAACCACTGTATGGATTGTGACAAGAGCCAAGAAACAGGTCAATATTCTGAACACTTCAAAAATAATTTCCTCTGCAGCAAGCCTAGAAAGTGAAAAAACCCTGGCAAGATGACAGTGGTGCTCTAATCACGTATCTCATTTTTACAGTAGGTCTGGAATTGGTGTCAGATCAATTTAAATGCAACATAAAACCAGATTCAAATGTTAATAGTAGGCTCAGCCTCTCTAACAGACTATGATGTATCTCAGCAACGTCTGGTAGATTATTTTAATCCCTACATGATAATTGTTTACTGAACAAAGAGAATACACTTCACATATGAAAGCAGATTTTACAGCATTCTATGAAGATTTTAAAGCTCATAAAATACATATTAATAGATAATGTCCAGCTCTTACATCTATCACTGGAATTTCATTTCCTCTCTGTTCAGCACCCATCTGTCCTGACCTAAAATACTCTATCTAATAATACTAAGAAGAAAGTGCTTAACCACGGTTAGATCACAAATTCATTCCCTTAAGCTTCTGCAAATTTAGTTTCCTAAACATGTAGATGGGTACCAAGCAGGGAAAATATTGAGAGAACCTAAATAGCCCAAAATTCAAGGCAGGGACGCCTAGCAGCCTGCAGCACAGATTGCCTGTCCTCCATGCCCCCAGAGAGCATTTCTGCTTGCACATCCACACTTCTCATCCACCAAGCCCCAGGGCACACGAAAACACCGAGCAGACATTCCCCACCTGTGAAGGTGCCAGAAGGTGGCCAGCATCCCTCCAGCCAGGCTTAGGTCCAGCTGCCACTGCTCAGCCGCACCAACCTCCCTCTCCTCAGGCCCCACATGCAAGGGGGCTTTACCAAGGGGGACTACTTTTGTTCAGTGCTTGATGGATCCAGCATGTCTCTCATCAGGGTTGAAGTTGTGTACATGACTCGTGCTGACCTCCTCCTTCTCCACCAAAGCACTTGTCTGAGCCAGATATCTGTCGGGCGTCACAAGGCTGCCGATTTGACGCACGATTTTTAAATAACTCACAAATATTTAAACAATATTTCTATCAGCACTACATGTTTAGAAGACATCCAGAAATGTCAAGTGTACCCGAGCTGGTTGGCCCAAAGCAAGCACAGCCCTTCTGGAGCGGTCTGTGACTCACAACAGCTTATGCAAAGTCCCCTGGCAAGCACCTCAGCGGCTCTTAGCACCCAGCAAAAAGTCCTTGGTGAGACAAGCTAGATACTCGCAGTGCAACTCAGACACCGAGCCTTAGTCCAGGTTCAGTCATGATTTGTGTTTTGAGGGACAACAAAGAGCCCAAAGTCATTACTGAAGACATCAACAATCACTTTAGGCTCTGCGATCAGCGTCAGGTCCTTCAGCCTCCCCCAGCTCCTGTCCTGGAGGAGTGGAAGCATCCATTCTAGCCAGCAAACCTTGCCAGCTCTAAGACAGGCTGAAGACTGAGTCCAAAGTCCTACCACACAGCAGCCTGAAGACAAAAGCTCGACTGGATTTTTATTCTGATTTAATATACATTTAAGATAATTATATCTTCCATAACATCTCTAGCTGGCCACAGAGTCTCCACATGGAGATAGGTATAATGGGTATCTGCTATCCAGGCACTACTGCAAATGAATTTTACAATCAGTGTCTGTTCTGGACACACGACAAAGCTTAGTTTTAAGACCTAAAAGACTCTTGGTTGGTTATTGAACTACTTTGCTATGAAAGACTTTCAAAACTCAAAAGAAGAGTATTTCACACGTTTTGAATTCAAAGAAGATTGCTGTCAAAGTGTTCAAAAAGGAAATGCTGACACTAAACCACCCAAAGCACTAAAAGCACTTCAGATCAACAGAGACTGATTTGCTTTAGTTCAGTTCAGCTTTCAGCAGTACCCAGTCCTTGCCTAAGACTTGGTGCCAGCCTGCTTACGATGAGGGCCTGTGTGTGCTCTTGTTTGTATCCAGGCATAACACAACTGCTACCTTACTGAGCCAAACCATTTTTCCTTAGATGGCTTGACCGTGTAGGCTGTTACAGGCTGTGGAGTTGGCAGGTCACAACCATATGTTGCCCAGAGAGAGGAGCATCAAGAAATAGGAAGAAGGTTGGCAGTTCTGCACCTTTTGCAAGCAATAAAGCAGGAAAAGGTGGCTAAATCAGAATAGCAGAAAACACACATGCCACTTCCTCTGCTTGCCTAATATTCACAGAGTTGTTTCAGCCAAACATGGCTGGCGCAGGCTTAGATTTGGAAGGTGTAAAGTACATGCTAGCTGCCTAGGAAAGGTAACAAGTCAACTATTCATTCCATATGTAAAAGACTAAAAATTAAGATAGGATCAAGAAAAAAGAAGTACATTATCCTGTCAATACTAAGACGTCAGCACATGCAATCACCTTGCAAGTTGTGCCCCGCAGAAGAGCTCAGTTTCTCACTTTCTGCAAAACATTTGACCTAATATTTAGACAATATAAGATTTTTTCAGATGTCACAGTAAGATCTAAATATGTTTTGCAGAAGAGTTGTCATCTCTGTCTACCACTGGTGAAAAGTAAAAGGTTTCAGGCTGCCTTTTCCAGCACTTTGTCCCTATGTATGAAGTAAGAACCCAGAGTTCAGCCAGAGTAAGTTTTTTTGATGTGCCACTTTCTGTAGGCGAAAAGCCACCAAGAATGAATGGGTGCTAGGAAAGTGTGCACTGCAGTTTATGTGTTGCTAGAAGTTTCAGGACATTTATCTTTGCCTAGAAAGCACTGGCACATATTTTAGTGGCAGGAGGATTTGTGTTGTCTTCCCACATTTAAGAATAACAATTGCTGTCAGGTTCCAGCTGGACCCAGAGAATGCTGTGCCGCTTCTGGTTGTGTCATTCAGATAGTCCTTACCTCTGATAACACAGAGTGAGAGAGGTTCTATCTGGGCTGATAGAACCTAATGGGTAGGTTTACATCATTATCACTTACTTTTCATTTTTTGCAGTTCTAGTAAAGGAGACAACGCACACATACCAAGTATTCATACAGCCCCTCTTTCCTCCCCTCCAGAATCACTTCGCTTCATCTTTAAGAAGTAAAAACAGCAAAAGAAAAAAAAAATTGGGCACTGCTCCCTTGCAACATCAAGCCAGCATAAGCAGTGACAGCAGCCACATGAAATATTTTACCATTAATGGCTCCACTGGAAAGCTTTCTGGATGATCTATGGAAGTCCTGCAATCAGAGATATTATAAGCTCTGCTCAGCCCCATTTCAAATTGATGGTTCTCTGATGAGGGGGGAGTTGCCCTCACTTGTACCATCCAATTTAGAAATCCATTTAAGTCCTTTTGATGCCATTTGAATGATCACTTCTGAAAGGTTATATAAAAAATAATAATAATAAAAAAAAGCAGCTAAGCCACATTTGTTTTTTCTGCAATGTTTGGAAAGTGCAAACACTTAAATCATCAAGCAAGTGCATAGCATTCATATTCACCATACCTTTTAAAAGCATACTTAGCATACCACTGAGAAAGATTACTCTGCTGACAGAAATCAAGTGTCTGGATTAATTTAAAGGAGTGCATTTCACAATCCATCATTCCAGAACAGGAGAACAAGGAACTGCTCAGTTAAATTAAATGGTGAGTTACTCTGGAACAAATTAAAGGAAATTCATCTCTGCAGTCTCTGGTCCAGACATGTAATTCAGGGCTGATGCTACTAAAACTTAAGCCGTCTAGCTGGATTTCATAAAGGCTGAATCATTTTACAACCAATATTTATTTATCTGCACACTTGCACAACGTTGATGTAGCAGAACTTGTGGCTTGTAACACGAAGCTGGCAGTTTCAGGACAGCACTTCTCAAGGACTTTCCCATGGTAAACAGGTATGGGAAACCAGTCTGGGAATGGTGAGCCAGAAGCAAAACTCTCCCAATCCAAGTACAGAGGAAATGCAGAGGCTGTAGGGTGTTTGGAAAGGCAGCAGGACCTTGTGATAACAGGGCTTTTTTCTGGGATGCTTCAGTGGCCATCACCAGATGGATTTGGTCCATGTTGGTCAGCTAAAGGACTCCCCATTAGACCCTTCCCAGTCTGTGTTCAGCTCATTCAATGGGGACATTCTGGACTAAAGGTTTTTTATCTTCTGAGAAAAGGATTTGCTTGATAATCCACATGCAGAGAAAAGTTGGCTCAGCAGAATATATGATGTGTAGAGAAGACTTCACAAGCAACAGAAGCAATGAACAAATCCGATAGAAGAGTGTAATCAGAAATAAACATCTGTGTGAAATTCCTTGTTGTGCCAGTTGGCTCTAGCTTTGCAGATATTACCCAAAGTCTGCATTACTCTTCTCCTTTTTCTGCCCACCCCTTTCTTTAAATTTCTAGATAACGACTTTCTATCAACTGTCTCCTTAATTCTCATTTTACATTTTCAACTTTTTCCCCCAGCACCTATATAGATCAATTTTACCCAAATTTCTCACAGCAGAAGAAACAGCCATTTGAAAGAGAAAGCTCCAATGACATTCAAACTCCTTTACAACCATTTACTCTTCAAAAGTAAATCAGAACATTATCCTCGTAGTCCTATAACTGACAACATTCCAGGCAAACCATTAGCACATTTCATTTGCATTCATTTCCCTAACTAGGTCTCATTTAGACAGTGAGCAGCAGAGCCATAACTGTACAAGTGCTCATACAGAAAGGCAAACTGGCTCTCCACACTTAAAGACCTTGAAACCTTGGGATAAGAAATGCTTTGAAATAGAGAGGAGCTTAGCACCTTCCAGAACCCACAGGCAGCAGTGAGAGAGATATCTCTGGTATAATGAGATGAGTGGTTTCCACATGGCTTTCGGCTTGCAAGCCAGCACCTCTCAGCTCACTAGGTAAGAGAGCCCCACCCTCTAATTCTGCAACTGCTCCTTGACACTTACATCCGTTCTGGGCTGCCCACTCCCACTAGCGGTTGGGTTTGACGCCCCAGGGGAGGAGTCCTCCTCTTTTCCCAACTGCTTTGCACTTCTGCTTCCTCTGTCTCACCGCACAAAGCCAAGAAGAAATCCAGCAAGCAAGAGAAAAAAAAAAAATCACACACATGCACATCCTAGTGCAAAGGCAAGGTCTCATACTCCCATCCCTTCCATGTCAGCCTGCAGGCAAAGAGTGAGTGTGGCTGGTGGAGGAGCCTTCAGAGGGGCAAGAACAGGCACACTTACCCATTAGTTTACTGGTGCAACAGAGAGTAAGAGTTCAGACAGCTTAGAACATTAGAGAAACCATCAGAGCACGAAAGCTTCCTTTTTCCAGGTAAGGCAGACGCTGACAGAACAGTGACACTGCCCTTTGGACTGGCAGAGGGACCAGTTTGAGGGAACAGCCAGAGATGAAGTGACTCACTCAGGAATCCCGCAGGAGTCAGCGGCACTGCTCTGCCTTCTCTTGCTGCAGACGGAGGCTGCACAACTTTTGTCCATAGAAACGTATGCTTGCAGGCTGGAGTGCTTTTGAAAGGCTCTAGGCTGAGAAATCAGGCTGTGAGTCAGTCCTCTTAAAACCCTGCAAGGATGAAATTGCAGCCACAAGCTATTACCTGAAGCTTGTCCAGATGCTGCTGTTAGCAAACATGCCAAGCAGATCTCACATTTGGTGGCAACAGCTTACTGCTCTATCTGCTTCCAACCTGACGTGTTTAGACCTATCTCATAAATCTCACACAGTAATCAGCTTGAGTCCTCTTTAGGCTCTGATTTCCAAAGTGTGCTTCACCACAGCAAAAGAGACTCCTCAGTTGCCCAGGTCCTATCACCATACTGTGAAAATGACCAAAATACAAGGGGCAAGTGTTGCTTTGAAGAGCTACAGCAGACTGCAGAGGGTGAAACAAAAGAGGAGATAGGCTGCCATTGTATACAAGGGTACACAGCAGATGGATGGACAATGCTGAGTACAAAACCTCCTTTAAAACCTCACCCTTTACGGCCAGTTTGCTGTGCCCGCTGTCTTCTCTGAAATCCTCATGGGATATCATTCCCATCATCTTAGTGGAATGAATCCTTCTCTATCATAAATGGGAGCTTCTGCTGAAAGACCAGCCATTTGTTTTTATGTGTTTGGCAAAACACCTTTTCCTTTCATTGTCTTGGCCAAAATCAGGCCAATTTTTCAGGCTGATTGGGCATTTGGCAGTAATGCACCTAAATGGCTTTCTACTGCTGTATGATGACTGAGCTTTGGCAGAGGAAGATTTATAGCAGGGAGCCCCAGGTAAGGATGCTCCATTTTCCTGCAGACTGATTAGCACTGTCTATTCCAGTGATTTAAGTGTTTTTTCAAAGAACACATTTGAAGAGCTGAAATGGATACATATTGTCAGCTTCTGGCAGTTTAAGTGCAAACAGCTGCCCTGAAAGCTCTGTGCAGTACCACAAAGAGATGAGCCTCTATGAAAGCCAGTCAATCAAAGAAGATAAATCTCAGTGTCAGTTCCAATTATTGAGATACTCCAGTTAACTTGGGGAATCACAGACATTACACTGGCTTTAAATGCCCACATGGTTGGGACTATACCATTGCTCTTGGGAGGCAATTTCACTGTCTGACAGATCAAGAGGCTTTTCTCAGCTAGTTAATTCCAATTAAGTTTTTCCTCTCAATTTCATCCTACTATCCATTATCCTCAGTCAGCTACCCTTAGCAGTTCCTCTCCTGCAATGCTGCTTGTGCTAAGAGTCCTGGAAATCACAGAATGCCAAGGGTTGGAAGGGACCTCCAGAGAACCAAGCCCCCTGCCAAAGCAGGATCACTAGAGTAGGTCACACAAGAACACATCCAGGCAGTTTTTGAAAGTCTCCAGAGATGGAGGCTCCACAACCTCTCTGGGCAGCCTGTTCCAGTGCACTGTCACCCTCACCATAAAGAAGTTATGTTGAGGATTTTTTTACTCTACAACGTGGATTTTTCTAAGCACAAGATGAAGCCAACATAGATGAATGCAGGGGCTGTAGTGAATGGCCTGGTCCCTTTCTGGCTCTCTTGTGTAAGGTTTTTATTCTTTTGCATGCCTCTTTTGGTTGGAGGAAAGGAAAAAAAAAAAAAAAAAGAGAGATTGAAGAGATGAGGTTTTAAAGGCAAACTCTATAAAACTGTCAAAGTACAACATGTTACATCATAGAAGTGTCTGAAAATTGACATTTCCTCTGACTACACAGAGGAGAAAGCCTGCTAGGCTAAGACAACAGCACCCCCAAGTCCAGGCTCAAGTCATGGTTATCACAGTGCATCCCAGTCCTGGCAAGCTGGACAACTTTCAGGTTAACAGGGAAAAGGCAGATTGGCTTCCTCAGCCTGGGCACACTTTAACACATAGCGTGGACCTCAATGCAGCCCTCAAATGCCCAGAAGGTCATTCCTGCTGCCAGTCTTCTAAGCCAGCCAGCACTCTTTCAAGCCCATTTTTAGCATCTTCACTTAACCATCAGCAGAATTTGGAATTGGCCATTGCATGATAATATCTCATCTCCAGTACACTCCCACTACATCTCCAATATTCATTAGTCTTCCTTGAATCATGAGGCTGAGGGCTTGGAAAGAGAAGTTGAGATAAGTATTTAACCCATCTGCAGACACACCAAAAGACATCATGTGCAAAACACATCACCAGTTCAGCAGCAGAATAAGCTAGTTATTTTCTCTGTCAGGACAGAGAGACATGTTGCTAAGTAAAAGAGGGGGAGAATTTCAAAATCATCAGTTTGTTACCAAATAACTACTCTTGGTTAGAATCTCCACAGAGAAGAGAGCAGAATGTACTAAACCAAATTCAGCCTGTGTTGTGCCCGCTAAAGTCCAGAGGAACTGTGCTGGGGTCATCTGAAGTCAAAGTCACAGAACCAGGCAGAAGTCCTGCATAGATATACACCTGTGATTAATTTTATACCACAAGCTATCCTGCTGAGATCCCAGGGATAAAGTGTGTGCATGGGCAAGTCCAGCTTTGAGCTCCAACCTAGATTTACACCAGTGGAAAGGAAAGCACTATCAGGACTATTTACACTATTCAGGCCAAGGAAAAAACTGTAGTGACAGCTGTGAACAATCTGAAAATCAAAACCCTGATGGGAGAACCTTCACACAGAGGTTTGGGTTGTTGTTGCAGCTGATTCTCTGTATCCCCTTTATCTTTTTTTTTTTTTCCTTCCAGCGATGTTTGACCTTAAATGCAAAGAGATAACACAGGTCAGGAAGGCTGTTTATTATGGATGAGCTATTTTTCTTTCATGTTAGCAAAATCCTTTTGTAAAAGTTGGCAGAAGGCCTCGTTACAGCTAAATTTCAGACCCATGGGTGATCTGGAATTTAACATTATTTAGGCCTGTGTATAAAAAAAGCAATGAAAAGGAAGCAAATTCAAAGAAAATAATCAGAACACAGCTGAGGTCTGATAGCTTTACTTCTCTTAACCATTCAAGTCTACCGCTGCAGAAGTATTTCAGTGGTTTGAGGGCTTCATCTATAGAAGCTGGAGTATCTGTAGGAATTAGACATCATGCTTATTTCTGTGTTGTTTCACTGGCAAGGAGCATGAAAATCATTCCAGAGATTCAAAGAACCAGCTTGCACAGCAGAGCTGCTGTTTGCAGAGGTGCCAACACTGCCTGCTCACCACACCAATGCATTAGTACAGAGATTCTGCAGTTTAAATCAGATATGGAGATGAATATTCAAGTGGGGATGAAATCTTGCTGCCACTGTAACTGAGGTCCCACTCCAAACTCCTGTCCCCAGCCCACGGATTTAACTGGGTTGGGATGACAAGCAGGCAGACTCTGCAATTATCACTCTATGTAGTTTCCCAAAAATTCACCTCTTAGTTTAAGGAGGCTATTTGTACCACAGGAGTAGCTGCTCAGATGAACAAGAGATGAAGCTCAGACATCTGCTGCCAGTGTGGCCCAGACTTACATCATGAAGGCTGAGTGCAGAGAACATTTTTAGGAAAGTGATCTTTTTGTTCTCTGATGCCAAAACGGTCTCAGGGTCAAACCCAACTGCCTGCTTTCCCAAGCCTTGTTTGCTTCCAGTCAACACATAAAAACCTCTAAGGTCCAAGTCCTAAAATATCCAGAAAACAGGTTTGCTTCTTGTCCATGTCATTTCACAGTGATCTTCAAACAAAGTCCAAGAAATCCACAGTTGCTCCTTATACAAACATGCACAAGACAAAACACTGTCAAAGGCCTTGATCTGGTCACAAGCAGGTTCTAATCCTAGTGACAGGGCACACTCTACCCACACTTCTCCCTTGGCCACTCACTCATCCAGAAGACCTCTCTTCAAACAGACACCACACCTTGATTCCTTAGCTCAACTCTCCAACGCACAGAGCGTAGAGGTGACTAAAACAGGAAAGCAAGCAGCACCAGACAGCCTCTTGGCTTGGGGTTGAGATGAGCTTTGAAGAAGACATTTAAATGCACAGTAGCTTTCACTTTGAGGCCTCCTCCCCCTCCAGCATTAGCAGACATTAAATATGTGCATACTTAATGCTTTGCAAGCTCCGGAGCAATCAGGTTGGATCAGCAAAGGGAACCTGCCTTAGTAATTCAAGTGTCTGTGTAATGTCAGACCCTGGAGGTACAGCTAGGGTGACATTTTCAGAAGTATCTGAATTTCTTAGACTCTGAAACTTGCTTGAGGTGCATTTGAATGGAACTTAAGCTCCCAGATCTTTTTGTATTTCAGAAGAGGTTAGCTCCTCTCTTTAAATTTCATGATAAATAACAAGCAGACTCTGCTTGGAAAGTTTGGTATAGAGCAGGAGTTTGGATAGCACGATCACGAGTATAAATGAGCACAAGGCCTTTGAAAATTAAAGGTACATTTAATGTGGTGCTCAAGGTCACACAGCAAATCAATGGGCAAAACTGAATCATAGCTCTAAGGGCATATTACCTGCAATCAGGTGTGGAAGTAATTCAGTAACTGCACAGACCTAAAAACAATATCACATCTACTATATATATGGTTAGGAAGGTGCTCGGGAAGCTTCAGTGACTTGCTGAAGGAGAGAAAGGATGAAGAGCAGGGCTGACATTATGTGTGAACAGCTAATTTCATTGCATAGGTAACCTGGCACTGGAAAGTCTGCTTCTAATTTGTACTCCATAAAACTTCTGATTTTAGTGTCTTTTCAGTATCCACTGCTGGAAATACTAAGAGTCCCCCACTTGAAGGGCACATCTTACTGACTGGTGGCACCACGATAGGAGAAGCCAAGATTAAAGACCTGGCTCTGACAGCCAAGTTGGCTCAACACCAGTGATGACTGCTGGGTAGGTAGGTCCCTGAGCGTGGCATCGAGAACATGCTCCCTGACTGCTGAGCCTCAGCACGAGCAGCTGGCACAAGGCTGTCCTCGCCAGCCCTACCTGACAACTGCTCGTCTCTCATTTCAGCTGTCAAATTTGTATTTATGCTGGTGCAGTATTTCCTGTTTCCCAATTTGGATGGTTCCCTCAGTCATTTTTCCACTAAAATGCTCAAGCATTTTTTCAAAACATCTAAACAGGAAGAGACCTGACCTCTCCTCCCTGAACATCCTGTGCTCTCTTCTCCTGGCAGCAGAACACTGCTCCCGTGCCAACTGCTGCAGCGACTGCAGGCCAAAGGGAGGGCTGGGTTCCATACCCTGGGGCTGCAGGTGCCTTCTGCCTGCGCTACAGAGCGCGCAGCTTGTCTCGAAGCGCCCAGCACGCTCCCCTCGTCCCACCTCGCTGCCATGCCTGACCCCAAAGTCCGGTCAGCAGGTTGTGGAGGAGTTACACCACACCTCTGAAATCAAAAGGCCCACTGACTCAACTGGTCTGCTACTGAACAAGATACTTAATCCAGGAAGATAACGAGCAGCTTAGGTCCTGTGTACTTGAATGGGACACAAAATGTTTTTGGGGGTGGTTTCCACTTGGAGATCTGCTGGCTCTGGGGCATCAGCACTAACTCTTAATCTGAAAAGTCAGGAACACTGAAGCAGAGTCAACACATTTTCTCCAATGCTTCCAGTAAAGGCCCCTGAGAGAAATTTCTCTTCCCAGAGATGGATGAGCTCTACACTTTGAGAACCTTGCAGTCCCTTGCCATTGAGATGGTGGATGCAAGGACCTCACTCAGCCCTAAGACAGGCAGGACTCCCAAGAGAAGTTCTTGCTGATGTTCTTGGTGTCTATGTGCATCTCAATTTCTCCCCTCTAGATGCATCCTGAGCATCCATCCTCTCACCTCTACCAAAACAGCAAAGCAATGCTTTTCAGAAACGCCACCAGGCTACACCATTTCCCCAAAGCTGGAAACAAACTCCAGCCTCAAAGCACCTAGATGTGGCTCCCAACCCACAAACCCTTCTTGTCCAGAGTAGCAACTGTTCAAAGTGCCTTCAGCTGTGACAGTTGCTGCAGATGGACAAGAATCATAAAGTTGCTCAAGTCATTTCTGTAAGGAGAAAGCAGCACAGTAAGAATTTTGGGAGACTAAGTATCAAGGCACAGTCCCTAACCATATGTATTCTGGACTGGCACCATGATGAGAAACCAACCAACAGGGCAGTGCCAGAAAAGTAGCACAATAATGTGCCATTGGTCAGAAAGCTTCAGCTGATGAAAATTAATAGCAGCAAGTGGTCTGCAGCTATAGCCCATCCATCTTGTCTGCTCCTTGGTGTATGTGCAGCACCATGTCTGACATCCAGGTCACAAGATGTAATTTAAATTTCTCCAAGCACTTCTTTGTTTAACATCCTATTCATCTCAAAGCAGTTTGAGGAAAATCCCTGTGATTTCTCCTTACAGCTGCTTTAAACAACTCTCTAGCTTCTGTAATTAGTAACCTAATCAGCAAAAGCATTGAACTTATAGAGCCCTCTACTATGCTGCTCTGATGAGATGCTGTGTTCACAGCCTCAGTGGTGACTGCAAGAAGGCACTGAGGTTCAAAATGAGTTTTCTTTCTAGATAACTTTTGAAAACCACAAGCTGTTTCAGAATATTTTTATTTAATTGTGGACCTTTTTGAAAAAGCCTTACACCCTATGAGAGAATCTTCACATTCTGACATAGCAGGCAGAGCCAGCATGGGTACAGCCCTGCTTCTGGACACGGGGAGAAGAAAAGAATTGGATACACACTTGATCAACAGTGTGATTTATAAAGTAAAGCATTGCTTTGCTTTTTCCCTCTTTGGCAGGGGTATCTGACAGGGAACTGCTCACTATGGTCAGCCTGGGAATGGGCTCTTGATCTTTCAAGGTCACTTGCAGGGCACCTCCTGTGACACAGAAGTACTTGAGCTGCTGTCCAGAAAGATAAGTCAACTACTCAGTTGTACACACTACCAGAAGCAGCTTCCCACAAGACTGCGGGGCTGTAAGTGCTTACTGTGTGTGAAGCTCCACAGATCTGTCCTGACACGACCTCAAGGACACTCACTCATGCAAGCCAGGGATCACAGATGCTAGCTCCTTTCCCTATGCAGGTCCTGCCTCTCCTCACAGCATGCCTGATTCTGACCTCTATTCCCCTACACAAGAAGGGAGCAGTGTCCCTACTGTGGAACTGCCCTTCAGTTTGAAGTCCAGGATGAGCAGATCCTAGCCTCAGATCAATGATGGTACTGAACACAGGGAAGGGATATCCCTGTACATCACAGGTGGCATTTGCTCAATGTGAGACTGTCAAAAACATGTTCACTCTTGATGGCAGTTGAAGGCAGTAGAGCGATGGCATCATTACTTCAGCAGCTGCACTCACTAAAGAACTGCCTGGACATGGCCATGGCGAGGCCTCGCCAACCTGGCTCCGTACACAAACTGCATCCACCAGCAGCATTTAAATGCTGTCATTCATCCATTTATTCAGCAAGTGCCTCACTCTGTAATCTACTCTTCATTTTTCAACAACACACTCACTTTTTAATAAAACTGGAACAAGTTGGAAGATGACCTGCCTAGCTGCTCGGCAGCCTGCCCCGACCTAACCACATCCATCTGGCACTGCTCAGCTCAACGTTCAGAGCAAAAGCACACAAAGCTGCCTGAAGATGCAGCTCAGAGGAGAGCGGAAGTGCAGGGCCCAGCACGGTTTCCTGTGTGCCTATAAATAGCCTTTTGATATGGTTTAGACAGAGGTCAGCACCAGACAGCTGCAGCAGCACTGGCCTCCACTCGCCTTGTGCTGGTGGGAACTGGACTGATGCCAAAATGTGTCCCCCGTACAGCAACAACTTTTGAAACACTTAGTGTGCTCCTGCTAAATTAACTGATGCTAACAAGTTTGCTGTCTGCTGCAGTGGGGGGAAGGGCCATTGGATATTGGACATGAAAGGGGACCCATCGGGGTCACCCCTGCAGCAGGTAAACTTCCTTATTCACCTGGTGGTCCCTCAGGCTTTGTTCAATGACACATGAAATCTCAGAATGTTTCCAAAAGGCTCTAAAAGAAAAGAACAGACATAAAGAGGCTATTTATTTGCATCAGTCCAACACAGGGGCTTTAGGGAACAGCTTTGCCCCCGCTCTGGGGGGTCCAGAGGGGTCTCCAGCACCAGTGACACTTCCTAGTCTCCCACCACAAACTCAGGCATGCTGTGACATCTAGTGGCAAGTTACCCCAAGAGGCCAGAGAAAGCTGTGTTTGAAAGGTCTTCCCTACAGTCCCTGCACAACCAGTCTCAGACGTGCTGCTCTGTTGCACACTGTTCAGATGTATCTTTATGCATCAATACATACTTAAGTGTAACAAGCATGGTGGCTATTTCTGCAGAGGCTGAGGGACAGTATATCCACCTCAGCACACAGCTCTCACTTCCTTGCACTAGGAGGTCACATCTTCCACCTGCCTCAGGTAGCCATCTGTGAGCCTGCATCACTTCCAGAGCACAGCTGCAGCTGTACAGTGGCTAGATGGGGCTGGAGAGCAGCCTGGCCATTCACTATTTGACATGGCTTTCAATTTGTGTACCCCACCAGTAACCAGTGGTGGTTTCTGACCATCTTGGGTGGTCTCCTCAACATCTCCCAGAAGCTGAAGGCGTTAACAGCCTGCAAGCAGCTGGAAGTTAGAGCAACAGCCATGGCACCATGTAAATATATTGAACATTCACCTCCACCTCCTTCCTGTCCTTTGGCGAAGGCTGTTTAATATTTCACCCTTTTATTCAGGCTCTGTTCGATTTCATGCACCACCATCAGTGACATATTCCCATATTAGTTTGAATAACAATACAGAAATCAAATCAATAAGCTTTGCCTAACAAATAGAAAGGTCTCATCGTGCAAGGCTGATTAGCACAAGTCAGAGACATCATCTCATTACTGTGCTGCCTCTTGAAAGGAGAAAGGAAGGAACTGTTACCAAATACGAGAAGCAAAACTGAGGGGGAAAAAAAGGTAAAATTTCCAGAGGATGCTCATTCTTATGTGAGAGTTTAGAGCTGGGAAGGAAGGCAGGAAGTGGCAGTGCAGCACAAGAGCACTGGCCTCTTCACATAACCACCCTCTGTGCACCCACCACAAAATTTTGTTCCCTGCAAACGCCCACTCCTGCCCCATTTCTGGAAGATGATGCAAGGTCCACAGTACCACAACACTGGAAAGCTGAAACCTTTCCTAGTTCAGATGCTTAAAGTCACTGAACAAAGCTGAGATCCATAAGTAGCCTCTAGATTCCAGCAGCCAGAATACACCAGACACCACAGTACAACCTAGGGAGCTGCCAGCATCGCCTTTGCTTTGTATTTGTCTTTCACAAAGTTGTTTTAATACATAACCTAGCTATTTATTCGATACTACTTTTCCACCAGAGAAGCCAAGTTCCCTTCCCACACAAACATGCCTTCCAACAGCTCTAGATCCTGCCTCTTCCCAGGAGTATTGAGGGAAATGGATAGAGACAGATGGGTTCAACAGGAAGCATGTGTGCTCAGCTCCACTTGCATGGGTCTTGCCAGACCACAAGCTACAGGTTTTTGCAGGTTTCACATAATGCTAATCCTAAAAGTGTTCCAAAATGGTAGAATTCAGAAACTGGAGTGGCAAATTTATACCAAAAAAGACCAGAAATCCACACGAAAACACTCCCAGAACCAACTCCCTGACTCTTGACAGCATTCCAATCATAGGACAAGTGCCTTGCAGCACCTGAGCAGGTTTCTCTACCACCACACACCCCAAACAGGTACTGCTGTGACCTTGGTTGCACTGATGCCTGCCTCAGGCTTCTGCCTCATGACCTCCAAACCTCTACAGGCTTTACAACCAGTTCTCCCCAGTGAATTCAGTGCATAGGAGAGCACAGGTGGTAGCTTCTTCCTGCCCAGCATCCATCTGCTACAGCAGCCACAGACCAGGGTAGATCCTTCCCAGTCACTGGGTGAGACATGAGCTCCTGTCTCTACTGCCCTCCAGCCAGCATCCCTCTGGGTCACTTCCACTGCATCTGTTGTATCAGCACACAAGAGCATAATGTTCTTACAGCAAATATCTAGCAACGTAACTCATACTCCTTTTATGTCAACAACCTATTAATTTCCAAAAGACAAGTAATTTTCTACCTTGCAAAATACACCTTTCCACTGCCTAGGAGACCTGTGTGTACCAATGGATGTATGCACAGCCCTGGCCTCAAACGCAGCAAACTAATTGTGTTTCTTCTCAGCAATGTGCTCGGCATATCGCCAGGGTGACGCAAAGCAATGAGAAATAAATTGACTCAAAACTTGGCTGGAGAGCATCAGCAAACAGAGGGTTGAAAACTCAGCTTGATTTATTTTATAGAGAGGCAAAGGACAAGAAATGCAATGTTATTCCCAATTGTGTTCCTGGCAAACAGAACTCAAAAGCCACGTGAGAGCAGAACTGCTGGTGAGGCTGGGCAGCCACGGCCCCAGTGGCCGTCTGTCAGGGGAGCGTGGCTGGGAAGGGACAACATGACACTAATTCATTTTCTGAAAACATTCACTGTAACACTTCCACCTCCTGCCCAGAGAATACAAAATGTTTTATACAGAGTGCTAAAATAAAAGCCACCATCCGACACGTTGACTCTGAATACCCTCCTAGAGATCTGTCAGTTACTGCAGAATTTCTCCAGCGTTACAAGGCAAGCCTTTGACAGAGGCAGGAGCTGAGGCTGGCCCAGCTGATGGTCGGAACGGTGCCAGTATTAGTTCGGCATGGGGGAATCAGCTCCTGCAAGCTAGGGGTGCTGCTGAGGGTCTCCAGCCCTGCTGTGTGAGGCAGAGTAGCAGCAGGAGAGAAGTGGAAGAATAATTGGGGGGGGGAGGGTGTCAAGCTAGTTGAGAAAACAAACATGTTCAGCCCGTATTTAAAAACTTCCCCCCGCTCTAGGGAGGATGGAGCACGGCTGTGCACTGAAGCCTGGAGCAGCACTCCTTGCCCCTCTCCAGCCCCTGCTTATGTTGGGTGCTGGGACATGCATCCCACTGCTGCAGGCTCAGGGCACCCAGCCTAGAGGTCCCTCTCTTGGCTTCTTTCCTCACAGTAAATAGGTCGTTTTTGCCATTACTTTTCAATGCTCGGTGCCTTCTCCAATGGTGACGTTTTCCCAAGGGCTGACATGCTTTTCCTACCGAAGATGCACTCATGCTGCCCACTACCCCACTCCAGTCCCCATGGGAAGCCTTCCCCTGTCCTGGCTGTACATACACGACAAGAACGAGACTTCAGTGAGGGTCTGAGCACTGACGGTCTTGGTGATCCCTGAAACGAGAATTCAGCGTCCTCTCCTGCCGCCCTTCCCGCCCTCGGCTGATACTGGGAGACATGGAATTTTTTATCTAACAAACGAAACCCTCCATTTCTTAGCCTACACGCGGAATTTAATGAGTAATGACCTGGTGAGAGGCAGAATAAAATAAGCCACACCACACCCATGTGCCTGTGTTTCACGCACATTCCTGAAAAAAATACTCTCCGGTCCTCGTAGGGGGTGTCAGCTCCGGGGGAGCGGGCAGAGGGGCAGCGGGATAGCGGGGCAGAGGGGCAGCGGGATAGCGGGGCAGAGGGGCA
>VWZI01003271.1:706353-739558 GCA_013396835.1 Psilopogon haemacephalus | reverse complement strand
GCCAGCCCACACCGCTCTCAGCCCGCACCGCTCACAGCCCGCACCGCTCACAGCCCGCACCGCCGCCATTCCGCACCGCTCACAGCCCACACCGCTCACAGCCCGCACCGCTCCCAGTCCGCACCGCCGCCAGCCCGCACCGCTTCCAGCCCGCACCGCTTCCAGCCCGCACCGCTTCCAGCCCGCACCGCTTCCAGCCCACACCGCCGCCAGCCCACGCCGCCGCCAGGCTACTCCGCCGCCAGCCCACGCCGCTACCAGCCCACGCCGCTACCAGCCCACGCCGCTACCAGCCCTGCCGAGCGGCTTGGCTCTTGCTGCAGGCTGGAGAGTTGGGCGGGGAAGAATTGAGTGAAGTCCAAGAAGGACAAGTGTAGAGTCTTGCATCTGGGAAAGAGCCCCGTAGACCAGTATAGGCTGAGGACCTGTTGGAGAGCCGCACTGGGGAAAGGGACCTGGGAGTCCTGGTGGACAGAAGGATGACCATGAACCAGCAATGTGCCCTTATGGCCCAGAAGGACAATGGCTTCCTGGGGTGTATTAGAAAGTGTAGTTAGTAGGTCCTCTCCCTTTTTTCTGCTCTGGTGAGGCTGCATCTGGCATGTTGACTCCAGTTCCAAGTCCCTTAGTTCAAGGACAGAGAACTACTTGAAAGAGTCCAGTACAGAGCCCCAAAGAAGAATCACCCTTCCAGAAGAATGAGACTGAAAAGGATGAAGGCATTTAGATCTAAAAGCAACATAATGAGCTACCTGAAGATTAGTAGTGGACACTTGTGGTATCAACTCATGCAAGAGGCTGGTTGCCACTGGGCAGGTGCTGATCATCACTGTGACTTGCACCAAGGACTGCACACCACTCAGGTATCTCCTGTGTGGAGTGACCTTTGGGATTGGTTCCTCTAAGCAGTCCCAGCTGCAGCAGCACCAGCATGTTCCAGGCATGGTGAACAAACTCGTTTGGCTTCATCTGGGTTTTAACTTGATGCCTAATGAGTCTGTGGCAGTTGCCTACAATTTCATGGGGATATCACAGCTGTGAAGAAGCAAATCTGTTTCACAGAGCCAAAACAGAGTCAGGATATTCATACTGAGGAACTAAAGTACCTCCTGTTGTCCGCCAGATGTGACCTTTAAATGTAAGACAGCCTAAAAATAAAGCTGTGTCTAGAAAAGTAAAAAACAGCAAAGTCACTCCACATTCCTAGAAACTCCTCACATTCATATCTCTGCCTTAGAACTCCTGCAATGGCTGAAACAGTTCCCAAAAAAATCAGGCTGATTGAGGTGATGCAAACATCTTCACTCAGTGGATGTGTTCAGGCAACACAGGGATCTTTAAATCACCCATGGTGTTAAAAAACAAGATATAGGAACAAAAAAGAAGCCTACAACTACTCATTAGAGTTGCTGTAAAAATAATCTGAACCTGTCCATCGTGTTAAAGACCAAGATACAACTTTTTGTATGTACTCCTTAGCGTCATCTTTGTGGAGAACTTGAGCATTTGTGCATCTGGATTTCATCTGCTCCCAAATGAGGCCATGGATGCTTGAGCTGGCTGCAGCTGGTAACCATGTGCTTGGTATTGCCACTCTTTCACAGAAATATTTAAAGGGAGGTGTGAGCATGTGTTAAAAGAAAATAATTAATGACCTAACAGCTAAGGTTAAATTTGGGTCTCTCTTTTGCCCAAAGAGTGGGAAAAAAAGAGTTTTATTGGTTTTATTAGTCATCACAGAGAAGTTTGTATTCACAGTTAAATAAGCAAAATATAGTTTGAAAATAAGTGCCTTATAATTTAGCCAAAGGTCTCTTACAGCACTTGAGTGATGCCAGGGCAAGCCAAGCAGTGTCCCGTGTCTGCAATTGGCCAGCACTGAGCAGAGGGCTGGACATTGGCATCCATCAAAAGATGCTGGGAGTCTCAAGAGGGATGTCTGCTTTCTCTTTACAGGCAAAACTGGCCATCTGAGCTGCTAGGTACCAACATAAGAAACTTCCTTCCCATCACTAGTCTAACAGCTAAGCTGTCAGCTACAGACAGACCACACTAAGGGAGATGTTTCGGTAGCAGAGGGAGGTTATAACTAGATCAGATATCCCTAGTTAATGTTCACACTCAGAGCAAAGAGCAAACCTGCTATCTATCATCCCTAAGGTTATTTACAAATACCATGTTGCTAAAAGCAGACAAAATTTCTCTCACTTCCAGTCCTACTCCACTCTTGCAAGCAGTAACACAGCTTCTCTCCTCCTCAAGAGCAGTGGTCACCAGGATTTTAAGACTTAAGATTTTCTGACACCCTTAAGTTATGAATTTCCTTTTAAATGGTAACTGTCATATAGATTTAGTTATTTAAAATTTTGCTTTACCATAATTGTTCTTTGGAACATATGAAACTTATACACCAGGAGAACAGCAGACAGCCTTCCAATAAGGCTGGGAGTCTGTGCCAGCACAGGGATTTTCATGCTATTTTAAGCATTTACAAGTTGTCTCAAGCCTTAAATGATAAAAACATCAAGTAGTGAGAGTGCACTGAACTCAATATTTTGCTATTCAGCTAGCCTAGTGGGAACATGGTAGTGCAAACATTTAAATGTAAGCACCAGCTGGAGGCATTTCCTTCAGCTGCTGCCATGAGGCGTTAACCGGGTGTTAACCAGCACCACTGGATGTGCAGGAAGGGAGACCCAGGAGCTGCTGCCCTAGAAGGAAAGGTATTAGCTCAATCCAGGGTGTTGTTACAGTGAAGCAGCACAGATCCACTTCAATAATAGCATCAGGGCTGAAGGTGTAAACAGATGACTCAAAAAGACCAACGGTAGGTTTTACAGAAACAGCTTAGAGGCTTAAGGAAGATTTTACTAAGCCTGAACAATTAGAGAAAACTTGTTTGAGCAATTTCACTTCATCACCCTGCCAAGGATAGGGTTTGCCTGGAGAAGAGGTACATATTGCCCAGGGTTAAAGAAGAGTCCGTCACACATTTGTGACACCTCCCACTGCTCTTTCTTTCAGTCTGTTAATGAGCGTCATATCAGGCTTGCAAGTGCTTTTACTAGAAGCCACTGGACAAGTCATTCATTTGGATGTGATATACCAAACATATGGGGCACCAAAGGGCATTTAGGACTAGTTCACTCACCTACCAACCTTGTTCACACCATCTGAGCACACCCTAGGCTTGGCTGCAGCTCCTGTGAGAGGCACTGAGCTCCAAAGGGACTAGATCTGAACTCAGCAAAATGCATATGGCTTTTGTGCATTGCAAAAAATGCAGCACCACAGGTGAGCAGCCTGTGCAGGCTTTCAGGAGTATCTACAGGTAGGAATAAGACACTGGTACAGATGTAGTGTTCACCAGAGCCACAGCAGCAATTCTGCATGCTGAGGCATGACTAGCAATGCACTGGAGGGAGAGGCTGTGCCTTGCAGAGCTGCTTCATGGCAGGCCCTAGGGAGTCACCTCGTTAAAAAATGAAAACAACCCCAACCACCCCCCCTGTCCCCCTTTTTTTTTAATCTATTTTTTAAAAAACAGAGATTGGAAAATAATGGTTAAAAACTCAAGGCATCTTTTACATCAGTTTACTCACAGATGATTCATCGCCAAATAGCAGGGTCCAGAGCTGAAGGAATGACTTCTTTAATTTATTTTTAAAATAACATTCTTTCCCAGGAAATTCCCTGAAAGGACAATATTGAGCCAAACCCCTTAAGTTTTAGATTTCATTATCTCAGAACAATATAGTTGTAAGTCTGCACCAGGCTAAAACCTGACAGCTGAAGAGGATCACTGCATCTCTCAAGACAAAGAATGAAGAGGCAAGAAGCTGGTTATTAGAGCCTGAAAATGATATTCACTTTGAGTAAAATACTGTTGTTATATGTGTGGGAGTAGGACAGGATGGGACACCAGCCTTGCATTTCTGGAGAGAACACAGGTGTTTGAAGTCATGCATGACACTATAAACTAGAATCATATTTCAAACACACATGCAAGTGACAAGTGTTATTTCAACACGTTTAGTTAGTTCCATATCTGTTGAAAGTGCTCTGAAGTCTCTCTAAAAGCACTAGATTTTTTTGACTCCAGCAACACTTTCCATCAGTGTGAGCTGCAGTGACTGAGTAAAAGGCTTTTAAGTGTGACATTTCTTTTAGTATTTTGTTGACACCCTCTAATTCAGAAAAAAAAAAAAAAGTTCCAGATGCTACATTCCAGTGACTAGAGGCCAGCAATGTGTTAATCAACTATTGCCAGGAGACACCAAAAGCATTACTGTGCCATCAAAGCACATTGTAACATGGCTGGCGTTTTTTAATGTTAAACTGCATGTCCCAAAGAGCCTATGATCTTCCACATTGTATCTGTTCATGAAAGGTAATCTTGATGCTGGCATTTCACCTTTCAAGAAGCAAAGGCTTAACCTTTCCTCTCAAGCCTCCCCATCAGTTTACACTCCCATTGTGCAGAACTTGGTGGCAGCAGAAACACGGCACCTCGTACCACACTAACCTATGCATCCTGCAGCAGCTGTGCGAGCCTTCTCTGAAGCCAAGCTACACACATTTCTTTAAGTCACTTCAGGCTTCAGATCATCCACTCACGAGCAGCATCACAAATGGGCACGAGCTGATGATACCTTTTGCTGCTCTGCCTGTGATGGTGGTAGAGGCTCCTCAGGGCCAGCTCTAGGGTACAGCACCCCCGTCCCCTCAGTGTGCTGTGGGGTGGGGGCAAATACCAGGGATGCCACAAACCCCAGTGGTCATGACAACACTCTCAGGTCAGGCAGGTGTCCCAGAGTACTGCCTAGGTTGAACGATGACGAATTAACAAAACTTCTCACTTCTGATGCTGAATGCGGAGTGGCTTTTTGTTTTCAGAAGAACCTCTTGGAACTATGAGGAGTCATACAGATTTACAAATTATCAAGGATCATAATGAGCATCGAATGTTCTGAAAAAATGAAGGTTAGGTTTTAAAAAGACTCGCTAGAGGCAGCTAAATCAGAAGTTCATTTAGGGGGAGCGTTTCTGCCTCTTACACAGTGTTCATAGTGTAGCATCACGAAGGCTTCTGCTCTGCACACAACCAGTATCTTCTGAGGAGCAGGGGAGAGCCCAGCCCTGGCAGGGGTGCCCCTCGGCACCCCAGGAGGTGTCACTGCCCAGCCAGCTCTCTGCTCTTGCCACCGGTGGTGCAACTCGCTTCCACACGAGCTAACCAGACTAGCTTGGGCTGGGAGGTACCCTTAAAGCTCGTCAAGTCCAGTCCCCACCGTCAGCACGGACATCTGCAACTAGAGCAGGTTGCCCACAGCCCAGTGCAGCCTGACCGGGAGCGGATCCAGGAATGGGATAGCCACCACCTCTCTGGGCACAATCCAACTCCCCCTCCGCCTTTCGGCGCCAGGTCCCCGCCGCGTCTCGCCGCCCCTGACAAGGCCGCACCGCTCGCAGCGCACAGCTCTCTGTTTCCTCAGGCTCCGCCGAAGGGCAAACAAAAGCAAAGGCGGCGCAAAAAGGTGTCCTACCTCCCCGTCGGGGAATCGAACCCCGGTCTCCCGCGTGACAGGCGGGGATACTCACCACTATACTAACGAGGAGCAGGAATGTCTTCTCCCAGCTGACTACTTGGGGTGACCCAGGGACGTCCTGCTTGGGCGATGTGTCCTTTCCGCGGGGGGTAGTCTTCTCCTGCCCTCATACTGCTCCTGCTGCAGGTCACTGTGGTTGCTCTGGTTAGAGCAGATGATCCCTGAAGTCCGTTCCAGCCTGGTATTCTCTGCCTCTCCTCACCTTGGCAGCACAGAGGCAGCTCTAGAGGCAGGTGGAGAACTCGGGCCCTGCCCAGGCCTCTGTCCAGTGTGCTGGCGCCAGCCGGGGCTGACCTTAACACAAACCTCCCTCTGCAAGGGCCACGTTCGGGCTTTAATGCTTCCTTTGCATACACCACACACAGCCCCCACACGCACCTGGCATACACTCATAGCCCCCACACGCACCTCGTGTACGCTCATAGCCCCCACACACACCTCGTGTACACTCATAGTCCCCACACGCACCTCGTGTACACTCATAGCCCCCACACGCACCTGGTGTACACACACAGCCCCCACACGCACCTGGCGTACACTCATAGCCCCCACACGCACCTCGTGTACACTCATAGCCCCCACACGCACCTGGTGTACACACACAGCCCCCACACGCACCTGGCGTACACTCATAGCCCCCACACGCACCTCGTGTACACTCATAGCCCCCACACGCACCTGGTGTACACACACAGCCCCCACACGCACCTGGCGTACACTCATAGCCCCCACACGCACCTCGTGTACACTCATAGCCCCCACACGCACCTGGTGTACACACACAGCCCCCACACGCACCTGGCGTACACTCATAGCCCCCACACGCACCTCGTGTACACTCATAGCCCCCACACGCACCTGGTGTACACACACAGCCCCCACACGCACCTGGCGTACACTCATAGCCCCCACACGCACCTCGTGTACACTCATAGCCCCCACACGCACCTGGTGTACACACACAGCCCCCACACGCACCTGGCGTACACTCATAGCCCCCACACGCACCTCGTGTACACTCATAGCCCCCACACGCACCTGGTGTACACACACAGCCCCCACACGCACCTGGCGTACACTCATAGCCCCCACACGCACCTCGTGTACACTCATAGCCCCCACACACACTTGGTGTACACTCATAGCCCCCACACGCACCTCGTGTACACTCATAGCCCCCACACGCACCTCGTGTACACTCATAGCCCCCACACGCACCTCGCGTACACTCATAGTCCCCACACGCACCTCGTGTACACTCATAGCCCCCACACGCACCTCGTGTACACTCATAGCTCCCACACACACTTGGTGTACACTCATAACATGGTGTCCTGGGGTGCACTTACAAGAGTGAGTGTGAGGGAGCTTCTCCTCTTGTTCTGCTCTGCCGTGGGGAGACTGCACCTGGAGTATTGTGCTGAGTTCTGTGCTCCCCAGCTCAAGGACAGGGAATTACTGGAGAAAGTCACTCAGAAGTCCACCGAGGCATCTGCCTTGGGAGGAGAGGCTGAGAAACACAGAGCTGTTGAGCCTGGAGAAGAGCAGACTGAGAGGGATTCAACAGCTGAAGGGCGAGTCTAGGGGGGATGACAGAAGGAAACTCAAGGAGTGCTTACAGACCAGATGCACGTTTCCGAGGAGGGCTGTAGCAAACCATACAATACCAAACTTCGTAGAAATGTTTGTTTATAGAAGTCAGTTGATAATATGCAAACCTAAACAGCAAGCACAGCAGAAGCGTCTGCAGCTACTGGTTGGAGCGATTTGTAATCCCGTAAAGGCCCAGGGCCTGCAGTGACTGAGGAAAGCAGGAAGGAGATGAAGCAGAAGCAGAGAGATCCTGGCTAAAGAGGCCCCTGCTGACCAACCCTGTGAGGAAGACTTCTGGCCTTCTTATGAGTATGTAATGCTCTTGTGGCAGCGTGGGGTGTACAGGATGGATGGAGCCATCTCGCCCGCACCTGGTGCTGTAATAAAATATACCTGCTTCATAACTCTGCATCAGTTTTGGGGTTCACTTTGCAGGTCAGAGATGGATCCAGACTCTTCTCAGCGGTGGCCAGTGACAGAACAAGGGGCAATAGATGCAAACTGAAACACAGAAGGTTCTACATAAACATAAGGGGGAGGAAAAAAATCACTTTGGAGGTGGCAAAACACTGACCAGAAAGGTTGTGGCCTCCTTCTCTGGAGGCATTCCAAACCTGCCTGAATGTGTTTCTGTGTGATTTACTCAAAAGAATCCTGCTCTAAAAGGAGTTTAGAGTAGATGATCTTTGGAGACCCCTGCGAAGCCCTGCCGTTCTGTGACAACAGACCTGTACAGAACATATAAGCTCAACCCTAGCACTGCCTGCAGCAGCACAGCAGTAGAGTCCCCATGCTGCTGGCATGCAATCAAGTCAGGAGTTTGCATTTGTGTGTGTAAGAACACAATGCTGCATTATATCCACTTCCATGGAAGTGGCTTGTTACAGTCCGAGGTAAGACCCATATCTAATAGCAAAAATTCAGGAAAAAAAGACAATACTTAGAAAAGTTTCTGACTCTACACCTATCTCCATCCAAAATACTGACTCTGAAAAACAAGGAAATACATACAGAGAATACCCAACAGAAGAGACTCCCCTTCCAGACTCAACAAGGGCTGAAGAAGTTATGGAAAACACAGAATCGTGGAATCATTTAGGTTGGAAAAAACATTTAAGCTCACGGCAACGTAAACCTAATACTGCCAAGTGTACCACTAAACTATGACCCTAAGTGCCACATCTACATGGTACTAAACCACGTGGAGGGAGCAGCTAGTGCCATTAGTACAGGCAAGAGGGGGACTCCCACTCATTCTCATCAATCATATCCAGCTGTAAGCAGGGGAAATCACTACTATGAGGCAATGCCCATAGAGCCAAGGGAGGGAAACAAGCAGCTATTTTTGTGTCAAGGGTAATTTTGGGTTTGTTAGTTGTCATAGAGGAAATGGACACAGAGCTGAAGTGCAACCACAGCTAGTTAGCTGTCAACAAACAGCTTAAAGTTAATACTGCACTGATTTCCCAGGCTTGAATATGCTGTGGAGTGTTTTGTAGCTTTATCTGTGTGCTAAAGGAGCCTCTGGCATGCTGCAGTGTTTGCCTAAAGTTCCTCTCTGGTCTGGCGGTGGAGCTGTGTGCATTGGCACCTTTCTGCCCCGCCTTCCTTATGCCAGGTTCCAGTATGAGGGAGAAGAGCAGATGAGAATGGAGAACTTGAAATCACACACCTTTGATGAAATCTCTAGGGGTTCCACTCTCATCCCACTTGGGCAAAGAGCAGCAGTACTTGACGTGAAAAATGCTTGTAACATCTGCAAGATGTTCCTGGTGGAAGCTAGAACTGACCTTTTAAAACTGTCCCAGAGCAGAACTTAGTATGTATTTGTCTGAAGGGTTTCTTACTACATCCTTCTTTGTGTAATGAATTTTCTTGTGGTAGAATCAAACCCTAATCCTCAAAGGAGGTGAGAACCAAGGGAATGCCAGTGAAATGATAAGCTAAATTAATTTGATCACGGAACAATGATAAGGGGCTATAAACTCACATAATGCAGCTGATGTAACCCTGAACAGGTAGCACTGCTTCCAGCTCAGTGACACAGTACTTTAAAAGCAACAAACTCTGTACTGCAGCCAGTGTCTCCAGTGACACCTCTCCCCTACATACATAATGGCACCAGTTTGGGTGTTAGCTCTTCACATTTACTGTGCAAACTACCTCTCCTTACCTGCTCCCAGGCTAACATTCCTCTGCTGCCATCAGCCACTGATAACCAGTCCTTGGCCAAAATTCAGGGCCATTACCTTGATATGCCTTATCTTGGAGCAGATCCTCCTGGTAACTGTGCTAAGGCACATGAAAAATAATTAGGTGATGGGTGACAGCCAGCATGGCTTCACAAAGGTCGAATCCTGCATGACTAATCTGGTGGCCTTCTACAAGTTACTGCTCTGGTACATACGGGAAGAGCAACTGATATATTCCTGGGCTTGTGCAAGGCATTTGGCACTGCCCCACATGACATCCTTGTCTGGAAATGGAGAGGCGTGGACTTGAGGGATGTGCCACCCAATGAATGAGGAACTGGCTAGACAAATGGATCAATGTCCAGGTGGAGACCAGTGACAACTGGAGTTCCTCAGGGATCTATACTGGGTCCAGTGCTGTTTAATGTCAGTGACACAAACAGTGGTATAGTGAGAGCACCTTCAGCAAGTTCGCTGAAAGCACCAAGCTGTGTGGTTTGCTGGACTCACCTGAGAATGGCATCCAGAAGGATCTTGACGGGCTTGAGAAGTGGGCCAGTGCCAACTTCATGAGGTTCAACAAGTCTAAGTGCCATGTCTGGGTCATGCCAATCCTAGACACAAATCCAGGCTAGGTACAGAGGGGAATAGGTTACCCAGGGAGGTTGTGGATACCTCCTCCCTGGGAATGTTCAAGACCAAGCTGGACAAGGTCTTGAGCAGCTGAGTTGTGAGGCTTCCCTGCCCATGGCAGGGAGGTTGAAGTAGATGGTCGCTAGCGTCCTTTCCGACCTAGAGCCATGATTCTGTGGTGCTATGAACAGAATGACCCCATTTGGTTAAATTCTACAATCCCCAATAACAAGACACATGCAAAAGTCTACAGTAGTCAGTACCTCCTTTGCCTCTGGTTCTCACTTCCAAGGTTTGCCCTCAGGAGAAGAATTGTTGGGAATGAGGCTTTCCCCACTGGAGAGGAAAACAGTTCAGGAGCCCTGGAACTGGATAGGCATACTTGACACCATGGGACTAGACAGGCTCTGAGGGAAAGGATGGATGGAGCTGACCACAGGTAGGTCACAGCCATCAAGCGAAGATGCCTCAGGGTGGAAGAAGGGCAAATGCCATACCAGTCCTCAGCAAGATGTATGTCAGCCTCACCCCAGTGCCCAAAAAGGCTGCAGAAGAAGACACATCCAGGCATGCACAGGACAAAGCAGTGACTAGGAACAGCATGACTCTACAAAGGGCAAATTGTGACTGACAACCTGACAGCTTTCTGTGATGACTGCCTCTGGGTTTAATGGCAGGAATGTTGGATGTTGTTTATCCCACCTTTAGCAAGACCTCTGACATCATCTCTCACAGTTAACTTAAAGCCAAATTGGTGAAATAAGAGTGAATAGGTAGACAATAAGGTAGATGTAAAAATGGCTGAACCAGACTCAAAGGGCTATGACAAGTAGTACAGAAACTAATAAAAATTTCATTTACAATTTCTTAGGTGCTTACTCTACCTTACAGTCACATGGACAAAAGACCCTTTACCTTTCAGGACTTATGGAGTCTGTAATGAGGACTCTTCACCCTCAGTTGATGGAATGCATTTAATCATCTGCTTGAAATATGCTGTCATCTTGGATCTCTATTCCTTCCAGGTTTCCTCATGCAAGACTCTGTTAGAACACTGTCTGTAGTCATTGCCAATGCATAAGCTGGTTTAGGGCAAAGAAATAATGTTTATATCTCCTTTATAATTACGTAAAGGAAAATAACGCAGAAGGCTGCCATGGCCAACACCTTCTTTCAGTCAACACTGCTCATTCAGAATCTACTACAGAGGTATCTGTCCCCACATGTTGAAAAATGTGCCAGGATGCTCTTCAAGTCAAGCACATTTCTAAGCCCTTAAGCACTTGCAGTGTATATATTTCCTTTCTGCATGGGACCATTTATGTCCTTCCCAAGAAAAGCACCTTCAGGAAATAGAGTTGTGCTATGTCCTTGGAAGAGATACCTGTCTAGAAAGTTGATTCTGCTTCCTCAGAAACAGCCTCTGACCTGCCAAAATGGAACTACTCCATCGCTTCCCTTCCTGCACTCAGCTGCCCAGGCCCACACTAGGATCCTGGGCCAGTCAGTTACAGCAGCCTCCTGGAGATAGTTTGTCCTGTGATCTTGTAAGGTTACCAAGGAGCCCTCACTGCCAGATTCCTTCTCTCAACTACATACCTCCAGGTTGCACAAGAATTCTCTCTCCAGCCTGCCTGTGGACACAAAGCAACACTGATTGCTCTGTAGTCATTAAAGATGTACCTCCTGGAAAGGCCCTGCTAACTGCCATGTGCTGTGTACAAGGCAAGTGCTTTTTTATGCTGTAGCCTTAACTGGGAAAAAGTGGCTATACTGACTGAACATCTGATGGACTGAAATACATTCAGAGCAAGGAGGTTTCACCTTGGGATAAAAGGCAAACTTAAAATCCAAAGTTATAACAAGAGGAAAGTTCCAAGTGTTGTTAAACTAGGTTTGCATTTCTGGGTTCAATAAATATTCAAACACAGTTGGCTGAATAGTGTTATGGGAAGTCACATATTTAATGTAATTATGACTTTTTTTTTTCCGTTCAGTCCATAGATAAGATGGAGCTAAATGAAGCTCACACAGCTTATGCCTTCAAGTTCGCACTCAGGCTGCTCCAGGAAGCAGTTAAGGACCCCATCTGAAATGCTAATGGGCTGCCACAGAAAGCTACTACAGTTCACTCACAGAAAGAACTATTTCTGCATTTAAAAAACCTAGAAGGCAAACAAAAAAAAAATCACCAAACACTTATCAACCAACCTGTATTTCTTACAAGCTCATTTTCTCTAGGTAGAAAGAATCTTTGTGACACAGAGATTCCTCTTTACCAGCCTTGATGGAGGTATGACACACTGGAATTTTCAAGGTTTCGTTTTTGTTAAAGCCAAGATTATAGTTTGGATGGCTAAAATGCACATACAACCCCTGAAGAGCAGTCTGGCACAGCAAGCTTGTCACAAGATGCACTGCCAGCATGCTGTTGTGGCACAGACTTCTAACAATTTCTTGCTTTTTAAAAACATAAACCAAATAACTACTCCAGCAGAGGACTACTTACAGTTTATAGATAACATGGAGTTTATACCTCAAGTATTTTATTCCATAGGAAAACAACAGTCACCTGTGTGCAAGAACCAGCATGTGCTCGAGTTAATATGAAAGCAAAATCTTACAGTAGTTCATGGCATGCTTTCTACTTCAATACTTCAAAAGTAATATTCTTTAGGACATCAAATGTTTAAAAACAGGAACTGAATCTAAGGACCGTCAAGAACAGGCTTTTATTAAAGAAGAGAGAAAAGAAAAAAGAGCGTGGAAATCATAGCAGTCAAGTATGCTCAGTATAAAATGCTACACAACAAGCCCCAGTATTGTGTAGGACAACAACTTATGATGCTAAAGGGAAAAAAAAACCCACCAAAACACACCACCAAGAAATCTTTTCCTCAGAACCCACAAATGTAGGCAAAGAGTGAACAAAAATTATTTATTAGTAAAAGACAAAGTACTGTTTTAACATTCATACAGAACAAATGGTAATAAAGCTAGGAAAACAAAGTATAAAGTAGGCCCACCACAACAGAGCTGGGTTATGCCAAAGGAAATTCAATCTGAACTCCACTCATGCAAACAAGCAGCAAAGAATTATTTACAATTTTGATGGGATGAATTACAGCATTAGCCATATTTGCGCCCCTGTGAAATTACTCAGTGACATATTAAAGGGTTCTAAACTGTACATTCAATAACGAGAATCTATAAAAAGAAAAATAATTTAAACAATTTACAAGAGCTGTATTACAGATGGCATAAAGATTATCATTTACAAGACCTGTATTAACAGGTATTCATCAGTAATTTAGGAATAAAAATTTGTAACATGTATTTTTACATCACATCTTCAGTGTCTGAACAGTAAACAAGGAAGTGGAGAAATAAGATGAGTGCAATATAATGGAATAAGGCAACTTAACCAAATGGCTCTTCAGAAATTTCCATCCTACAAGGGGTTACAATTCATAAAGCTGCCTGTCCATTTCACAAACTAAATAAGACAAATATCTGAAGACAACGATTGGTCATTAGAAGGCCTGCAGATGAGAAGACAGTAGATGGAAAATAAAACACTCACGTGCTAAAATGCCAAAACTCAGGAATATAAAGAAGTGCAGATTACCCAAAGCAATCTATATCCTATAGCTATACCATCACCACACTAATTTTGATGAATTCTAGATGTAATTAATTTCAAAATACTAATTTGCTAATCTTATAATTGTAATCTTTTGTAATGCACAACCTGAAACTAATATAGCTCCTCCCAAAGATTGTATGTACAAGGTTCTGAAACGGATGCTAGAGAACTGTGAAATGCTATTTATAGCAAAGATTAGCAATCAACACACCATATTCCAGTTTATTTTAGAGGCAAGAATTAGAACATACAGCTTTTAAAACTATTTAATTTTTTTTTTTGCATTGTCAACAAAATGCTTACAGTAATGGCTGATTGTCTTGGAAGTTTTAGCAGAGAAGAAATGCCAATTGTGTTTTACTTGACACCGTTCGTGACAAAACAAGACGAAGGATAACACTGCAGTCCAGCAATGAATGTCACCTGTACCATAATGCAGAGTGGGAATGTTATGGGCCTTACAGAAAGCAGCACAGGAAGCCGAACCTGTCAGTGACTTGCCACATTAACAAACAGAATCCACATACTAAAAAAAAAAAAAGGGGGGGGAACTGGAAGTAAGGCAAAAAAAAAAATATTTGCAAATGATACATTTTAAGTCTCTCAGACAGGTCAGGCCATGTATATTTTATTTACAATTTCTATTTAGAATCTTGATTTTCAACAAGTGATTTAGCACCAGCAGGAATATGTGAAGTAGCACTACTGTGTTCCCCAGGCAGAGGACCTTGAGGCCAAATCTTGCTCCTTAGTTTAAAACGGTCCTCATTTAAGAGAATTACCTACTCAAGTAACTGAAGAGAGCAGGATTTGGCACTCAAGTTATGCACATAACCAAGACTGCTCAAACATATTCCATTAGCACTTCAATAATTACAAATATATTACAGCATCTTTTGAGATGTTTTCAGAAGTTGTGTTTTTAAGAATACTTTGTATGTGTTATGTATGCGAAGTAAACAAAACTACTGAAATTGCCTTCTTTGCAAACTTAAAAAATTAGTAATTTTATCACAGATGACAGAATACTGGTGGTCTAGTCAGTAAAACTTAGAAGAATGCAAGCAGGGAATTATCCCTTCATACTGTGATAAAACATTTCTTTTGTCTCCCACGGTCATGTCCAAGGACTTATTTCATCCATTTTGTCCATGCCTGTGAAGTCTGCCCCCCTCTCACTGTGTGTTAGTGGGAAATGAAAAATTAATACAACCAGAGCAGTAACTGTATGCACCATGTGTGTTCCTAGCGCTGCATTCTGACCTACAGGTCTTCTTCTCTGACCATAGTTATTTGCTCATTTTTTTCACCTGAGCAAAGCTTTATTACATACTGCTGGTTTTTTAAGCCTACACAATCCAAAAAAGTGATGCAGAAAATCCTGTTGCTAGGAGAACACAGACAAGGGGATGAACTAGTCTCAAGACATATGCAAATGGACTCAGGATAAAAAGCTGACCACAACTAGATCAAAAGACCCACACTGACTTTCATCTCTGTTTTGAACTCAACTAAGCTGTTTCCTCAGGATTGTAACCACCTAGTATACAGAATGTGAACAGTGAAAGGGATATCTAAAAATAGGTTCAATGTAAATTTAGGCATTAATGTAAGTTAATGCCTGAATGCCTATGACACCATGTAGTCTTTAAGAAGCAGAGAGTTTCTCTAGATTTAAGACACTTTAATTAGTTTACAATATTAAGATCCCACTGATATTCTGAAACATTTAGAAATTAGAAGTTACTCCAACTTATCTGGAAGTAGACCTCTACTGGATAGAGACAAAGAGTTAGTATTGCAGTCCTTAAAGGCAATATAGTGACCTTGCATGTATACTATCAACAGCTCAGATGCAAGTAGAAATCTCACAGTACTGCTGAACTAATATTTAAGCCATTAGGAGAAGTCAGAACAGAACTTTTGTTCTTAATATACGGGCTGAGAGTAAATGGGACAGTATGCTCTCATTCTTTCCATGCTCTGTTAAATGGAGGTGCTGGTAGTGTTTTGTTTGCTTGCAAAACACTATAGGAAGGGGAAGATCAAAAGGCAGATCAGACTTCTGCACATCCTTTGAAAATCTCGACCAAATTTTAAGACAAAGTATATCAGTACTACTTCTCTCTGAACTATTAAACTCCTTTACTTAAAAAAAAAAAAAAAAAGTTAAACCTCTGCTAGCTTTCAGTGCAGATTGCTGAAGATATGTTAATCCCAGCATGCTAGATATTAAAAATGTATTGTAGAAGTTCCATTTTAATTTAAAAAATTGCAGTTACCTAAGCAAAAATAGATAGAAAGTTGAAAGTGGTTAACAGCCATATCAACTTGGAATAGCTTCACCTAAAAATCAACTTCTTTGGCCAGAAATCTATACCTTTGTGACGGAAAAGCCGCAAGATTTTAATGGAGATATTGATACAGTAAAGCTGTACATAATACATTAGAAGAACAAGGAGGGATGAGACCAAGAAATGCAACAGCATTACCTCCAGACAAGGGCTGGAGGGATACAAATCTGGAAACCTGATACTGTTTTCTCTAGCTACACTGAAGGGATCATCTCCATGGCAAATAAAATTATCTGCTGTTTCTCTGGTAAGAAACACTGGTTTAGGAAACCTTATGGATGCCAAGTCCCAGTACCAGCAAAATTGGCATTATATGCAAAAATTAAAAGGCACTCAGATGGCTGGTTGAGCTGGAAACAATTACATAGGCAAAAAGGAGCTTTATGTTTTACTGAAGAAAAATACCAGACAGCTTTCTGAGGTCAACAGTAGCCCTAAGAAACCCCCAAATTTTGTCTGCTGTAGTACATCGCATTGAAACAATTCACTCTAAAGCTGTTTCATTCAGTTAGCTTTGAGCAAAAGAAACTGCAAGGGTGAAAGTAAAATCATTATTTCAGTGATTTGCATAAAAGAAACAAGTTCTTCCAACCTATTTAGAAGAAAAGACTTTAAGGCTTATCTTGCAACTATTTGTGATGCCTGGCATTTCTACTGGTGGTAGAGTCCATCTTTGGAGACTCTAGAAACAGGTTCCAGGTTGAGAAAATGAGATGAAACCCAAAGATGTGGTTTAACTAGAGGACACTGTGGTTTTACAGTAGGGCTTGAAAACTCTGGTTGCTTTTGTAATGAAATAAATTATGCTGATAAAACCAGCAAAAGGAAGCCAATTGTTTTAGAAGCTTAAGGGAACTCAAATAGAGGTAGGGCAGACTTTTCTGATTCTCACAGTAGTTTCTATACAGTACAGCTGTTCAAGAATTACTCAGTTCATTCTGTAACTTTCTACAATTTACTTGCAAAATGTACTAATATCTTCAAATATTTAAATTAACCATGGTCATTAGGCCATCATTTCCTACACATGATTCTGCTTAAATATACCAGTAACTCTAACTGCTGCTTTAAGAGCAGCTGTTTTAGTATCAAAAAAGGAAGAAGTGAAGTAGTAATAAATATGGTCTAAAGGAACTCAGAAACAATAGTTTCTAACAAGCTGTAGCCTGTTCTTAAAGTACCTCACTTTGCAATGAATATACACCATTGGTTTTCCAAGAATTTCAGGAGAATTTCAGAATCTTCAGAAAATTAACTATTTCCAAAGTTTTATAACCAAGCAAAGGTTACCTTCTAGAGTTGATTGTAATTTCAAAAGGAACAGTATATAGCATTTAGAAAGACATTCTATAAGAACTATATTCACTTTTTTTTTTCAAGTGCTCTGATTTAGCTTTACATAAGTTAAAACTGTAAATGAAATTTGCCTCTTTTTTAATGTCTTAAATGAAACAAAGAAAGCACATTTGTGATTGGCATTTGGCTTAAACTGTCTACTCAAAGTGAAATCACTTTTAAAAGCCCACAATCCCCACTCCCCAAAAAACCCCATGATGTTAGTATGAGGCTTTGAAAAGGAAGAAGACTGAAAATAGTGCACAGAGGTTTCTAACACAACTAGATGGTTGTGTCTGTCAATACAACACAGCCATGTTGTGAAATACTGAAGTAAGTAATTTTTAAAATACCTTAAAACCCAAGATATGCAAGTGTTCTACTCTGCTTTCTCCTCATGCACTTATGTGAGATATTTACCATTAAAATGGTATCAGAAATTGGGCAGTAATTTAGTCCAGAGTCATACAGCCAATGACTGTGTAATATTCTAACAAATTTAAGAATTCATGCCCTGGTTGCAGAACTGAACTTACTCCAATAGTCACAACTTTAAAAGCATACAGAAAACCCCAAAGACAAGTTCCAGAGCATGGATTTGATCCCAAGGCCACAATTTGCTGAGTGGTTTTGTATTGCTAGTGCACTAAATATTGGTCCATTGGGTGCTGCAACACAACTGATGCTGTCCTCAACTCTCAAAAACAAGCTTCCAAACCAAAAGCAAGCTAATGACCTTTAATTTTCAACATCCAATTAGAGTCTAATCAAAAATCAAGGAGAAATCACATTTTCAAATTTGTAGGATGGGGCAGAAATTTCCCAAACCTTCATAGAAATGAGTCAAAGCATATTTAGTCTATTCTAGACTTCAATTCGCTTGGGTTTTGTGGTACCTGTACAAATAATGTCAGAATTTGTAAGAGGGACAAAAAAAAAAAAAAAGCAACTAGAAGGCATTTTGGATGTCTTGTCCTCAAAAAGCCTGAAAACTACAACCCAATAAATGAAACCAAAATCATAAACCCCAACTCCAAAATCTGCCTTAATACTCTTTTTTCCCCAAATTCAACCAAATACAGAGGAACCTTCTAAAATATCTGGAGCATTTATAAGTAAAAAAGGGCAAGTGGACATCTTCACTGCTTAATCTGCTACTCTGGCTGATTTTTTGTGTTTCTATTCTTCCCACTGAAAATTAAAGCACCGATATCATTCCCATTACACAACATAATGACTGTTCTCACTGTGGGAGTTTCCTCATCTTGCAGACAAAACCTTACTGGTTTTCCAATTGCTTTCTGTAAATACACATGAGCAACTGTGCTCACAATACAATATGACTAACAAAAATAATTTTTCATTTTACCAATCTGATGGTCTTAAATCCTCAGGAATTAAATTGCGGTATTTCCCCACCGAGCACTTAAAGGTCTGGGCATTCCTTATTTTGGAAGCTTGTTTTCAGAGGATGCACTGCATATCAGAAGTTCAATATTGGCTACGTGTACCATAGAACATAAATGAGATCCCTGAACAGTTCATTTTTCAATGCCCAACAAAGTGAAAGCCCCTTCCTTATAATGGGATATTCAGCAGCTAATCACTTCTCAAGAACAGTTTCAGAAAATCTGCTATTTTCTTCTTCCCTCCCCAGACTTAGTTCCCACTGCCATAAAAATTGTCATTTAGGTGGAAAATAGTTCAGTGTAGTGACACCTTGTATCTCAACTGAAATTTGGCAGTCCAAGAAGAGCACCAACAGCTCCAAAGTATCCCTGTTCAAAACAAACAAAAAAATACTTCAGGTTCAAGCAGCAGCCTCAACTTTCAGGATATTGCTCAAGCTCAGTTAAGAACAACATAGGTATTTTAAAGACCTGTGCTTTAGTTCTCTGTAATCTTCTAAAACACAATACTTACTATTGATTCCATCCAAGCCCAAGAAAAAGCTGTTGATTTTAGAGCAAACTTTAACATTTTCTTGTCCCTCTCCAAAGATCTATAGCGTGACCCAAGACAGCCCAAAGTGACTTAAGTAGTCCCCTGGCAGAGAAAGCTGTGCCTAGAGAACCAATACAGTAAGAGAAGCCTCCTTTTCAATGTTTACTGAATTCTTGGCATCTCATGATACCACATGTAAGAGAGCTACTCAATAAATGTGTTTTTGATTGATGGTACAACTGAGCATACAGATAAATGAGCCATGACGTACCTCATGTTCTAGGAACAAGGCCTTCAGCTGGCCTTTTGACCAGTAATCCAGTGCATATGCAAGAAGCTTCATTGACAAAGTATTCACACGTAAGAAATTGCCAACAAATACAACTCTGTTTATTTTCTAAAAGGAAGAGAAGAGCAAAGGATTAAGTCTTTTCACTGTAATACAGCTTTGAAAATTTCAGCTATCAAATAACTCAATGTCTTGAGTAAGGCAGAAATGCCCCAGAACAAGTCCCACTTGAAACATGGATCCAAAGTTTAAAAGCACAGCACATTTGGAGAAAATGGAAAAACATGCAACCCTCAAGAATTATAGGGCTTAATTTATAGAGAAATAGCATTTGTGTTTCAAATTAAGAGAGCATTTTCAGTAATTAAGCCATAGAAACAGCCCAGCTAAAAGTTGAATTAAATGAAATGCTTCTAATTGGTAGAGAAGACTCAATGCCTTCATAGCCCTGTACAATGCTGCTTGATCCATATGCAACAAGGCAGCACTGTAAAGAAGCCGAAGACAGTAAGACATAGCATGTTCCTTTCATCTTCAGACCTTGATGCACCTCAACATAACATTAGACTAAGACTTAAAGCCTCTAAGCGAGTTGTAAATTTAAATCAAGTCAAATGTAAAAAAGTTAATTTAATTTTCCCCATTCATTGAAGTACATCCAACATGAAGTGGAAGCAACAAAAAACACTGGGTTAATGATATGAGAGCAAGAACCAAATAAAAATTAATTGTTAGTGCTTAATATAGTGCTTAAGTAAGTGCTTTGTTAGATCAATATTCGTATCCAAGTTGTTACAAACACTAATTTTACAATTTGACCTGTAGTCAAATGACCAACATGCAACTGTCTTCACTGTCTTGAATAGTTCATAGTGAAGGCAGAGTAAATAGACTGTTAAGGCACTCAAACACAATTCTGCTTTATAACAGAAAACTAAAAATAATTAAATCCATTTTATCTTTATACATCAGTTCAAGATATTAAGTTTGTGTATCATAGAATGGTTTAGGTTGGAAGAGACCTCAGAGGTCATCCAGTTCCAACCCCCTGCCATAGACAGGGACACCTCCCACTAGATCAGGTCACTCAAGGCCTCAGCCAGCCTGGCCTTGTTCTTGTGATTTGTAGATCTATGACATAGTTGGAATTAGACCAAAAGAATTTGGAATAAAGCTGATTTGTGCAGTTCACATGTCTGACTTGTACTCATTTACCCCCACCCTTACATACAAAGTGAATACCTTTGCTTCAGACAACTAGTATGTTCTTTGCACTGCACCTTTGTTTTAACTATTTCGTTACCAACCTTGGTCACAAAGCAAAAAAAATAAACTTAATACCCACAAAATTAACTTCCTTCTCCAAGACAGACATGAGAAGGAAATCAAAGGAGAACTTGCAGTATTAAAACCAAAAAATTATAGTAAGTCTGGCTCCTAAGCAAAAGGAGAATTGCTGCAAATAACATGGTAATTAGTATTTCACCTGAATTGATTTTAGGCACAGCTCTAAATACAGTTACCCTCAAGTTCTCTCACAGAAAGCTGTTCTTAAACCTCATGTTTTTCAAAGATGTTTTGGTAATAAACATCTCTGGTGCCCAGACATCTGTATTTTCAAAGCCTAAATTCAATACTGTTCGTAAGTTCTTGACTGTCCATGCTAATCATTAGAACTGAATGCATACTAGTCCTCTTTAGCAACAGATGGCAATGAATCATCTCTGTATCCACCAATAAGAAGCCAGAGGTAAAAAAAAAAACAAACCCACAACTTCCTTGCCAGAAGTTTTTTACCTCATTTACTGCACACATCCGGGCAATAGACCCAATGTTATTGGTGATGGTGACCAATATGGCTCTTGCAAGATCTTCTTTACTAACAGACTCTCTCTTCTCTTTGTAGATCATATTCCCAAAACTAAAGTAGGAAAAAAACGTTGTTAAGTACAAAGTGATTCAAGCGTACTTGGAATAACTTCAGAATTTTGTTTTTATGCTATAACACAACTTAAGCCCCATGATGTCTTTTAAGGAATTCCCTTATTAAATCTGTATTAAACACAGTAATTTGCTAACACCACAATGTGTGTATTTCTTACTTCACAGGAAACAGTCAATCTTGTTACAATGGGCCCCAACATACTATTTTTGTTTGACTTTCACAAAGAAGCATTTACAAAAAGTAGTCTTAATTCTTAGGCAATACTACTCTGCAAACCTAGTTACTGTAAATTAAGTCATCGCCTAAGTTTTACTGGTGAATCTTCCAACTCCCTGCTTTCTTCCTCACTCACAGTATCTACCCAATCTTCTGTTCTCAATGCAGAAGTAAACCAGAAGTGAGCTGAATAGATTTATGATGGAGTGTGATTCTCTGAAACAGAAAATAAACAGCTGACAGACTGCAATTTAGGTTGTATAAATGAAGAGTTCTAGATAAGAAGGGCATTTCAATTACAATACACAGTAGATAATTACTTAAGGAATTATAAATAAAACCATAATGCATATTTTACCAGTAAGGACTCTGTATCATATCTAAGTCAGCTCAGAGAGCTAGAATCCTGATTATTCTAAAACTCAAAATACCCATTAAAGATCCTAAGGGTCTTAAAAAGTAAAAGAGAAGAAAATCTACTTATATACAGTGAGTTAAGATGGATTGACTAAAAGCATAAAGTTTGCACATATGCTTGCACAAGAGACTTGGGCTCAGCTGGCTGGAGAGGGAGAATTAAGCTACTCTGAATTAAGATCTCTTATTACCAAATAAGGGCAAAAAGTAAATGAACTCTCTTATGTACATATTAGTTTCACTACCAAAGTTTATTCTTCTCACACTTACCAGTAATCTTCCCTGGTGGAAATAAAACTTGCAGCTATGACAAAAATGCTGTCACTAGCAGTAAAATTAATCCATTCTCATAGGGCAAACTGCTTATGTTCAGCAGCCTTCATAAGTGAGAAAGCTAAAGCTTTGTGTCAGCTGCTTGTACTGACAACCACTTACCAAAAGAGCAGTCTTCAAAGAAATAAGAGATACCCCTGTAACAGCAACACAAATGCCACCTTACATTCACCTTCCCTTCGTACAACAGCCCTGCTAAAAGATTTTAAGAAGCTAAAAAGTAACTGGCTTTGTTTTACCTCTATTCTCTTTGCTTTTGTGATCACCTTGCATTCTCTGACTGATGTAAAGCTGTATACACATACTTGCATGTCGCTTGAAATCTTCAGGAAAGCTGGTATGTACTTTCAGTGCACAAATGTAACAACTTACAATAAACACTTCCAAGAATCAGTCTTTTCCGTATGATTTTAGGTCTTGCTTTGAAGGCAACGTCCCTAAACCAGCAAAAGAGCCAAAAAAGACCTCTTACCTTGATGCTACAGCCCATCCTGGCAAGCCAAATCTTTCATAGTCTCCTCCATAAATGTCTCGAACCAGCTTGTCAGCATGTGTGCTGTCTCCTTTGGATGCCATTTCCAGAGCTTCCTCAAAGCTTTCACAGCCTGTCAACAAACTGCATAGACCAAGAAAAGTCCCTCCACCTAGACTAAGGAGAAAGAAAGGTAATTGCTTTTAAATAGTATTTCCTCACATCAAAGATTCTCCTGTCTGACTAACAAAATAAATAAAACCCTCAAACTTAGTTACCAGGCTGTTTGGTTGTGTGCTTAAGGTTCACTATACAGCTGTCAACCAACTGAACATTTATTTAAGTCACTTATAAGAAACTAATCCTACAGGTAAAACAAATAAAAACTGTCAGAAGTGTAAGTTGAAGTTTTAATCAGAGATAAATTCCCTAAGGATCCACATCATGCCATCAACTCTGATTCTTGATCATTTATTGGACATCATGTGTGGACAGATTTATTCTTAAGGAACAAGAGAAACAGAGGTTCATGAAACACATCAAAACTTAAGACAAAACCTGTAAAACTCTCGCTATGGAGCACTTCTAGTGTTCAGCTGGTAAGTAAAATACTAGCTACATCTCAATAACAGAACTATGGCTTCAATTAATGCAGCCATTAAAGATAATTAAAGCAGAAATTAAAGATAAAATACTTCTCTATTCAGCAGAGTGAGAGAAGGGCTAGAGAGGGGGAGAAAGGAAAGGAACCACTTTGAAAACAGAAGGCTCAGTGTTCTGTAAAGTAAGAACCTCAACATAAGTTTTGAAGTTACCTTGTTCCAGTTACTCTTTTATAATTGTCTTTGGAATGGACTGATAAAATGCTGACTCCTGAACCAATGTTAACAACCAGCAATGGGTATGGATCATCCAAGTTAAAAGGCATCTTTTGGCATCTCTCAGGATCTGAGGCATTTTCAAAATAATAGCACTCTGCCTGGCCATTGAAGCTGACAGAGTCTATATACAGTAAGCCTTTGACAAGGCAGTCAATCTCATCCAGTTTGTGTAGCTGGAGGTTTCCAATCTGTGTTAAAAAAGAAAAAAAAGCCATTATGTTCTAGCATTGCTAAAATGTGTTACAAATTTATATTTGTACTGTCTAAGAAGCTAACTCAGGTGTCTAATCCAGGGACTTCAATCCCATTGTAAAGCCAAAGAGTTCAGAAGTAAATTCTGAATACATCAACTAGCAAATTACTTTGACTATAAAACTAAATATTAGACTTGAATTAAGAACAAATAGGCAGTGTGAGATCTGCTTTGGTAAGGATATCTTTGGAAACTAATCCTTTGAAAAATTAGCAACATTTTTCATTAATCTAAGTAAGAAAAACATCATCAAATACTCTAGAGGCCCCACTGAGGGTAATCTTGGCAAAGCTCACACATCTGCACATCTTTTCAGGGTTTGTGGGTTTTCTCCTCATCTCAGAAGTCAAACAGTCATTTTTAAGATGCCAGCAGATAAAAATCTCAATGGCATCCAACTAACTATCCTTGCAACTATACTAACACTCTAAGGACCACAAGGAAAACACAGATCAGAAATCTGACTGGATGTAAGCCTCAATACAGTTTTTCCATGGTTATGCATGTGACATTTAAGCTGCAGTTCTCTCACAATGCAGAGACAATGTAACAGATGCTGTGACTTCCAGAAAGGCTGTGATTTCTTGCCATACTTTATCCACTTGAACTTTGGGCTCTCCCCCTTAGTGCAGAAAGGAGCTCCAAGAGTTAGGAGTGTCCAGTTAGGCAGGTAATCCAAGAACACCCATAAGGTCTATCTGCATAAAGCAGCCTGCATTAGAATACGAAGCTGCACAATCCAATCCAAACTGACATCAGTGCTAGATGACAGCACTGCCAGTCCTCCCTAGGTCACTTCAGCTTTTTTCGCCATGGCATAACTGTGAAGCTTCGCTGTTGAGCAGATCACAGAACTGTTTCAACATCAGCTATTTCTGTGGGGCTTTAGACAAATAATTACTTCTGCTGCACAAATGGTGACTCTCCCCATATCACCTTAACACAAAACTGGCACCAGAATGGAGATACTAACAGATTTTTGAAACCAAATGTAGAATCACAGAACTGCTGAGGTTGGAAGAGACCTTTGAGATCATCAAGTCCAACCTTAGTGCTATTGAAAGCCTTCTTGTCTCCAAAAGCTCAAGATATCTGCAGCCGCTTTAAAAATAGGCAGAACGTGAACACTGGGTATTGTGATGATTCTCAGTAACAACTACCTTCAAGTAGCAATTGCATCTAAACAAATGACCAATTTTGATCAAGGGACAAGTCAAAACCCCTCAGTCAAATCCCAAACCACTTTGCAGTTGGAAAGACTATCTTTGAAATACATGTGATGTCACAGACCTCTAAACAATTAATGAGGATAATTCTACCCACAGACACTGAAAGTCTATCAAAGACTGATTAGGGAAAAAAAAATCCAAAGTGACTCAAGCACCTCAGCAGCTGAATCACATTTCCCACTAGATAAGAGATCAGACAGTGTTTAACTTCCACAAATGTGTCCTGCGTTTCACTGCATTAATGGAAGTTTCTAATTAGCTGTTAGTATTAGACATTAATGTTTATTATGATGTCCGAAAGCACATTTCTAGATTATTATATTTAAGGGTGAGGGGAAAAAAAGAGAATTATTAATATTTTTAGGGCATTACATAGCTTTTCAAAGTGCTGCTTGAGGAATGCTTTCACCATGAGGCTCGGGAGGAAAGACAGGCTACCTACTGTGCGAAAGTCTTCTTCAAACTTGTAAGCACCACCACCAGTGGCACAAAGCACCGTATGTAGTGTTGAGAAGTTTTTATTTCTTCCCATTTGGATAAAAGTAGGTAAATCATGAGTTGGAAATCGAATAAAGTGCAAATTTCCTCTTCGAGCAAAAATTGTTAAGTCTTTCAGCTCAAGGTGGACATCTCGAATGCCAGTGGATCCATAGGCTACATTGGAAGTCAGGTATTTGCGGATGCTCTTCAAGCTTTCAACTTCCTCCTGTTCTTCCTCTGCAGTGATATCAATAGGTTCAAAATAGGCAAGTTTCACCAAAGTTCCCCCAATGTCCATGCCAAACCACGGAAAAGCTGTGAAGATACAAGAATTGATCAATTAGCTTTGTTAAAGAGCAAAAGCAATAAACATAACTTAGGATGAAAACAACACTGTACTTTTCAACAAGAGAGACATGAACAAAAATCCTCACAGCAACAAAATAAACCCCTCTTGCCACAGGCAGAATGGAAAAATAAGCCACTCTGTACACATTTAAGTGCTGTCACATGTGCTCAGAAAGCCCAACTAAAAACATGCCAAACCATAACATCTTTCACACTCATACAACATTCAACCACTTTTTTTTTTTTTTGAGAATAAAGGATTAAAATATCCTTCACTCCTGAAATAACAGTTTTGACACAATTTAGCACAGTGACTCACACTTATTGAGAAAGCAGCCTTCAAATCAGTTTGCTTTGGGTGGATCCACCCTATCTGGATGCAGGGGGAATGGAGAAAACAGGACCTCATGTGAAAATATTAATTCCTCTTCCATTTACTGAAAGAGTGATAAGGTCTCAGAGAGATGCAAGATGAAGGACTACTCAGAAAACATACCATGGAGAGCATGCTCAAGTCTCCCACAAGGCTTCCCCTCCAGAGTGCAGCCAGGCTAATTGTGGCAACATCCAAAGATGACACATCTACTTTAAGTCATGCCACATGTACAAGGAATATGTACATTACTTTACACATTTATAAGCACACTGCTTAAGGTGATTTTGCTACTCTTTGAGGCATGTTTGAAGCATAAGAGCCTTCACTCTTATATATAGTATTCACAGCATATATACCAGCATTTATAGTTAGTGGTCTCTCAAACCCATGAAAAACAACAACAACCAAAAAAAAGTAATTTTGAGGTAATCTTGTATTGAAAGTTGTCTTGTAACAACTGAAAGATACCATGGCAGGCACCCTGGGCTAAGAATACATATATATGATTCTTTAAAAAGTGGGTTTATACTTTTATCTGAGGGTCAAGGTTCTTTGACTGATGGATTTAGGAGCAGAATGACAGCACCATAAACTTTTGAAAAAAAATCCCCAGCCATCACCTTGATCCTCACAGCAGGCATAGTTAAAGAAATGTGTCTGTATGAGACCAGTACCAATTGACATAACCTCTCTTCCAAGCTTATAGCTCTGCAGATAGAAGGTTTGAAGATCTGCACAGCTGTATCCATCATTTTGCAGCTTCAATGTGTTAAGGGATTTTTTGTGTGTGTATTTTTTTTTTTTTTCCTTTCTGCAGTTAATGCGGATTTGGTCATTTAACAATTTTTCTCAGCTCTTCCTCATTAAAACTGTTCTTATTCCAAGGAATACTCTACAAAGAGCAATACATGGCTCAGAAGTATTCTTTGATAAGATTTTAACTGCTATTCATGGAACAAATCAGCACCCTGTCTTTTCATAGTTCAGCTCCTCTCTGCAGAGGTCAGCTGCTATTTGAAAAAAGAAAAGCAGGAATCAAGCTTTTTACTGAACAAGCCCAAATGCATTGGATAGACTCTCTAAAACTGCTTCAAAAACTTGCATTCTGTTTTTAGGAAGTCAACTCAGGCTCTATTTAAGAATACATATAATATGGATTTTTACTATATGAGAAGAGTCAAATATGCAAAGTAGAACACAAACTGGGAAGTCAAAACTCAGGTGGTTTAATGTGATACTTCTTACCAAATTGAACTCTGACAGGGCAGCAAGAGAAGTATAACCTTATCGAACCAAATCCCGACTTTCTTTCAACTCCCAGCTCTGCCAGGAGTTACTATGGTGCCCACATCAGAGCAGCCAGAAAACTTTGCCATAAATCGATGGATTGCTTTGTACATGCTGTGAAGATAGCTTTAAGACAAACTGCTCAGTTGAAAAATAAAGATCCTTAAGAGGATTCTCCAGAACTGCTTCGTGCAATGTAGAAAAGCACTTCCACATGGGAAGAGTGCTGGTGCAATGTGCTGTGGTCAAATAGTGATGCAGCAGTTCTGCCTAGTAAGAAAACCCACACTGATGGCTGTTTTTAAAAATTGTCCTTGAGAACTACACAGGGCCTCACGCTCGTGTGTTTGCACTTCTGAAGCTCTTGGCATACACAGTTCTTGGCAACGATCTTAAGGCTACTTATATCTTATCATGTAAGGTCTTTTATATGCTGAAGGAGAATAATTACAATAAAAAGTCTTCCTCGTGCCAATACAGCACAAAGGTTGAAGTGTTTTGCTTTTCCTCCTTTAGCAGAGCAGAGGATCTTCAAAAAGTTCTCCACACAGACCTCATACTACTTTGACACTACACCCATTTTGGATCCAAAGCTGCAGAAATACACACTCAAAGGCTTAACTACTTCAGTCAAATAGAGTTAAACTGAAGAAACTTCTATTTGTCCTTAGCTTTTAAAGACTGAGAAACAGGTTACTCTTAAACTCATTCCTATGAATGCAATAACACATTTGAAACAAAAAACCTTTAAAATATTTCCTTCTCACTCTGAGATAAAATAAGCGTAGTTCAACCCTGCACTAAATTAACAAGAACTAGCCTTCAGAGTAGCTAAGCCCCAATTCAATAGGGAGCTTTGCACTGTTAAAAAAAAAAAATCAACATTAGTGACAGAGAAAAAAGCTAACAGATTTGTGCCATCTTTGTAAAAAAAATAATCTATATTAAGACACAAGACTTGCACTTGTAATACAAATGCATATTGGGGAACAACTGCCAAAGAATGTTGCCGTTTGCCATTCTATGTTGGATTGAAATACAAGAAAGAAAAATGATCATGAAACCACAAGACAACTTACGTGTACTTCTGCCAGCATGGCACATTAATGTATGTGGTGCTATCAGTTTTGATACACAAAATTTACCTTCTAATTCAGGTCAGTATGTAGCCCTAGCTAACAAAGCTAACCTTGATCCCAATTCTTATCTGATTACTGTCAAGACAAACAAGTTAAGTTTATAGAGGTTACACTGAACTATTACACAGTTTGTGTTTATGAACACAAACAAACTAAATGTATCTTGGAGTTTCTCCAAATGCATTTTCCCCTATGCACATGCAGGCATTCTTACACTTCCTCTATTTCCTCAAAACATCTGCATACAGGAGACTAAAAATGAACTCTAACCCCTACATCAGCTAGCAGTCCAAGGTAGATAACATGTAATGGGGCAAGTTAAGAAAAAACCACAAAGGCTGTTAGCTGCTAAATTGAGTGGAATTAGCCTGTTTGCTAGACAGCGATGTCTTGGCTATGCTCATGTTACACAGATGCGTTCTTATGAATCTCTACAGAGCAAAACTGTTCAAGTGTCCTTAGTCTTGAGACAGAGTTTCTTTGCTTAACTACCTTTCTAACAATCTTTTTGGATCAAGTATGCCAAGGACAGCTCAAAATAGATTTGGGCTGGACAGAATCAACTCCTGCATTCAGTGACTGACATGCACTGGAACATCCTCCTATACCTCTGATGAGAACTTTAACAAACTGTACTCACCATTCAGCCACCTCTTGGCACTCTACAGAAAGGCCACAACTGTCAGTGGGAGGACAGGTGGTAACTGGCAATTACTGCAACTGCTCTTCATTAGACTTAACACATTTAAGTGGATACTACATAAAGCTAACACAAAATACCTCTACTTTCATCTTCTCCCTTCTTGCTCATTCCATTAATTTTGCTGACATTCCAGCAGCAATCTCTTCGGGGATAGGTGTTTTTATTGTAGTGAGATACAGCATGCAGAGGCTTAACCTAATACCTTCAGATGTAAACACAGTATGAACTGTGCCTGGCAAGCATTTACCCATTATCAGAAATACATTTTTTCAACTGCAGTGAAATGAGAGCCTAGAACATCTGCTATGGGATAATTATCAGTTTTCAAACGTTAATAACAAAATGCTTGGATACCACAAAGCTACACACAGATCCTACAAACAAAAGAATCAATTTAAGAGATTCTCCAGCAAGCTAAATGATTTTTTCATTAACTGTACTACACAGATCCTGCATGAGATCGCTGTGTCCACAACATCTACACTATGCACTCTCACACACTATCATGTCACAATTCCCCTCAAGAGATATAGGCATTTTCCTCAAACTTTCAAAAAGAAACAATTAAAAAGTAACATACACTGTGCAGTAAATACTAAAAGTCTTTGCTTTCCCTTCAGTGGTTCACAACACTCCAGAGCCAAGATGAAGGACCCCACGTCCTCTGAAGAGCACAGCACGTTGGCACTTTCCTCCTCTAAGCTGCCTTGCCTGCCCCCACCAACTTGAAGGAGCGACTTGTCTCTTCCCTTTAGACAGATATTACACAGCACAGGTCCTGCAAGTCAGTCTGCACTCGCATTTATCATCTCCACCCCCGAATAACCTTTGAAAGTTTCTCTTACAAGAGCCAGCCATTCTTCCCCATCAGCATTTCCTCGGAAGAGCTATCATGCAACTGCTGGTTGGAAGGATCCTCTGGAGGTCGTTTAGTCCAGCCGCTCTTTTACACTATCAGGAAAATTGCCAAGACTAGATGAGGTCAGCTACAGCTTTGTCCAGCCAAGAACTGCAGACCTCTGAAGTTTTTCAAGAATCCTCCATATACGAAGATTCCACAAACCCTTCAGCTTCCACTCCTACACTACTTAGTATAAGGTTTTCCTAACTTGAATTTCGGTTCTCCTTTATAAATGCTCATCACCTCCCAGCAGTTGCAAAAGACATGAAAACAGCTCTTTACTATCCTCTTTCATTCAGGACAGCCAATTGCAGGAATCACTTTGCATCAGTTCAGCCTCATTTCCCACAGTTTTTACATCAAAGTAGCAAAATCATTAGCCAGGAGAAGATTTGAAAGGGACCACCACAGCAGCATGTCTAAACAATGTACCCAGAAATCTTAAGTCACTAGGTGTTCCCATGTCAGCTCCCTTATGACAGACATGGCACTTCATGCAATTGTTCTTTCCTTCACGGAGATAAATGTCACAGATAAAAGTCCAGGTAGGCTAAAGCAATCTTCTCAGTTCTACTTTGCTGGCTCTTACAACAGCCTATACCAAATACTCTGTACCTAGACAGTCTACAAGTGGTACTGTGAACCCAACTCAACTTTCAGGTTAATTTGAGCATATAAGCCAAAGTGACAGCAGCATTTGGGCTTTAAAGCCTATGAGTGGCTTCTCCGTCTTCACTGCTTTTGTGGATCTTCTTTTCAAACACACAGCTGTTCTCCCAATTCAGTCAGTGTGACTAACCAAGAACAGAGATCTGTAGAATGAGCCTGAGGTTCGCTGCTTATGAAACTGTTATTGTCTTTAAAACAGCCACCAGCTCTAAAGTATATTGAAGAGTATAGATGAAATAACAACATAGATTTACACTGTATTCTTTCCCTCCACTGCTTATGCAGTTTCAATTGTTTCTGGATCCCACCATAAAACCAATCTCAAAGTTCAGGTTCATGAACTAGAAGAGTGCAACTTCAAGTTTAGCATATTTAAGCAGTTAAAACTTTTGATAACATTTGTCATTGTTACTTAGAACACCACTACCAAAAACAAGTGTTGGAGGCCCAGATGAGCCACTCCAGAAATTATTTGGTTTCTGTAGGAGAAGGAGCTCCACTAATACCATTTAAAATTGTCAATCCACTGTAACCTCTTCAGAGCCAATTATTGCTTCAGAGTCTCAGTATTCTTTAAATATTACACCAGGCAAAAGAACACTGTCTGAACTGTCCTCTTCATAAACATAATTGCAGTCAATTCAACAATTTCCACACACTGGCGTTAAAAGGAGGTGATGGCTGTGTGCTACAAGACGCACATAAAGTGCTTCCTTACTACCACAAGAAACAAGTATTGTCACAGACGAACTCAATCCCATGCTTATAGCTATCCGCGCTGCTAGCTCCTGTGTTAATACACGTTCGATGGTTTTCTTCTTGGACTGCTCAAACGATGTATTTAACACAATACACTGTACATATACATAGCAGTATCTATATTCATTACATCGTATGACTGAGAAGCGCAGCCCTTCAGCAGTGGCCATCTTTTACACCCTTACTTACACCGGAAATAACTCCTGGAGTATGGTGACAAAATAAACCCCTGCCTGACTGGAGTACTATCTGCCTTCCTTTCACTACAGGGACACACAACTAAGTCTGACCTGTTGACTTGCACACCTTGTCGGTAGGCTTTACTAACTTTACTAAATCCAACTCTATCCCCACAAAAAAAAAGTACCAGTAAGTTTGCTTGCATCCACCCGAGTCTGAACCGTGCCTCTGCCCTCCCAAACAAATATGATACTCCAAAATAATATCCAGAAATATTACTGCAGAGCTGCTTACGGAGGAGGAGCATTCCGCCTGTTTTAATGGAAAGTTTGTACCCAAATACTAGCAAATATTATCTCTTACAGAAATAAAATTTTTTAAAAGCTCTTTAAAAAACCTAGCAAATCTAGCAGTCTGTGTAGGTCTTTGGTACACTAATTGCCACCTTTCCTAAAATCAGCACCCATCCGCCCCCAAGAGCTGATTACTTCCTCTTCAAACAGAAGCCCTGCCAAGGCAAACAGCTGAACCTGAAACCTCGAGAAGCGACGCACAGGAGTCAGAGGAGTCTCGGCAGGCAGCTCCCAAATTCACGGACCAGTACCTCCCGCCGCGCCAGCCCCCACGTCCCCAAGCCGCCCGCCCCGGCTCTGCCGGGATGGCGGAACGCGCGGCGGCAGCCCGCGGCCTTACACGGCTTCTTGGCATCCTTGATCTTCATGGTGCAGCGGCGGCGGCCCGGTTCGCCTGCCGGCTGGGGCGGGCGGGGCGCGGCTCGGCACTCGGGGTGGGTCTTCTGCCCCTCGCCTGATGGGGCGGGAAGTGGCGGCAGCTCTTCAGGGCCGGCCTTCGGGTCTCCTGATCCGCGGCCGGTGGGCGGTGGGCGTCCGCCTCCTCGAGAGCGGCGCTGGCAGCGCCCACCGCTACGCCCGCGGCTCGGGCAGCTGCTTGTCCAGCACTGGCATCGGCTTTCGTGCTGGAGCGGCGAGACGGAGCGGGAAGCGGCGCGGAGTGACTCTCAA
>VWZI01003271.1:659778-705890 GCA_013396835.1 Psilopogon haemacephalus | reverse complement strand
GTGGGCTGTGAGGGGACGCGGAGGGGTCTGGGAAGCCCCAGGTCAGCCGGCGGCCCAGGCCGCTTAGTCCACCCGCGGAGGGGCGTCGCACCCGCTCCCCTAGGTAGAATCACGGAGTTGTCTCGATTGCAAGAGGCCTCCAAGATGATCGAGTACAACCTTGGATCTGAGGCCACAGCCATGAAATCACGTCCTGGCGTGCCGTGTCCACACGTTTCTTAAGTCCTCCATGGACGGTGACTCCAGCACTCCTTGGGCAGCCTCCCTTGAAGTTAACAGTGCAGAATTCTGTCTTCCTGTAAGCTGCACATAAATGTGGAAATTCCCATTTGTTTAAGAGGGGAAATTGTGGCGTGGCTTTGTGGTTTTTCACTGCAGTGTAGTTTACTACTGAAATTTTAAACACAAGCATTTACATACATATTAGGGAATACAAGAATTTAGCTGCTACCTGGAAGTTAACTTAGGCCCGTTCATAAATCGCTGTGGTTGTAAGATAGAGCCTTTTAATTTCCTGCCTGTCACCAGCCTATGCGGTGTGGAATGTTCTGTGTAAAAGCAGCTATCTGATGTCATGCAGACGTCTCTTGTGGGGCTGGGGAAAACAGATCTGCTCGGAGATTTTCCAGTGCCTGCGCTCTTGACTACGTAGCCTGCACACTTCCTAACTCTCGAGGCAATGAAATACCATCCCTGTGAAGTGCCAGTTAGAAACATACACATGAAACCCAGAAAACAAACTCCCTTAGTCTACAGCCTGACAGCTGTCCAACTCCTGCTGTCTTGGAACAGGCAGAAAACTTCCCCAGTCAGCCTTTCAGTAAGGAAACAAAAACTTCCTTGCCAGCCACGCAGATTTGGTGATTGCTTTCCAAGCCTCTGACTTTGTGCAGGGGTAAAACCATGTGCATGGACCTCCTAGGAGCAAGTGCTCAGTTTGAGTACACTGGGTGCCAACTTTAAGCTAGCAAACCTTAATTCATCTTGTGTAAAAAATGGGCACATAGGGCTCTGATTATTCATGGACTGAGGGCTGTCCAATTAAATCTGAAAGTTCTGTTCAAACACTGCTTCACAAGAAGGTGAAGTGCTTTGGCTGAACATCTTGGCAAAGACAGAACGTGTGGGAAAAAAAACCCCACAGCTCAACTCCTATGTGTCTGGAGTCCACCTCAAAGCAGAGGTTTAGCTCAAATTGAGAGTTTAACCAGGGCCTGTGAGAAGCTCAGAACACTTCTTAGTTTGTTGATCAAGTTGATTCACAGGTTGCAAGCACTGGTAACTTGGAGTTACTTGTGCTTCAGCCAGCACACTGCTTTGAAAATCCCTTAAGTAAGAAGAAATAAGTTTTATTTGCTCTATAAATGTGTATCTGTTTATATAACCAACTCCACCTGATAGTTGTTAACAAAGTACAATACAGTGTCCAAGTGTGATGGAACCAGAAGAGGGTTCTATAGGAATGAGAGACCAGATGGCAAGGACTTTTAAACCAGTATGACTTACAAAGATGTTCTGAGGTGAGACTAAAAAATGTTTAATTGCTATATTAGAATCTCATTTATTTTTTTGGTATGAACAACTTGATTTGTCTGGATCTTAGTGCCTTAAACCATACTTTGGCAGTACCTATACAGAGTAAACAAAGAAATAAACCCACCACCACTAGTCCAACAATACAGTAAATGCTTTACCCAAAATAAACTAGGGCAGTTTAAGAGAAGAAAAATATGTTGGTGTGTAATTAAGGAAGTTTAAGCTTCTCTGTAGTTAGTGCCTGCTGTGTATGCTTTTATCACATGCTAGGTGAAAGCATGGTAGCATCTGGCATGTTGTGATGTCCAAAAGTAAATTATGTCATGGTATTGTATTCCTGTAACATTGCTCTGCATGCAAAGTGTCTTTGGCAGGACTGAATCATCAGCCGCCCTCAGTGGAGCACCATGGTTCCACTTGCATGACACTTCTTTACAGAACTTCAGTTTCCTGAAGTGAAAGTTTCATGTTTCCGAAAGAAGAAATAGCACTATTTCTTCAGTTTCAGATGAAACATCTTCGAAAGATGAGGTTAAGGGTGGCTAGCCTTGTGCTGAGGCCAAAGCCTTTTGACATATTGCCATGACGGTGGAATCTGTACCTAAGTTCTGGCATTGACTCTTTGAAGGAATTGATCCTGTGCAGCAGCACAGGATCTGGGTCTCGGCACTGGAGACAAGGTAGTGTATGGCTGGCAGGCTGGAGTGGTGCACGGTCCAGGTTCACTTTCTCCTGCAGGTGAGGCATAGCAGAGGAGCTGGCTGATTAAGTGTTGCTGGTAGAAGGTTGGCTGGAAAATTGGGCACTGGAAATGTAATGATCTGGTTTCCTGTGAGCTTTGAGCTGCCCCCTGAGCACAAAAGCCATTAATCATGTGAGGTTTGTTTAACCTCCCTTCCACAGGTGTCTAAGGTAGGATGTGAATGCTTCCTCCCCAGGTAAGACACAACAGTTGTAAAAGATTATTTTTTACACAGAAAAATTGATCCTTGTGCCATGCAGACAAGAGCCATAGGCAGTAAGAGAAGGCAGTGCAATCCCCAGACTACTTTACTTTGAAGGCACAGAAGCACTGGGAGAGTAGAAAGTCAAGGGATCATGTAAGAAAAAGATTAAAAGCTATGCAAGTCTATCAGCAACCTCTCCGTTCCTCCTGCTTGTGAGACTATGGGATAACCCTCTGCATCTGTGCTTCCTCATCCTAATAAGTAGCACTGGTAGCACACGTGCTGCAATACATGCCTGAAGACTAGGCACCTTAACGACATGCTGCTTGAGCTCGGCCAGCCTGGATTGCTCAGCGGTTGGCCCAGGTTGTAGCTCTAGGTCCTCTCCAACTGAGACCCTTCATTGGCCCAGCTCTGCCGCCGAGCTCAGCTGGCGGGGCCGCGCCCTGCGGCGCCACCTGCTGGCGGATCCCGCGCAGCGCTGCGCTCCGGCTCGGGCAGGTCTGGGAGGTGTCTTTGGGAGGTAACTCACAGAAGAGGTCAGAGACACCAGAAGTGACAGGTCCCCAAGGAACACCACAAAACCCGCAGCAACACCGTCTATCCTTTATCTAAGAAAGCTAAAGGGACGCGGGGCAGACAGTGCCTCGGCACTGCTTGTCTCAGACCAACGGCTGCAAAGCAATATCTGTAGTACCTCAAGCAGAAGCAAATAAGAGCATTTTACTTCTGGGTGCAGCTGTACTAGTGCTTGCTGAGAAACCTGTGTGCTGCAGAGCCGGGACCAATACAAGTAACTATGGCACAAAGCAGTTACTTTAGTCAGAGTAACTCAAGAGAGTTCCTGCTAGCTTTTATAGTGGTCTCAGCTGAGTTTGCATTAGGTGAAAAGCTCCCATCTGCTACAATTACACAATTAACCTTCATAGTTCAGGCTTAACGATACTCATTAAGGTTGAGGGATTTTTGCTGGCTGAGCATGGTGGCTAGTTTTGCACGGCATGGAAAAGGTAACTGTGGGCCATAGTTTGAAGCATAATTAGCAATGTGAGACTGCTACACAGGGCAGGGGTGAGGGGAGGCTGAGGAATGGGTGGGAGTTTGTTTTTATTCTGTGCTGAGGCTGGAATGCAGTGAGCAGAAGAGGTCTGTTACATATGGGTCACTAACAGTAATCAGCTAGAGAGGTGTGCTGGCAAATCTGGAATTTAAAAGGAATGAGATCCCTGTCATCCACTGTTTGCTGTGTGGCTTCCATTTCCTCAGTCAGACCTACTCTGACCCTGCTCCCAATATTTCTTGATTTATTTTATTATTAGCTAAGGAGTACATTTTTGCTGCAGAACTTTCTCAATGACTTAGGAAAAAACAAACCAACCAAACAGACAACAACAACAAAACCCCCCAAACAAAAACAAGCAAAAAAACCCCAAGCAGCAAATAAAGAATTCAATAGACTTTTATTAAAGAAAATGTCCAGGCTCAATTCATCTCTGTGTATAAGCCTCCTAAAAGATGAAGCTGTGATGCCATCAACATATGTAACCACTGTTCAGACTATGCTTAACTACAGCCACTTTCTGACTAGATTTGTCCAAGAGGACTATGTGCAGTTCCCCTGTCATTTTTTGTGGCCTACCCCATGTGCTCCAAACGGCCAGGCACAACACCTCAAACACACAGAGAAATAAGCTCACCACAAGGTGTGCTACAATCTTCCATAACCCAACAATTTATTTAAACTTACATCACAATGAGAAGCTATTAATAAAATACATCAGTTCACATCAGTCTGCATTGCCATTTTTGAGGGATACGCATATTTCTTCACTTTATATTAAAACTTTATAGAGGTAAAAACGACTGCATTGTACCCGCAGTTCTCCAAATCTAGTGTACCATTAGGCAGGTTACAGAGGAACTTTGGGAGCTAATTACACTTCAGTTAACCTCACAGTTTTGGCACATCTGAATGCTTTTAATTTTCTTCTTAACATAAAACACTTCTATAGCAAGTCAGAGACTCATTGACACAAAGCATCACTATCCAATGGCAAGTGCTGCCTAAAAGCATACAAAACCTGGCATAATTTGGTTACAAAATAGATACTCTTAGTTCTTTATCTCAGCGCTTTAACATTGAAGTGTCATGACCAAAAAGGGCCAGGAACAGGACCAGCTTTGCTGAGTTGTTGCTGGTCACTTTGCTGAAAGGCTCCAATAAATCCCAGAGTGATGTGGTAACAAGACGTGGATGGCTTTTACCTTGCCAGTCAAGGTCATTCCTTTTAAAGCACCCTCCAGGTGCAAGGCCATGAGTAAATGTCAGCATCTGCCCTGCTACTCAAGGCATGCAGTGAACACAGTTCCAGGTGGTGCTTTTGCAGGCCTTAGCAGTGCAGAGGCTACAAATCATGCAGTAAGAGCACAGGGAAGGCTTCTAAGCCACTTCTCAGCCTGTACTTTTCCTGCCTTGCATCATAGCAGCTGCTTCTTCAGCAAACTGCAGTGTTTGAAGCTGGCAAGAAACATTAATGGTAGTGGTGTGCCAGGCACATATTTGCACAAGAGGCTGCAGTTACTTATACAAATTTTTAAAACCGATAGGTTGTGGGTTTGGGTGATTTTTGTTGTACACCACAAACTCCAGCTGCTATGAGCTTCTGATAGTATATTTAAACTAACAGCCAGGATTAGTTTTCCCGTGGCTTTTGAGCTGTCCTGTTTCAGTCAGAGTTTGGCACATTAACTAGTGGTTGGTTTATGTTCCACTGACTGCAGGCTCCACAGAGTGACACTTATTTTGTGAACCTGCTGTTACACACGTTATGTCTTTCTGCTCAAGGTGCTCTGGTAGTAACAAAGAAATGTGCATGAACTGCTGCTGTTAGGAGAGGTTGAGTGGGCAGAATGCTACAGAGGTCAGAGTTCCCTAACGGTCACTTTAATGGCAATAAACATTAGTACTTATCATGGCAGGGCTGCATTCTTCCCAAAGCCCCAGACAAAAGCCTGGGTTTTCCTGATTCAGCTTTGCTACCCATCCTTTGCTGAAGCCCCTGATCTGAAATCTTTCTGGTGAGACCAGTGAGCATTATCCGAAGGGGGCTGTGGCTGTTAGGATTCATCTCTGACTTTGCCTCTCCTAGAGAAAGAGAAGAAGGGACTGTAATATTTGCTGTATTATTACAGAAAGAAAGAAATTATACTAATAATTGAACAGTTGTTGATGGGGACGTTGGAAGCTTACAGTAAGAGACAATTCGAGGTACCCACAATACTCTTGGCACATACTTGCTGACCCTGAAAGGTAGCCCTACCAAAACCCCTCCAAACTCACTTCCAGAATTATTTTTTGCCTCACATTCACAGTGAGAACTTATCCCTGCATTGATTTCAATTTCCTATTCAGCATTTGCTCTGAACAAAGCTGAAGTTAAATGGTGTCCTTTGAGAGATGCAAGTGCAGGACATGAAGCAGTGCAGAGGGAAAAGCTTTGGCTGAGTTGGTTGGGCTGTACCAATGCAGGATGGGATGGTGCTGTGACATCTCTCCTTGTGCAGAGAAGAGATTGCTGCCAAGGTGAACAAGTGTCGGTTGGACACCTTCACATGGACATAGTGCAACTTCTGCTTGTTTAGAAAGCTGTGGAGAAGTGGCCAGCTGCTTGGTACCAGAGCATGGACAAACAGGCAGCTACAGCCCACTTTACACCCATGGCTCATGCCAGCGAGAGTAAAAGCCAGACTGTTGCAGGAGTATTCTGGCACCTGCAATGTTGTTATTCTCTTTACAACCTTTGTAAGCTAAAGTGTCAGGGCTTCACAAACTATGTAGCAGTGCATTCTTTAGACTTTGTATACAAAAAGGGCTCAAGGCTGGGAGCAAGAAGGCACAAATTTGGGAAATAACATAACTGAGGAGTTTAAAAAAAGTACCATGTCATTTATTAGGCATTACTTAGCACTTATTTCACATTTTGCCCCCAAATTTCCCAAAGCAACATACATTTCCCTACTTCCTTTCCCTTCGTTGCCTTTTGGATAAAGCTGCCTGTGCTCTATAGGTACAGTTGCTGAAGAATACAATGTGAACACAGATAAACACAACGTGCACAGCAAAAAATGCATTCTAGTATTACAAGAGTCAAACAGCTGTAGTCAGCCTCCAGCTGCAGCAGTGCCTGCGTGCTGCAGGGAGCCAGTTCCAGAGCAGGAGCAAACCGGCGTCGGTGGTGGTGTCAGGCAGGGTGAGGGACTGAGGGGAAGCTTTCTCCAGTGCCCGAGCAGGCGAGACGGTGTTGGTCATGGGGAGCTGTGCTTCTGGGAGGCCTGCCCACAGCCTCGGAGAGCTCTTCAGCCCATCTCAGTTGTGCGGCAGGTCCTTGCAATGCCTTTACGTTTGTTCTTTGTGCACACATATAAAGTCACCCCCACATTGCTCTGTTAGGCTATGTTTTCTTTATAGATATATATATTTTTTTAATTTTTAATTTTTGATTTTTTTTTTTTCTTACAACTATTAAAAAAGTTTCATGGTAAAAATAACTCACTATATGATACATATACCCAAAGTGGTGTGATACTTTATATAATAAAAGATGAAAATAGTCACTTTCCATAATAAAAATAAGTTCTATTTTTTTTTTGTTTATTTTACAATATACTTAATAATTCTTTTCTTCTTCTTCTTCACTCTGAAAGTAAATAGGTCCCGTTTTGATTGCGCTTCTGAATTGACTAAAGTGGCAAGAGACTGGAGAATGGCTTATAAGCATTTTGAGCAGCCACATTCCACATGTCTCTCCAGTTCCTCCGTGAAGGTGGAGCCATCCACACACTGGAAGAAGTATTTCCGCCTCTTGCTCCGCAGAGGGACGCAGCACTGCCCGTTGCCGCAGCTGCCGCGGCATTCCAGGCGGGGCACTTTGGAGGCAGTGGCACATGACGTGTAGCCCTGCTGCTTACGGACTACTTCTCGGATTATCTCTCCTTGGCACAGATTCTCTGGTAAGACAACGGAGATGAGAAGGAAACAAATAAAAAAAGGCAGTAACGTTTTTGCCAGATATTCTGTAAACACCAGCAAGCTGCCCTGTACTTGTAATGACACTGAGGGCAAACAGATGGCATGAGAAGAACCTTAATATGTTACTGCTGTGTACCTGCCATCAAAACAGCTCATGTTACACAAATGTGTAATATCCAGCACAAGGCAAGGGCCAGGTTTGCCTGCTGGCTTTGATCAGCAGTTCTGCAAGTGCTCTAATGGATGCTGAATGTTGAATCCTGTAACACTCCTGCAAAATAGGAATTAATTTTACTATGCCTGCTTCTCAGGATCACAGGTCAGCCTGTGCTGCAAGACATTAGCAAGATGGGATACCTGAAAAGGTCTGTGACGTTCTGCAGACACTTTGCTGCAGCCAGATTTGGTGAGGCTTTGTAGAGTTTGCAAAGTCTGTGGTTAATTCACAGGAGGGGCACAGCCTAAATGAAACTAATCCAAGCCAGCTCTTTCCTTCTGTCCAGGAACATAACAAGGCAGAAAGGATGAGTTTACAACTCACTGAGTTTTTAGTGAGTATTTTCAGGTCAGGGCAGAAGAGCCTCTACCCTAGCAGGAAAGCCTGCATGATTTGTAGGATTCCCCAGGAAACCTGCCCAGCTACATCAGAGACAGCATGCTGAGGATATTCACTGCCACTTCAGATGAGCCTGCCAGTTCCTGCTCATGTCACCTACAGAAGCTCCTGGTATGCACCTCCTTTCCCAGTGCTGCCATTAACTGATCGCAGCTCACTGAGGGTAAGCCTCATGACATTGCATTTAAACATCCCACCTGAATTCTGAGAGCAGCAAAACTTGAGGATTCAAGAGAACAAGAACAAAGCTCTTTGCTGCAGATGACCTCCTTCCATGTGTCAAATAGTAGCTAGCTAGCTTTTGTGTGGTTCCTTTCTCCCTGTATTGCTCTGCAGAGCCTGACTCAGCCTTATCTTCTGCCGTTTGCCATCGACCCCCGAACACGAGTCACATGGAAGAGAGACAGAAAGAAAGGTGGCAGCAGAACTGCAGGAGCCTGGCATCCCTGCAGCCAAAGCGTACCTCTGTCACAGTATTCTCCACTGTAGCTGGGATCACACTCACAGTAGGGCTCCCCGTGCTCAGAAATCTTGCACTGCCCATGGTTGCACTTCAAAATTCTGCAGGGATTTGAGGAGTTGTTCTTCTTGTCACAGTACATGCCTGTGTAGCCCTCCATGCACTTACAGGTGTAAGCAACACTGGCTGCCACGCACTTGCCATGCAGACACCTGGAGAAAGAGAAGTAGTTAGAGCTGACCTGTGTAAGATGTGAAAGTTCCTTTTCCCAGGGACACCGGGTTTTGGCATTTCTGCCCACTTAATTCCAGGATACTAATCCAAAACCAGCAGTCCTCTGTCAAACACTCTACTGAAACTGTGAAATTTCAGTGAATGCTGGACAGCGTTCAGAGAATACATTTAGAATTTGGGATCCTAACTGATTGCTTTGAAAAACATCAGGCTCCTCTGAGAGCAGGGGCCAACACTTGGCGTCCACACAAGACAGCTCACATTAACAGCAGCAGCACATGGGACTAAGTGCCAACAATCAAGCTGCATGGCCAGGCTTCCTTAGCAGCATAACTCTACAAACAATATCAGGTGATGAAAACCAATGTGATAAATGGAGGTGCTTGTGGAGAAGCTATGCACAGATGTACTGACAGGCAGTTGTAGTTGAAGGGTTCCCTGGCTCATGTGGTTTGCAGTGAGCTTTGTTGATCCTCAACTTGTGATCTGACACCATCTCCAGTGCTGGGAAAGAGGCAGACTTGAAATGGACTGAGGACAGAGGAGAAAACAACACTGTCCAGCCAAGGACAAACTAATTAGGGCTCACAGACTTTTGCAGTATCAGGTCCTGGTCCTACTTAACATAACTCCATGTCTTTCTCTTATTTATTTTCTTTCTGGTACTTTAAAACTGCTCTCTTCTTGAGTTCTTGTACATTTAACTTTTAAGATTTGGACTAAAAAGCACAAATAATAAAAGCAGTTTCAGCCAGGCCAAAACATGCAAAATGCTGTAGTAAAGGGAGTCACAGTCTATATATAAAGTGCTAGTTTCCGCCCCACTAACCCAGGGTGTGCTTGGATAGTAATTCTTGTTGCCATCAACTGCCTGTTTTTTACAGTTGCATTTTCTCACAGACATGAGCCTCTGACTGCTGGAGTAGACATCTGCCAGTGGGACACTGAACTCCCCTGGCTACAAAGGGCTTGGCTTTCAGGAGACGACTCCAAAAGCCTGGAGTGATTCATGAATGGGGGAGCAGTATACAAGCAGTAAAATACACACAGTTTACTTTCCTTAGCAAAAGAAGGTTGCATTAGGGACGGCAGCACCATCCTTGGATTATGACAGAAACAACCCCTCAGCATGGAAACATCTGGATCTCCCCTATTTATCTCTGTACAACCATGACAGCTTCATGCTGATGTTGGAAATTCAATGAAACATTTGGGTCTCTGAATGGTTCTTCACTTGGGTCTTCACACCTTTGGTCTGTAAACAGTTAGGTGCTTCTCAACGCCTTCCAGGGTTCAGCACTTTCCAGAATTAGACCAGTAAGCAAGTGTAAAATGGTGCCTCTGCCAAGTTTAATTTCTGCCCTTAAGACAGCAATTATCCTCAATGTCAATTTACTTGTTAGAAGGACGCGCTTGTGAAGAGCCTCTTCCATGCAACCAAAGCAGCTTCTAAACCCAAAGTACTTCCATCTACTTATGAAACCCCACTGAACTATGCAGACCACTGGTCTGCCTGCCCTCTTCCCTTGAGCACTTGCTGTAAGCAAGCTATTCATCCAGTGTTCCTGATGGAGCCTTTCAACTGTGACTGCATTACAGTAACGCTCCCTTTGTATGCAACTCCATCCTAGCTTTCAAAATTGCACTCTGAAAGGGGTGTTTCAGAGTATAGTGTGCAAGTCAGCTATTTGGGAAATCTAAAACTCTTCCCACTGGAGGGCATAATGATCTTCAGGGGGTTAGTCTGAACGCTGGGTCCAATGCTGCTGTGAATGTGTCTCTCAGATGTGTACTTCCTGTTCACAGGTAGCTCTCTGTTGGGTAAGTGCAGGCACCCACCTCCTCAGAGGTAGGCCATCTCTGTCAGCAGGAGTGCTCCTATTTCAATGTGCAGAGTCACAGCATTACACCTTAGCTCCTCCAGGACAAAAAGCCCTCTTGAGAGTGAGCAACATCAGAACAAGAAGTGGAAACTGAGAGTTGCCATGGATGCTGATTCACAGCTGTCTGTAATCTTGTGGGAACCCAGCACCTCCAAAAATAGTCAGATGTGGTTTTACAAGATGAAATGTGAAATATACATTCGCCATAAAGCTTCCACCCTCCCATCAGCATTTGTTTGAGCTTACTTGTGGTTAAGACATGGGTCTCCAACTTCCTGGTCACACAGTGGGCCTGTCCAACCTGGGTGACATTCACAAACCACACTTGTTTTCTCCAGGGACCGGCAAATACCGTGCTTGCAGATGTTACAGGACTTGCAGCCAGGAAGGACTCCTATTGACTGCTGTGGTAAATCCTTGAAATCCTGCAGCTCGTTATTGATGCGCACATCATGAATACATCCATGAAAACCGTTTGGTGTCTTATCTGCACCCTGGCGCAGTGAAGATAACCCAGTAGAGGTTGGGATCCCTTCAGATAAAAAACAAAAGGGAAGGTTTACTCTCAGGTACAAAGACAGCAAATAAATTATAGTTGCTAATGTTTCTTACAAAGACAGCAAGTAAACTATAGTTGCCAATGTTTCTTTTGTCACAGGCCTCTTTAAATAATTAGTTAGCAGAGGACCTTTGTAAGGTAGCACAGGCTCACTGTCCTCATTCTGGAAATGGAAAGAAACAAAAATGAAATCACGTGCCCAAGCTTATGCAAGAAGTATAGGCCAAAAAGAAAGAAAAAAAACCCCACCCATTTTTTTGGCCAGTGATCACACATTCTTGCCCTTAGGTGATGCTCCTTCTGTCCCTAGGTTAATAGCAATTATCTTTCTGGAAGGTTTGAGAGTGTCTTTATTTGTCAGCAGGTAGCTACCACCCCTGGGATACAGCAAGATATCAGGCATGACCAGATCACAGCGTTAAGACAGGGAGCAGTATGAGTGCACCCCACTGAAATTAGTGCAGGAGAACCCTAGAGACAGGGGAAAGCACTTTAGGAAGCCAGGCCAGGTCTCTGTGGTGAGTACCTTCCATCTTGCCCAAGTGCTTGGAGAAGCTCAGACACTCAGATGGACAGCAGATTCTTCCAGATGTTGTGTTATTCCCTCCCCACTAACACCCACTTGGGCTGTACAGCTGCATTAGCATAGACAAGTGCTTCTGTCTTCAGCCATGTAAGGCCTCAGAATTTGCTATCCATAAGTAACTCCATTGCTACAGATGGCCTTAAAATGAACCCAAGTTCATTCTCTAACTGTGTGTTAGGAGGAAGGTTGCTAGACTGGGTGATGTAGTTGGAGAGATGAACAAAACTCTGGGCACATGGAGGCTGGGGTCTGTCTTAAAGCTTGGCCAGGTACAGTTGCTCTGGGTAGTGTAACCAGTCCTTTTAGCTGACCAGTCTGCAGTGGAAGGGCAGCTGGTGTCCATGGGAATGCTGTACATAGAGACATGACACATGCAAAGCAGTGAGGGTTTAGAAAGATGCAAGATTACTTTTAATGGGTAATTAAAAAAAGCCTCCATTAGCCCACGGCTTCTGCTATCAAATCATCCTTTATTTCAGATCTCAGGTTTGTCCTGTGAATGCATTTTTTTTACCTTTTGAGAATTAGCATTGATCCACAATGCTCATCCATTAACAAAACTTTTCCATGTGACTGCTTCCCGAGTTCCCCCTGTATAAATTGCTGTAGGTTTGGTATCTTTTATGCTGTGCTAGAGGGAGAAATTGTGATGGCCTCACCAGCAGATTCTCTTTGATGTGTACTGCTCTTTAATAGCCTGTGACATTCTTAATAGGAGCCAATTATAAAAGTTCAGCTCTGCACAAAGCAAGATTAGCCACTTTTCTGATTTACAAGGGCAATACTTGGGGCTCTTTTAGAAAAGTGCTATTAAAGGGAATTATTTACAAAATGCTTGACCAGCACTACGGGAAATTGGTAAGAGTTTGTACTATTGGCTTCAATGATCTCGTTAGAAAAAAGCCTGAAGACTTTCTGAGTCTATTATTGTTCTGCTGACTTTTGTATTTAGAACAGCCTGGATAAAATTTCAAGAACTCAATGCCACCAAAAGAAAGAGATTTCAACATCCAGTCCTGTATATTGCTGGGGGTGCTTCTGGTGAAAACAAATCAATCGGGCAGTACACAGTCTTGATTCTGTCTTTCATATCCAGACACCAAATGAGTGAGATACTCATTATTCTTCAACCACAGCATCTTGGTGCCAGCCAGTTCCCAACACTTTAGAAATGACAAACTGTCTAACAGAAAGTGCCTGTGCCAGGGTTAACTTCCCTAGTCTGGTGCTTGTGTTGGCTGTGTGGTGGGATGCTAGTGGTCAATGAAGCAGAACAGCAGAGCTGTGGCTTCCAGGCTCGCTGTTCAGGGAAGCAACCTCCAGCAGAGGGGAACAGAAAACTGCTAGTCCAAACCACAACATGGAGATAATTTGCCTCTGAGAAGATATACGAAAATTTCCAAGCCCAGAGCAAGTGACTATACCTCCAATGTAGAGGGGTGTGTTGAGGTTGGCAGAAGACTGTTTCTGGAGTTTCCCTAGACTCTTGGGAGTTCCCTTGTCCACTACCAAGTTTAGAGTTTGGTTCAGCATCACCAATTCCACGCTATGAAACTGCCCATCATTTACTGTTTCCACACTGCAAATAAAAGAAAAAGAGAGAATTAGAAGATGATATAAAAAAAACCCAGCCTCTGCTCCTCTGACACCCTGTGTCCTGCTAACACTTTACAAGACACAGCTCCCACTCTGCACTCTTTATGGTCACCATGTTCTCAACACTTCCTTACTGTCAGCCTCCAAGGTATAAATTTAAACCCTGATGATGCCTGTGCTGGCAGTACCCACACATATATAACTCTTAAGAGGACAGCTAATCAGGAAAGTAGATCCTGTAGGTGTTTCCCAGGGCAGAAAACCAAAGGTGTAGCTATATGTGATCTCAGGTTTGTTAAGAAAATGACTTAAAATCGCCTCTTCTGTGCTGTCAGTCACAGCTTGCTGCCCCTCTGGCACACTGCTTGGCATCTTGTTGCAAGCTTGGGCAAGAGGTAGCAGGGCCTTCTGAAATCAGCATTTCCTCACACTAGAAGTATGTTGTAACTACATGCTGAGGCATACAGGCAGGCTGCATTTCTTAAAGCCAAAGAAGGAATTCAAGAAGCTTTGGCTTGTAATTGACTGGGGTACTTTGCTTAATACATACAGTCCTGCCCCAAAACCTGCAAATTGTCACTCCTCTTTGAGAAACATTTAGGTGCAGATTGAGGCTTGAGAATAAGGCAGCAGGAATTTTGGGGTGGGGACAAGATACTTTAATTGCTCTGGTGTTTTTTTGACACTGATTTTTCAAATGCCTGAAGCCTGCAGTGAGATAACGCAACAGCTCTCTGCTGGCCTGCCCCGCGTACAATCTTCACCTTTGTTTAGGTGTCCCAGAAATGACAAGGTGCAGTGACACAATTCAACTTGCATCACACTACCATTTTTTATTTTTAGGGCAGTTTCAGCTCTAAAGCCTTTCTGCTGCATGTTGAAATTTTCTAAATCAACCTGGTAACCTCACAGCTCAAAGCAGGGAAGGGCACAGGTGAGATTATCTGATATTGAGCAAAGAGGGCTTCAGATTAGGCTGGTGGTTATAGGCATGAGGGACTTCTGCAGTGCTGTAGAGATAATTTAATGGTGCAGCCTCTGTTCCATATGCATGCAAACACCAGTGTATAATGAGGGTCTAATAGCAGTAGCAGTTACAGCCAAAATTAGACTGTGGGCTATGTAAACTGCCCACGTGCACAGTGTTGCCAGCACATCTCAAGCTTGGCCTGCAAGCACCCTCTTCCAAATTCCTGCCAGCAGGCTCGTTAGCTGGGTGGTGGTTCTGTTACGCACGGATAAAGGCAGAAAACACCAGCTGTGGGGTGTAGGCATCCTAAGATACTGCTTAGCCAAGAACCTGGATTTGGGATTGCTGCACAAGTGGTAAATGCCACACTGAAATGTAAAAGGCTAGTTGCAAGAATGGGTTTCTGCTCATTCAGAAGCCCTATCAGCTCAGCATTCTGTCTCAGCAAGTTACGAAGTCATGGGTCAGGTATTTCGTAAAGCTGCAATGTAGATGTCTCTGTGCTATTGAGCCAGGTCTTCTTCACTATCAGTGGAGAGGAGCAGACACACTTCAGGAGTGACTCATCTCTGAGGGTGAATCCCCTTTTAGATGTGTCCACCTCCCAATGCAGAAGACACACTGCACACTGTAAGAAATAGCACCTCAACATCAGAAATAAATTACATGGCTTGGAAACGATCAGAATTCAGTTGTTCTTGGAAAAGTTTTGTTTTTTATGGTGTTTTAGAGTAGACTTCACATAACCAATTACACATGAGCAATGTCAGGCAGAAAGTTAGCACTGCAGGCATTCCCGAGGATGCGCTTGTCGAAGAGCACACTGCTGTTTGAGAGCTCCGTTAACGTGCCTCTACAGTGCTGCTGGCTCCACAGGTTTTTGGAATGAATCAGGAACATGACTGCCTTTAAAAGTTTATGTAAGATTACAGAGGTTATAAGATGACAGCAATATATTAGTTTCACTGCATGGCTTTGCATAAATATGAGGCAGGGTAGTTTCGTTGCAGAACAGCTCCCAGGAAAGCTCTGCTGGCTGAACTTTGGGGAAAAAGGAGTTGGGCTGTGGTTGCTGCCCATTCTCTGCATGATAAGAGAGCCCCAGGAAGCCAAATCACAGGAACCTGGAACTGACAGTACTGTCTGTAGTGTTTTTAAGTAAAATAATTAAGGCTTGACATTGCAAAAAAATCCAGATCCAGTAGACAGTCTGGCTCAAACTACAGTTGTATCAGGGCCACAGCAAGGGCAGTGAGTCACATGGGGCAGGATAAGAGGCTGAGGACTTACACTAAACTCATTACCTAAGGTGATGTAGTGCCTGCACCTCAGGAAAGCAAGCCTGTCATCACCGTACCCGTGTCCACTGTACTGGGGCCCGCACAGCTAGCAAACTACTTCATGGATTGGAAACTCCATGAGGTTTGAGAACAGCTGGCCCAAACTTTCTGTTTAGATATTCTTGCATTCTGCTAAGTATCTGCCACAGTACAAGAAACAGCTGTGTTACAGGAACGCGCCGACCGGGTGATCCCTGTGTGTTCCCGGCACGTCCAACTCTTGTGTCGCAATGCTCTATCCATAGGGGCACAGCACTCAGGCTCCCAGCTGAAAGGTGTGAGATAAATGCAGATGTGTGTTTGTCATTGCTAGTCTATGAGAAGTGCCAACAAAAAGGAGAAGCTCAGCCAAATCCCCTCGGCTCTGCGAGCTGAATGTGGAGGAGGTGGGATAGATGGATGGCTGTACAACAGGGAACTCTTCCCTGGTGGGATCAATATCTGAAGCTAATGCAAAAAGCTGCATCGTTATCAGAAGGCCAAGCTATGACCATTTGTCAGAGGACAACGTTATCGTGTCTGGCAGGGCTGGCTCGTCCCCAGGCCAGGATTTCAGAGACATCAATCACCTACTCCTCCACAGTGTGTGCTTTTTCAGATTATGCCTTGGCTAACAAGCAAACACAAGTCTGCGTGTCCTGGCAATGGAAGCAACCATCCCATGTGGTGTTCACACCTTGCAGCATGCCCAGGGTGGGTGTGTTTGCAGGAGAGGTCCCTGTCTGTAGGTACAGTAGGTGAGCATTACTCAGTCCCAACTCTCTCACTTTTTAACTCTGAATGAAAGTAATCTTTGCTTGGACTCCGACAAAGTAACTCTTTTTGACAAAATCAGTTTCATCACCCAGCAATGAAGTTTTGTAAAGCAGATAAAGTCGTAACAGGCAAAGTGCTCATTTGCCTTTTGAGAAGATGCAAACATCTGATAGAAAGGTTGAATGTGCACAGCTAGGATGGCAGAAGTCCCCAGGAGATTCTTGTGTTAAAGCACTTACTGCTGTTGCTGCCAGAAAGACGTTTATATGCCTTTGGATTTTGAAAGAGAGATGGAAACAACATTGGGGGCGAAACCAGCGATGAGAGAAATGCTGCATGAACTCTCCTCAGAGCTTCTTATGTAGTGGGGCCTTTAGGAGACTCCACAATCATCTGAGACAGTTGGAGACAGTGGCTTGGCTGGAGATGAAGGGAAGAAAGCCACAAACGCTGAACAGTGCATCACAGAACGGCACAAACTTGCTGTGCTTGGCTTTTTTAGAGGGGCCTCTTCCTGAGCCAGCTCCCTTCGAGGGTTTATTAAAATATTAATTGAAGTCTTATTGGGAATCAGGTAGCCTTGCAGAGCTCTTCCTGCTGCAGCACCTGCAGTGTGTACACACCTGCCTCCGAGTCAATGCTTATCGTGTCTCACCGGAGTTCCGGGCACCGGGCTGCCGGCGTTAACTTGCGGGGCTGACACTGGCAGGACGTGACGAGGGCGAGGTGCGGGCAGGGCCGGTGCGGGGTGAACACGACGAACTGCAGCACCTGGGCATCGCGGGGTGACACCGCGTCGGATGGCGGCGGCGCGGTGGCCAGCAGGGGGCGCTGCAGCACCGCGGACAGGGCCAGGCGCTCGGTAGGGGAGCGGCGGGTCCGGCCCCGCCCCTACTCCTCCCCGGCGTTCGCGCAGCTCCGGCCCACAGCCGGCACCGCCACGCCGTACGGACCGCGCATCCCAGCGAGGGGAACGGCCGCAAGTACAGTTTGTGTGGCTCCCTGCTCGGCATTTGCCGCGTCAGGCCCTGGACGACTCTGTGGCGAAGCGTTTCCTGATTTACGGTTAAAGGGAAGCGATATGAAGGAGCAAAACGAGGGCGAGAGGACAGCGGCTGGAGGAAGGAGCCACAGAACTCCTAGAGCTGAACCAACTACTTATCCCGGCGGCACCCCCAAACCAGGTCCCAGCTTCAGATCTGCCCAAGCGCAGCGAAGGGCACAGGCAGCCATAAATCGTCAGCCGGCTCCCAACTGCAGTTCTTGGGGCCACCATCTCTGGCCATTACATAGCGCACAAGAGAAAGGGAGGAGTTACGTTTGAAGAATAAACACTTCAAGTGTAAGCAAGGATTTCAGGACTTAAAATAAGCAGTTACAAAAAAAAAAAAAAAAANTAAAAAAAAAAAAAAAAAAAAAAAAGTTCTGTGTAACAAAGATTCTTCAGGACCCATGAACTGCTTCTGCTGCACTAAGCCCATCCCATCAGGTGTTTCATAAGACTCTACAGGACCTTCACTTGAGGCTTGTCAGCTAACTTGATGCTGAGAAAATATTTTGGTTCCCTTCCAACTGTGATCGCTTCTAGGCCCTCAACACAGCCAAAGTCTGAGGCCTGGCAGGAGCTCTCCCTAGATCAGCAGAGCAGGGAGCAGCTGGCTGTCCCAGGAGTCCCCCGGGTAGCTGCCTTCCATCCCGTAGTGCCCTGCCCTGTCTGGCCACAAAATGGACACAGTTGTTGGTCCACATCAACACAGCACCCCTCACCTTTCTCCTCTCCATTATACTTGTCTTTTCATAGCCCAGATTACATGTCTTGAAACATCCATTATGAGATCTGGCCATGGCACCTGATCAGATTTATACAAACAAGAGACAGAAATGCCAAGCACGTGAGCAGAGTGCAGCTTCCAAAGCTCATCAGAACGCCCTGGCCCCCACACCTCCAGTTCACCCTGTGCCCACGTAGGAATCTCGGAGCTGCCCTTAAAGGGATGAGAGGTCACAAAAGAAGGCTCTGGCCTCATGTCTTGGAGCAATTTCAGCAAGATGAACCAGTGGACCCACTGCACATGGCATTGCACACAGCCTCTGCTGAGGGCTTAGACTCCAAAAATGAGGAAAAAGATGTGTAGTAAACATAAGACCCCAAGGAATAGATGAACAAACTGATTTCTACTCTCATTTTTGATCTACGTCTCTTCTTCCTATCATATATTCTTTCCCCCGTAATCCAGCCCCAAGCACACACAGATGTTACAAACACTGACTCCCCTTGCTCTAATAGCCATGAGAGATTTAGAGCTGAGCCACTATAAATATGCCAGTGAACAGAAATGCATTAAAGGATTAAAGCATTCAATTTGAACTTGTAAAATTTGGGCTTTGGGTTAGTTTTTTTTTTTTTTTCACTGATGTGTATTATACCTTTAGTGTAGACAGTAGGGCAGAGAAGTTAGAAACAAAAATAGCTTTAAGTATTACAGTAAACTGTGTCACTGAGGAAATGTATAACCATCAATTATGCAGATGAGGACATAAATTCATTAGCTACAGTCTCCAGATTTCCCTGACCTCTGTCTTAATGGAGACACGCCTCATTTGAAGCACAGAACAGTGCAAACACAAGGATGGTGACTGGGGAGCAAAGGCTATGGGGAACACTAAACTTAGACAATAATTGAAAACATTCAAAGTTTGAAGGAGTATGCAGAAATACATGTCCAAAAGAGCTTAGGGAGCTTACAACACATGGGAGAAGGCAGTACAGGAGAGACAAGATGAGAGCTGCAGGGACTCACACTTAGATGTTAGTGGTTTGGGAGACCTGAAACTCACACTGTGCCAGGCTGACTTCAGGTGCCAGTGGTGCTGGTTTGTCATCTTTCCAAGCTACAGTTTACCTCCTGCCCTCAGTTCTAGTTATCATCTGTCCTTGGTCTAAAATAGATTAAAAACTTCTCCATGGCAACAAAGGCAAAATATTGGAGTAGTGTTTGTGCTACCTCTAAAATAACACATCACTGTTATCTTCAGAAGCTAAATAAAAACCACATGTTGAGAAAAAAGTATGAGATGTTAATGAAACACAAGAGCTGGGAAATAAGACGTGAAAGAGATATATTAAAGCACTCAAATTCACTTTCAGCTTGAAATATACCCTCTTTTTGTAATGTTCAAGTGTTAGAGCTCCTAGGCTGAGCACACTCAACATTAAGATTTTTTCCTTGATACCTCCATTTTCATTTGCTTGGTTTTATACCTTTTCTCCTACTTATAACTCTGTAGACCACCCAAATAAACCATCTTTCTCTTCTTGGTGTTTATGGCCCTTAAACACTGGCAGCTGATTACCGTATCTCCCTTAATGATCGTTTGGCCAGGCTATGCATATCTAATTTCCAGCCATAATTCAATTCCTGCAGCACCCCTGCCAACAGTGAAAGTTATTGTATTACAGACCTTCTGAGGGAGAAGCAAGGACCTTTTTTATACCCCTGCAACATGCAATTAACACAATCCTGACCCCTTTCCATAGATTCTTCATGGCCAGGGTAAACACTCCTTGTTTGCAGTGAATTCTCAGTGTTCCTAACATGGGCAAGAGGTCTGACACCTCCCTCCAACCCCACTGCTGGGGAGCCAAAGCTGCGCTGGTGTTCTGCAGTATCACCATGTCTCTGCAGAGCGGAGTGCTTCACTCTGCTAACCAAGAATTTGTGACAAATATCTTGAATAAGCTCTTCAAGAACAAGGCCTCTTCTGAATGACAGGCCACAGAGTTTGTGCCTTCCCATCTGACTCCAACAGCACAGGTTTGCACATCACACCACACCACACACGCAGCCCATGTCTTCACTGTGGCACGCATCATATAAAATAACAAACCTTGGAAACAGAGTGTGAAATCACACAGAGATTCTGCAGTGCTACTGGGACTCATGAAGTCACTTAGCCTTAAGAAAAAGGATACTGCAGGCAGCACAGAAGAGGGCAGGCCCTGACAGAACAGCAGGGCCAGTGACAGCAGCAACTGCCACATCCGCCCCAGCAAAGAGGCCATGCTGCACGTGTGCAGTGGTGCGGCACACACCAGGACACAGCTCCCTGCTCCACCAGGACTCCAAACAGAACAGGGTGCCTGGGTTTATATTTTACCACTAGTGTCAAACTCTACTGACAACAGCCCTGCCATTCGACTGGATATCAAATCTCAGGTTCTGACGAGGAAATCCATCAAATGTCTTCAGAGTAATTTCATCAGGGGGGAATACTTTACACCATCTATGCCCTTTTCAGCTCTGGAAAACATGAAGGTATCTGCCATTTAGCAGCAGGGAGCAGGGACACTACAAAGCACAATTAAAAGGGCTTCCAATTAGATTGACAGAGAGTGATGGGTTTCATCTGAAACTGGAAGCTAAGCCCCAAGAAAAAAAAGCCCTGTGTCTATTTAGAGACCTGATTCATGGTCAGGAAATGAAATTGTTTTCACAATTGCCACAATATCTGTGGCAACATACCTACAGCTGTATGCCTCTATTCCCTCAAAAGCCATTGCTGTTCAATAGCCAGAGCAGGCAGCTGCCATATCCAGCACTGGGGGGCATGCTGGCAAGTGCGGAGCTGTGGGACACATTTTCATACTGGGAAGAAGCAGTGAAATACATATGCACAGAACCATGCTACACCTCTCTGATCACCCCAGTGCCAGTCCTGCCTGCATGTCTAACAGACTGTTGAATGCAGAGCTTGGGATAAATGGGATGTAAATCTCTCACACATGGTACACATCTAAGCTTTGTGTTAGTCCTCATGTTTACAAGAAATTTACAGGCAGAAGAAAAATAAACACATTGTCTTAGCTGGCTACATGTAGTAAGGCAAAAACCTCACAGCTCAAGCCATGAGCTGTGCATGGAAGTTTATAAAGCCATTTCGGCTGTGATTAGGTTTATGTCTACTCCGAGCCTACTTCAAATGAGTACTGATGTAAGCAGCATTAACCAGCTTTGGCAGCACACAACTGGACTAACAACCTGTAGTAAAACAAGCAAATGCCTTCTGAAATATATTTGCATACTTGTTTCCTAGTTACTCACTTGAAACAGAGCTCAGCACAAATGCCTGTTTCCAACACACAGAAAGCAAACTGACTGCTGAAGGTGGACTAACATCAGCACTAATTCATGAGAGATGCAAAGCTGCCAGGACCAGCCTCATGGCTTTGCTGATGCTTTCACTAGAAGAAACAGTAAGGCCATGTTACAGACTAATGACTACATCAGGTTATCTGCTGGGGTGGAAAAATAGTTCTTGTGTCACAGAGATTTTTGGTTTGGCTGGGTACTTTTAAGGCTCAAATTGAACTGGCTAAACTCAACCCAGGGGAAAACCTAGATAGAATCTGCAAGGTGCTGAGCCAGAGTCCAGCAGACTTCCAAGAGCAAAATTCTTCCTTTCTGATGCTCTTGAAAAGACCTGATGCTATCAACTGAATGACTAACATTCTCCACTGCAAAGTAAAATGTCAGTCATAATTGTGAAGAATTTGCTTTCCACCTTTAGATAGAATCCTCTGAAGGGTCCAGTACAATCAGGAGAGGGAGGAGCTGCATGGTGTCAGTTTGATGTGAAGTTAAGTCTGACACAAAGCCTGAACTCAGTGTTTGAACATATTGATTCATTTTGGCTATCCCCCACCAGTTTAACTTTAGTTATGACTCATCACCTCTCATTTCTTCTTAGGATTAATATTGACATCTTGCTGACTCCATTACATTTTTATTATTATTCTTTGCCAAAAGAAGTCAGCATAATAATGCTGTTGTACTGAGGTAAAATTCGTGTGTGTACTTCATTCTTCTGTTTTGCGTAACCTTCCCTAAAGAGCTGCTGACCAACACAGCAACCAGTGGGGATGGACATAGCACCTCTGCTTTGGCTTTCTTCCTCTCCCCTTCACCTGGGAGGCTACTGCTGGGAGACACAAGTCGAGCCATGAAGAGGTCAGGTATGCAGTGACTAAAGTAACAGGGTACAGAACAGCTAAGGGGGGTTTGTTTTAGAGAACATCTAACCCATTTGCTTAACAACACAGACAGACTACTGACCATTATGTTGTCTGTCTGTCAAAGCCTGCAGTCTGCTTCAAAAGTGGTTTGGGAGGAGGAACTCTGATTAGGAGTGTGGCCATCTGCACCATCTCTGTCACCTTTACTGACTTGTAAGAAAATCAGAATACTGCTTCAGACACAACTCAACTTCAAGCAGGTAGCAGAAGGCAAAGGGATACACATAACATCTCTACTTTGACTTCAAGTTAATTCAAATAATGAGTTGAAAGGGCATGAAGCCTTTTGTGGCACAGGAGCAGCTACTGGGCTTTGCTTTCACAGACTGTGGCGTGAGTTCTCCAAAGTTCAGTGGTGAGTGCTGACAAGAAGATAAAGCCATGTTTGCTCCTTTGTTGGTCATGGGTCTTTGGGCAAGTCGGCAGCCCACAGATGCTGGCAGAACCCATCTGGACTATTGCAGCCCAGCCTCTCTTGACAGGGGACATGTGAGAGCAGCTGAGACCTACAGTCCCCCATTTTGGGCTCTGAAAAAGGTGACTGGTGCTTAGAGAATACAACTTCTATTTCTGTCAGCACCACAGAGCAAGTGGTGTTAGATGATCTATTCCTAACTTCCCATACCTAGTACACAGAGTTTGCTTTGTGAAAGCTGTGGGTCTGCAGCATAGTCTTTGTGGGTACCCAGATATTAGACTGAAGAGGACAAGCTGGACAGAGGCAAGGAAAGAGTAGAGATGAGAAAGTGTAATTCTTGCAAGGGATACTGAAGAGATTTACAAAGGAAAAATTAATTCAGCTTACAAAGATTTTGTCCTCAGGCAGCCTGAAGGACAAAACTTTACCCTTCTAAAGCTTTGTCTTAGCAGAAGAAAGTTTCTGAATTTCATGAAAGCAAATATTTGATTCTGAACCTAATGATAAAAGTTAGATGATATTTTAAGGTCTTGGCCTTACATTTTCACTGTCCTACTGTGCACAAATCCAAGAAGTACTAGAGAAATGCAGTGTTTGTAGTTTGACAAGAACTCACACACTTGTCTTTTTTTTGGTCCCATTTAAATACACCAGAGTCCTTTATAAAGGCAAAAAATAATTCATCTGTCCTTTGCCTTGGCTCATGCAAGATGTATAAGTACATTCAAATTTTACAACTTTCCCTGTGCGGGTCAGGGATTAATACTGGTTTCTTTTATTATATTTGATGCAAAATCCCTAAAGAGTCCCTGAAAAAATAGAAGTGTGTGATACAGAGAATGAAATGAATTGCAAATATGCAGAATTGTTACGAGCTCAGTGATGTCTCATAGAAGTCTCTGAAAAACAGTCTATTTAGAGACCATCCAGAAGTATCAAACAGGAATCCCACCAGGGATGGGCACAGCACAAGCTTCAGACTATGAAGGTATTAAGAAGAAAAGGGCTATTCATGCAGTGAGCTCTGCAAAGACACTTAGTAAAAACTGAGTTTGACAAGCTCTAATAATGATCCTAAGAATAATTAATGCTTTCACTCTTACAATACATTCCTGCCTGGAAGGCAGTGAATTAATGGTGAAGCCTCCCAGGCTTTTTTGTTGATAAGAAGCTGTAGCTAAAGAGATGATTACACAAAATCCTATCTCCTGGAACTCTGGAAGATGTAGAAGTCCTTCTGTTGCCAAATCAATCAGCAAGAGCAGAGGAGGAGGCTGGGAAATCCAGGTAGAGGACTGAAGTCCTCAGGTACTACAAAGTTTAGTTATGGAGCAGCATGGCCAGGGGTCTGCTGTTGGACAAGAAGTGTTGCTGGCCATGTGGGCTGCTGCCTGGGCTCCAAGCACCACGGGCAGAGCCTGAGCGCTGTGAAACAGCTCTGGCAGTTTGCAGATGCTAACAGAGTAACAGCCTTGTGCTGCTCCACAGCCTGGAGGGAAAAGGAACCTCATCCTTTGCAGACTCGCAGCACATTTCTGAAACATTCTGGTTTTTGTGCGTGTCTGTACTTTCTGTGCACAAAGAACCAGATGCAATTTGTCATCTCACAGTCATCACATATGAGGCAGATACAGTAAGAATTTAAGCTCCCTTATTTTGGGCCTTTAGCCTTAACCACAAGAACATCCATCTATGCCATGTAAGAATCAGCCAGACCATAAGAAGTGCATTATAGAATCTATAAGAAATAAGTTTAATGATGTACAATTTTTGAAAACAGAACATGCAAGGATACTTTTAAAAGGAATTATAATGTAATTTGAGTGTAGGCTCTGCAGAAAGACAAACGCAATTAATTCTTGTGTTTTCCTAGCTGCCTTCTTTTCACTGCTGTCAGGAAACCTACATGGAAACACGATTTTATGCCAGTGATGTCTGCATCTTGCTCTGTACCAGATACGACAGTCTGTGTGCAACATGGCAATCTGGGAACTCTGCAGGGAATTACACCAGTAGTTTGTGTCAAATTTATATTTTCCATTTCTATTAGGAAGGATTAATACAGCATCCAAATTATAATGATTGTCCAATAACATAAAATCTGTCAGAAAAAAAACCCAAGAGAGAAGTAAGTGTTTATGTCGGGTTCAAGGAGCAGATAGGAAGCTCTCCCTATAGAACACAGTCAAGCAGGTGCTGGTATTAATAACTGACTGCTAACACTACAGATCTATATGCTCTTTGTTAATTCAAGCTTTAAACAAGTGGAGCATGGTGGTAAATAAAAGTAGCACATACAGTTGACAACTTTTAATTAAGGTAGAGTATCTGTGTAAAAGATGTGCTTTATTTGAAGGACTCACTGCTGGCTCAGTATGGGCATGGCATGGAAGAGTAACCAGTGCAGAAACCAGCAGTTCAATAAAGGACTCAGAGACAGGTTTCTGTTCTCATTTGGGCATCTATAGAATAATGAAATGGAATAAAAGAAAGAACAAATAAGAATCCTACTGCAGAAATGGACCTTCTGTAAGATGTTAATTGTGATGCCCAGGAAACCATTTTTTTTGCAGCTCACAAATGAGGAGCTCCAATAACAGATGAACCAGCTTTTCTCTTAAAAGGGTGAGTTCAATCATTGCATATTCATGCATTAACTTGTATTGCCTTCTAACTTGATGATAAATGACAGTGTATTTTAGGTAGTCTTTTCCATTGGACATTTGCTGACCTTTACCTGACTAGAATGAAAGAAAACTCCAATGTCAACTTTAACCTTTCTATCCAAACACATCATAGGAATGAATACATGTGAAGCAAAGCTGAATGTACAGCAAGTTAATCGTGGGCTTTTCCAGACTGATTTTGTACTGCAGTTCTACTTCAAGAGCCAAAAGCCAGAGCTAACCTACCTTTGGAGAGCAGATAAAATGAGTGGTTCTTTCCCGTCATGCCTGCAATCTGCTGTTATGTCACATCCCTGTCCCCAGTCTCTTAGAAGAGTGTTACAAAGTGGAGCTCACCCTAAATTCAGAGCGCACACCCCATGTGTCTGGTACAAACTTTGACCCTGGCTCTATACTAAGGGCAATGGGAGAGTTTTGCAATGTAAGACATTGGGTACTTCATCCTTCCAGCACCCTTCTAGTGAAAACTATCACCAATTATGCCTCTCTTGCTGCTGTCTTCCCAACCTTTCTGACAACAGGGTTTATCTCATCCCCACACATTACTTGTGTCAGGTAAGCATTTTGCTGATTTTATTGTTCTTAAGTAACATTAATAAATCTTATCATGGACACCGTGATGGAGAATTTCAGATAATGCAGCTTACCAGTGAATTCCCACATCCCATCATGGGAATACCTGAAATAGCCAGCAAAACATCTCAGTTACAACACAGGACTGGGTCAGTTGAAGATTTCCTGCAGCTGTAGCTGGCACAGTTCCCACCAGGCAGCATTTTAAGGCCTCCTCTTCTTTTGACAGACTCTTCTGAGGAAGATTAAGAGCCAAAGACCTGCTCATCTCTTCCAAGAAGTGGACCCCTTTGGAGGATAGCAGCACCTGATATTGCCCATGAAGATGAATCTAATAGTCTTTAAACAGGGCTTCTTAGAGGCAATCAGTCCACTTTTGCTGAGCCTGAGATTTAAAAGAAGCATCTAAACAAGACAGCAGGGAGCAGGCAGTAGAGAAAACAAACTCTTTTACCAACTCTGGGGCTACAATTTGAATGTTGCAGGCTTTTCTACTAACTTTATTTTTCAGGGAAAATGAAAAATGGTACAAGTTGCAGGAAAGAGTCCCTTTGATTCTTAAGCTTGAGGTAAAATACAGCACACTGAGTCATCTGTTCATGGCATCAAAATATGAGTCAGGAGACAATGCAATTAAAAGTGCAGATGAACTCATGGAGCCACTAGCAGGCATAAAAGAACTTTCATGTTTCTGAAGGAAGCCTCTTAAACATCCAGAAAATATTAGTGACACAACTTAGAAATGATAGCCAATAGCTAAATAATGGCAATGTCCAGGCTGCTAAGGGAAATTGGGGATTTTCCATTATTTGGTGGTTTCCTGTCAAACTTCAGTGCCAAGCTGGAAGTCATGCCTGAGCCAAACAGAGCTTATGCCTTAGCTCAAACAGGATATGCACGGAGGTCAAACCAGATCCACTCACGCCTTCTACCCTTAAATCCTATGATTGTAAGGAGAGGAGCAGGTTTCCTCTCCCTTCCTCAGCCCTTAAGGAAAACAAGTCTTTTAATCTATTTAGAGACCCTTTTTGACATTCTTTAGCTGCAGTTTTTCTCAATCAACCTAATCCTTTCCCATTGAGCTCCATGCTAATCCCATTTTGCTCCACTCCTTAAACTAATAAAAGATTAGAGTGACATTTCAGAAAGGGCATCGTATTAAGCAGCTTCTTTCCCATCTCAACAGATCACACAGTACAAAATGTGGTGAACAGGTCATTAATCTTATGGTAATGAGGTGTCAGTCTGAAAGGAGGCCTCCTTCTTGATCCATATGAAGGACACAGGAATAATGAGGACACTGCTGCCTGCCATCTCTGGCAACTTTGCCAGAAGGCAGCAGATCCATGAAGTGTTGCGATGGTGGCAACAGCTCATCACCACACCACTCTGCCCTTGACAACAGTGAACAAGCATCCACATGGATCTGTCACCCCCTGTGCTGCCCACACATAATGAGCTTTTCCCTATGTTCTAATTAGTGCCATAAAACTGTTTAACAACTTCAGCTTTGCTCTAACATGAAATCAATTAGGATTAGCAGCCACACACAGTGAAATTTTTCACAACTAGCCAGCTGGTGAAAATCACAAACTTCTTTCTTCATTCCTACAGTGGACAAGCCATCACTCTTCCTGATGACATGCCTGCATTGGTATTATCCAATTTGCTTCTATACAGAAATAATTTTCATATTTTCTTAAACAAGCCTCTATTCCTCTTAAAGGAAACTGCCTGGAAGATGGAAGTTTTACCACCTGCTGAGAAAACTTTTCAGATAAAGCACAAGGCCGATCCTGGCCAATGATCCTTGGTAACATACTTCAACTTGCTGAGAAATGTAGACGTGGCACTTTGGAACATGGTTTAATGGCCATAATGGCATCAGGTTGACAGCTGGACTCAAGAATCTTAGAGATCTTTTCCAATTGAAACAATACTATGAAATCCAGCTCTTCTGCATACACAGTGCTACGAAACTGCACTGAACATGAATGTGCTCCAAATGACCACAATTGCATGTTTACACAGAACAAACTGGAGCAACAGGCCTTAACAATAATGGGAAGGCAGCTAACCCAGGGAGAGGGCTGCTAAAGGAGCAGTGGGAGACACGAGCAGCACACGTCTCTTTCCTAGGGAAACACCTCTGTGCCTGAGTTTCACTTTTACACATGCTTTTCTTTCTTGTGACTTATGAATAAGAACTGTGGGTTTGGTGTCCCAAAAGTCAAATGCCTGAAGGTCAAATTGCCTGACAACTTATCTCTGGAATTTGTGCTTTTTTTTCATGGTTTGTGTAGTTACTACTACTAGAGAGAAATTATTCCTCCTCTAGAGGAATTGATCCCTTCTCCTATTTGACATAGTCTAATTCTGAAGTTGCACAGTCACTGCTCTGTTTTGGTACAGTAAGCTAATGCTAAATATCAACATTGAAGAAACTACTTATTTGGAACTATATGAAGGACAATATTTGGCAGGACCTACATCTTTAGAGTGGATGAGAAACAATGTTTTTCTGCCCTCACAGTCAGATAGGGTATCACTGGTATTGCCAATAAATGCCAAGAGAAGCCTTTTTGCAATTTCCTTATCTAATTGCATATATAAAAGAGATACCTTGAAGTATAATAAAGGGTTCTTCTCCCATGCAGATTTCTTAGAAAAATTCCTAACTCTCCATCTGTTTTTGGAAAACAACTGTCTTGGTAAAGCTCAGGTATTTACCTGTAGACTGTGGTAGGCGGAGAATTCAGCGTGTCATAGATGAGCCTCACATGCCCTTGGTACAACTCCAGAGCCAAAGGATCGTTGTCTCCTTTATACAATAAGATGCCATTGTCCTTGTCTGTTGCTACCTGTGAAACATTAATAACCAGATAAGGTTGCTTGAGAATGATTAAAACCCAAATCTACATAAAAATAAAACCAAACCCATATATACAAATTGCCCAGAGAAGTGGAGGTTCCAGCCCTGGAACTGTTCAGAGCCAGGTGAGATGGGGCCTCAAGCAACCTGATTTAGTGGGAGGTATCTGTGTCCATGATATGGGAATTTAAAGTAGATCCCTTCCAGCCCAAACCATTCCATGATTCTGTGATTAATAAATCATATATATATAGACAACAACAAGAGCAAAAGCCATGAGACACAATCCAGGTCTTTATGGCATTGAGTGGGCTCATGTACAGAGAGGTTGGCCTCTCTCTAAGGGATGTCTCCCTTGTTTCAAACGAGAACTAGTTTTCAGGGTGTGAAACCTGCAATTTATTTGCCCTCTCAACAGTCTGTGGCTGGTTTTTTGGTGACAGATGAATTTATCTTTCACCTACTACCCCAGCTTGAAGTGGAAGTTTAGAAAATTAGCTCTGGCAGTAGGAGTGTGTCACAATTATAAGCAAACAAATTTCAGCAGGTGCTGATCTATTCATGTACTTTCTTGTGAACACAAAGGAGGAAATAAGAACCTGTCCTCACATCTGGCATAACCATGAGTTATGCCCTCAATCCAATTTACCAGTGAGTCATACTGATTTCAAATGGGACATTTAGAGAACTCTAGCTTCGAGACACTTAAGAGTTCCTCTGGCTTTGATATACCTCAACAAGAGAAAAAAAAACCAATCCACCCTGAACGTTGAATCAAAACTAATGACTTTGTTTTCCCAGTCTCCATCTCTCAAATAGCCCCATAGTANCCAAAACTAAACAGGAAAATTAAAGATCTGTTTGCATTTATATATCCATTTAAATACTGCCCTTTTGCCCTTAAAAGTTTCTTTCTTTTTTTTTTTTTTCTTGACCACTTTTTAATAAGATTTCCTCTATCTGGTCTTAATAATCAATGTTGCATTCTAATTTTAATTCACTAGTGATTAATTACTGGATGCATGAATAATATTCAGCCTGGGAAACAAGAAGTGAGAACATCATGGACGTGTACTTTTTGTACCAGTGAGTTATATTCTTCAAGTTGTGGTAACTAGTTTTGTTAAATTTAAGAAGTCAAATGTCCAGTTTTCCACCTTCAAATCTGACCACCTATTTGGGGAGCCATATTTTAGAGTGCCCATATTTTAATTTTTTTTTTTTTGTGATATTAAATAAAAGGAGATTTTGGAGAAAAACTGGAGTTTTAAATGTACATGTATCAGCTTAATTTGCATATGAACTATATACTCAAGCTATTAAAGAAAATATAAAGTATGACATATTTTCATTAGAATAAACTTTGCAGGAACCACCCTTGAAAAATCTATTCCTAATGTGGAAATTCAGTCCTCTTGCCCATGTCTTGGGAATGTTAATTACAACCAAATTCCATCAAGTAAGTCTACAATATAACTTCCAAGTGTGGAATACAATCTTTTCAAACTGAGAAAATAAATGCAATAAAATAAATATACAAGGATGATTTTTCTTACATGTTTTGAAATGTTATGCTTCTGGCATTGCTATGCTATGAATCTAGCACAGAAACAGTCCAGATTAACAGTGGCCTCAGAAAGAGAGGTATCATGTCACATAGTGCTCCACACATCTCTGTCTTAGAAAACATATAAAGCTAGAAATAATTCTCTGATTTATTTGAGGGATATTAGGGGAAAGAAAAAAACCAAAGCCTAACACTCAGTTTAATGCTTACTAGATTGTGAATGCCAGTAACTTCCAAAGCACTTAATGTCATGTCGGACTAAGTATCCCAAATACCTTTGATCCATAACCACAAAGATGACAGTAGTGGCATGACAACTTTGATATCTATTTTCCATCGCCTTCTGAACCTCAGACCTCAAACAAAATTTAGGTGCAACTATAAAACTTTTATCTACTGAATGTGCACAGTAAAAGAATAATCAAAATATTGTCTGGAAAGGACATTTAGAGCAGCAGCTTTTAGTAAGTGTCCTAATATTAAGCACTAATGAAACACAACACTGTAAATCAGTAAGAAGACAGGGAAGTTTCCTGAATCATCTCTAGGTATATTGCCAGTTTGAGATAAGAGAGTGGTGAGATTCTAGAGGCAGGATACAGATCACAAAGGTACAGTGGTGCCTTAGTTGCTCCTGAACATTTCAGTAATTTTAGAGCAGACAACTGTCTCACAGGTTGACCTTGTAAGCACCTTGGTCAATAGACCCTGTTCTTTCAGGATGAAAACCTGTATGTGTGTATCTGTAGTATTGCTTAAAGAGCACTGGGCTGGAAACTGGTGTTCTGCATGATGTACCTGGAGGGAGATGTTTGCCTGAGGGCGAATTTTGGCTGAAGGCAGCTCCACATAGGAATCTTTCCCAACAAAGTTGACTGTGATGAGCTTCTCACACTTCTGGCCAGCAAAGCCTGCGAGGCAGCGGCAGACAGGCTCGTGGTGTACGATGATGCACTGGGCCCCATTCTGGCACTCGTAGTTATCACAAGGGCTTGTCTGGAGAAGGACCATTGGTGGAGGAGTTTCACAGAAAAGTCCACTGCAGAAGATATAGGAAAAACAAAGCAGCCTCAATTATCACCATGTTTTGAAGGAAAGAAACATTTTCAGCTGCTGACATGGTACTACTACTGTGGTAGAGCAATGCAGATTAGCTAGCACATGCCTGCTTTATGTGTGGAAGCTCCACAGTGTGGTGCTGTGCAGAAATGCCCGGGCTGGGTCTGAACCAGCCAGTTCTGATACTGACTTCTTTAGCTCTGAAAATGCAGCACTGAAGTACTGCTTCTTTAGCTCTGAAGGTGCAGCAGTCTGTCCAAAGTAGCTTCCATCCCACACTAAGCCAGAGAGAGGTTCTCAGCAAAAACTGGGGACCATTTAAACCCAAACCTGAGCTTTGTAGGCTATGACTTCAGTCTGCCTCGGCTGCTGTAAATAGCAAGCAAGGGGAACCTGACTTGGTTTAGTGCATATTGAAGTGTATCATCAACAGATGGGCAACTGCTAAGAATTCTCAGGAGCAGCACACTTACACCACACTATTTGCTGGGCACTTTCACTGAACTGGTTGTTTCTAACAGCATCAGGATCTTTTACTTCACTTTAGCTGAACTGTGGTTAGCAGCATCCTTGACCAGAAAAACACAAAGGAAAGGAAGGTCTCCCAGGACCAGAGGTAGCTGGAAAAACAAGTGCCCAGATCTGAGTATTTATGAACTTGAGTCACACTCAGTTCTGGGGGAAAAGGCTGTGGTTCAGTCCTAACTATATGACAGGCTCAGCAAAATGTAGGGAATTACTGCACAGAGTCCAACAGAGGGCCACCACGATGATTAGGGGACTGGAGCATCTCTTTTACAAGGACAGGCTGAGAGACATGGGGCTCCTTAACCTGGGAAAGAAAAAACTGAGAGGAGATGTTATCAATGCTTATAAAAATCAAAAGGGTGGAGGTCAGGAGGATGGGACTGGGCTCATCTCAGTGGTGGCCAGTGATAGGACAAGGGTCAATATGTACAAACTTAGAACTTAAGGATAATCTTCTTTACTTTGATGGTGATAATAAACTGAACAGACTGCCCAGAGAGGCTATGAAGACTCTTTGTAGACTTTCAAGACCTGCCTGGATGTGTTCCTGTGCAACCTGCTCTAGGGAAATATGCATTAGCAGGAGTGTTGGACTGGATGATCTCCAGAGGTCCCTTCCGGCCCCCACCATTCTATGGTTTTATGATTCTCTGTGGAAGCTTTGGCCTCTGAGGCTTGGGCCACCATGGCCCAGGAGTAGTGATAGCAGACCACAGGCTGCCTTCTTGGACTTGAGATGGCTGCACACTGCTCAGGTCATTTGCTGGAATGACTCAGCTGCACTAACACATTGACATCAGCACAGAAGGAGCATNGGGGGGGGGGGGTAAAGAAAAGCTGCAGTCATCTTTCACAGTGATGCCTTGTGTCAGACTAAAGTGCAGAAAGTCAGTGAAAACTCTCTGCTCAAGACGCTCACTGGACCTCTGCAATCAATTGGTATGCAAAAGGGCCGGGCCACATGTCCTGGCTGGCTGCATCTGGTATGCCCCCACACCTACACCCCAAATTTCTCACTACAATCACTGTCCAAACCAAATGAACCCTCTTTGTACTGGTGAGAGGACATAAATAAACAACATTGAGCCTGTGGCTGCCTGAAAATAAACAGTAGGCAGTAGAATGATGAAGAATTGGTAGCTGGTGAGTAAGGAGCATGCACCAGGCTGTACTGTGGGGAATACTGTGGCCAGGGCTGTGGGCTGGGGTCCTGCACCATCAGGGAACGCCACAGGGTGTGGGCTCAGGGTAACAGAGTGTTCTTGGCATGGGGACAGAGGGCTTTCCAGGAGAGGACTGTGGCAGACCCAGTCATGCAGTGGATAACCCATCAGCCCAGTTCTGGAACAGTGAAATCCCACTTGTCCCACTAGGAATTTCCTGCCATTCAGGGAGCACTTTAATAGTAGCATTCTTATTTAAAAAAAAAAAAAAAAGCCCAAAAAGTGCCCCTCTTCAGTAAAGCAGGTGAAACTTGGAAGCTCAGTGAGTTTCTNATTCAGGGGGCACTTTTAAAGTAGCATTTTTTTTTTAAAAAAAAAAAAAAAAGCCCAAAAAGTGCCCCTCTTCAGTAAAGCAGGTGAAACTTGGAAGCTCAGTGAGTTTCTAGGTACCCTTCCTAACTACAATGAAAAGAGATACCTGGACCATTACCCTACAGTAAATAGTGCAAGAAGAGCAAATAAAGCAGCCACAATGTACTCCAGAGCAGGCTTGCTTCGCCACAAACCCCAGAACCTGCTGCCTCTGTAACAAAAGGAACTGGAGCTGACTGCATTGCGCTGTACATGTTCTCATGTGGGATTTTTCACAGAATACCACAGCTCTACCTTTAGTGCTGTATGGAAGGATTGCTGAAACCTATCCCTGTCCTCCCCCACCCCAATACACTTTGGTTTGCCTCTGGGAAACACAACAACATCTGGATGGGCTAAATGCTGCATCGTAAACAAAGGAATTGCTGTGCTTTCCTATCACATCTAAGAGACAGAGGGGTTACATTACTACTTTTACAAAAGGCAGACTTGAAGAATGCTTTGAAAGCAAACATTTGGGATTTGCACCAGGGAGAAGGCCAGAAAAGCTCTCCTTTTCCTACAGCCAGTATGGAATACCCTCAAACAGCTTCCTGACTTTGCCCAAATCTTTATGCTGGCCTTGTTCACAATGATGTGGGTATGGCACACAGAAGTCTGTACCACAGGAATAAGCAGGAGGAGGGTGAAGAGCACTGCTGGGGATTTCCAAGGCGTAGAGGACAGTGCTGTGCTGGCCTCTTGCCAACGCCCTGCATGCATACCCTGTAGGGACTGTTCAGCTCCAGCCTGGTGTCACTCAGAATTGGCTGTGCTCATGGTCACAAACACACAGATGTTTTCTCAGCCAGAACTACCTCCGGTCACAAACAGAGATATTTTCTCAGCCAGAACCACCTCTTGGTACTTTTCTAGAGAAATTGCATTTCAAAATGTTTCTTGTTGCATTGCCTTAAACTTCCTTTATTCACCACAAGGCCAGAATGATGTTTTACAGCAGCCTTAGTTTAGCTTTTATTTCCCCTCATCCTCCTCTGATTTGATTGGCAATAAATTAATTTTCCCAAGTCGAGTCTGCTTTGTCCATGACGGTAATTGTTGAGTGATGTCTCCTTGTCCTTATCTTGACCCACAAGCCTTTCATCGTATTTTCTCTCCCCTGTCAAGCTGAGGAGGGGGAGTGATAGAGCAGCTCTGGTGGGCACTTGGCACCTAGCCAGGGTCAACCCACCACAGTGGGAAAGGGTTGTCTTTGCTCAGCTTAATGTATTTCTCAAAGTAAATTTGTTCTGGGACTATTTCTTTGTGAACACACCTAAGCTATGAATTAGCTACGGACCAAAAGATTGCCCCTTCCTGTGTAAGACCCTTTGCTGCAGCTTCTTGGCAAACCCACACAGGCCATCCCATTCCTGGAGGGCAAGCACAGCACCTCGGGGGCCATAGCACCACTCAGCAAAAGATCATTTGGAGTCTCCTTTCCAAGAAAGGGAGGGAATTAGAAAAGAAAATAGCAACAACCTCATGGGAAGGCAGAGACAGAATGCAATTCTTGACAGTTTAAGGTAGTTAGCTGCCAAGCAGCACAACAGGCAGACCTAGCCAGAGCTGATGAGCTGGGGACATATCAGGGCCACATCCCCACTGCTAGGCAGGCACTGCAGCATTTTCCTGTTCGAAGCCTGGCTTCCTTAAGTGTGCAGAGCTTTGTGGTGAGCTGGCAAATGTGTCAGGAGAGCCAGCAATGGGATCAAACTAGAGTTGGCCCACAGATGGCTGTCATCCCTGGCCTCAGGTCAGGTGTAATTGTCTTCTAGAGGTGACTGGCAGAAAGGAGCACTGCTAACCCAGCCCATTAGCTTTGTTCTGCCCAATGCCAATCATTTTGTTTCGTCTATGAGCAACAAGTAGAAAGCAGAAAGAAAGTCAGTGCATATAATTGCTATTTCATGGAAGTTAAAAATAATAATAATAAAAAAGCCAATGAGACCCGCGACAGCCTCCACTAACAGAAAGCAAATGTTGCAAGAAGCCAGCGTGTCTGTGCCTGGTGCTGCTCTCAAAGATCCCCTGAGCTCCCACTATGGCTCCTGCATAACCTCCCCTTCTGAAACCCCTTCTGTGGGTGGCTTTGCAAGTGCAGCTGCCCTGCTGCGGGCATCTAGAGGTTACATTAGCAACAGTGTCTGGCAAGGCCTTTTCTTTATTTTATTACATTTTAAAAAATACAGTTTTAGAAATCACTGATACTATTTATTTCCCTGGCAGAGGAATGTGGAGCACAGCCTGACTCGAGTGGCTTGGCCAAGTCCATTCTGCCTGGTACGATCTCATTTATTTAAATAATCACTGCTGAGTTTCTTGCAGCAAACTATCCCAGTGGGGGACTTGGAAGCATCTCCACCATAGAGGAACAGTTCTTTCTATCAAGCTTAGCAGCCTTAATGTGTGCTTCCCCACTAGAGCAGCATTTATCAGGACACCACCACTGTGAGGCTGATTGCTAGAGGGAAGATTTGATAAGTTAGATTTTATCCAATGAGGCTCTCAAAGCCTCAAAAATGTTTTCATCTGTGGGGGGTAAACGAATGCTATTTTAGGAAGAAAACACTGGCAACTCTTCAGGAAGAAAAGTGTATTATGTAAATGCAAAAGGTTGCTGAATGATAGGGGAAGGTGCTGTGTGGAGCACAAATCTACATGAATAGTGACCAGGGAATGCTAAGATGGTAAATTAGGTATGTGCACATTGGTACTACTGCTTTTGAGGATGTCATCAGAGGTGCATCTTTGTGCATACAATGCCCTACATTGTTCAGAATTACTGGAGTGTATTTGTTCAGCCATGCGAGGATGTGAGCTTAAACATCCTTATTAATGTGTGACTGCAAGTGGCTTTGACATACAGCATAGTGACAACCATAAAAGTGTGACAGGTTCATGTTTTTACTACAACAGCATAAGCTCTGGATAACTGGGAGGTCGTTCTGTAAACTCACTGCTGGGAAATTATTCCTGATACTTAGCCAAAAACTTTATTAATCATCATCTTAGGTCTCCCAGTTACCTTTGTCAGACCACCCCTTGTGTTCTCTCCTTTTCATCAACACTTCAAGCCTTCAAACAGTCGCAAAGTTATCTCCTTGCTGCACAGCCCAGCACCTGAGGCAGGCTTGGCAAACAGTTGAGTCTACAACCCTGAACATCAGAAGGCTGAACTCTGTCAATCACCATCTCTGCAATTGCAGTCTTGAAGAGGGAAAAAAATAATCAGAACCCCTTTCAGAGCAGCAGGCCTTTAAACTACAAAAGGCTGCAGTCGTGGAAAGAATAATGAGCAGATCATATTTTGTTAGCAGAATTTTAATCCTGAAATCAAACAAGATCAGGGACTATTTTGCATGGAGAATAAGTGAGGCTTCAGCTGGCTCTCCGTCCTGGCAGAGAGAGCCTGTTAGTGCCCATTTTGATGTTCTCTTACAGACCCTTGCTCCCTTCTATCTTGCACAGTAGATGTAGGAAGGTGGCACAGACTATTGTGAAAAAATAAAGCAAACAGGACACCTCAAGTTAAACCTGGCTCTGCTGTTGACAGCCAGTGGGATTACTTTACCTGCTCAAGCCTACCTTGGCCTATGAAGTTGTGCCTAAGTTAGCTGCTGAGGTTTGGAGCTTTGTGTAGAAAGATGTTTTCTCTTCTTGGAGGACTTCTAGTGAAATGAAACCCCCTCATTTGAGCAAAGGAGCAGAATGGGCTGTTCCAAATTCTGCTCTTGAAGTCCCTGGTGTGAGATCAACCAACCTGAGTCATGGCCTAAATTGCCAGTAGAGATGCTGCTCGTACACAGGAAGGGACCCAGACCAGTCTCCCACCTGTTCCTACTGCTCTGCTTAACTGTGTCAGAACTCAAAACATCTCTGCCAAACACTGTGACCCTGCCTCTCTGCACAAAGTCCTCACATTCATCACTGCTTAGTACTGAGATACCTTAAAAGTCAGGGGACTTGGAGCAGAAGTCTCCTAGTCACTACCATCTGATGACAGGTTCCAGTTACCCTTGACTCCAGATACAGCTTTGCAATTCTGCTTCTCAACTCTAACAATTAGATAACACTGAACATTTACAATTCCACTGTGGGACAGCCACTTGTTATCCTTACCAGTCACCAGTTCACAAGATCCCAAAGGCCATCAAAAAGATTGAAGCAGGGAATGAAACATGGAGAGAAGGATATGAATGTGAAATTCAGAGGATATCTGATATCCTGTAAATAACAGCTCTGATTCTGTGAAACCGCAAGCTGACATCATGTTATATATCAATGCCTATTCAGGGAAGGCTGTCTGCTTTGCAATAAAAATGTGTGTTGAGAGGGAAGAAAACCCCAAACCAGCACGGATGAAAGCAAGAAGAATGAAAACAGTTGCAGATACAAAGCAGAGAAAATGATTTATAAGTGTTCGTGCAATTTCTGCTTTGTCAGGCCTGATCTTTTCAGGTACTCCTTCTTTGTCTCCTGCGTGTATTTCAAACACAGAAAAGGTTTAGCTGGAAGGAAGCCAGTATCCAGCCTCAGGCAATGATTAGTGAGTCCATTTGGAGTAGCACACTTATCTTTGACAGACAGAGAGATTTTCAGGAGTCAGATATATTGGCAGCTGTCACAATCAGAGCTTGGAAATTTACAATCCAAGTCATACTGAGCCCATCCACCAACAGACACAGAGACATTGGCACAAAATCCTCAGACTCGTGTATTCTTGCAGCTACGTCTCAGGGTTCACATATGCAATTTCATTATCCTTTGCAGGCCTTTATCCATGGCTCTGCACTAAAGGTAAATTGCTCTTTTCAAAGCAGGAATCATCAACGCCCTGTATTCAGTTAACTCAGTAGGGCAAGCTTTGAAGCACTGAGCCATCCATCCAGGTAGGACTGATGGATCAATACCATATCTAGAGGCTGATTAGCTCTGAGGATGAAAGCAATTAAAGGAAGTGCCCCAACACTCTTCAGAAGGCAGTCTGAGGGAGCTGGCTCTCACCTACCTGAAGCCCTGAGGACAGACGCAAGTGTAGCCATTGACTGCATCCACGCAGGCTGCTCCATGGCGACACTTATGGCCCACGCAGTCATCATCATCTGTTTCGCAGTGTTTGCCACTGTAACCCGGCAAGCACTCACATCTGAAATAGAAGATCACTCTTAATTGCTTGTTTCAACATTGACAGCAATAGCACACAGAAGCAGCCTAGCACCAATCTGATTTGAGATGGAAAGTTGTTAGCGATTATTCCTGGAAACATCGGCGCTTCCCTACCGTCAAAATGCTCAAGTTTCCCCTGCCTGCAGTTCAGGTTCTGCAAGCTGTTTAAATTCAAGCCAAGCAAAGCAATACCATATTACTCCTTTTCTTCAGGCAAATCTATGGAGAAGGATGATCATACAGTGGTCTGCTGAAGATGACAACATCTTCCCTAACCTTCCAGACTCAGAGGACAACATTCTGCAAGGGCAGTTGCTCTGATGTCTCAGACTACAGTTTTGCCAATGTCTGCACACTGCTGAGCGTCTGAGGCTGGCACAGAAAACAGCAAATTTCCACCTTCCAAATGGAAGTGATCTAAAAGCAAGCCATAAAACTCATCAAGTTTAAACAAAAAGACTATCAGTTTTGAGACCACCACCTGCTTGCCATTCATTTGCAAGGCACAGCAAATGTTGCTGCAGTTATGGGAAGCTGCCTTTGAAGCCTGTGCTTTCTCATGGTGACATTCAGACAGAGCAGGTACCTGCTGCTATGGGGTGGCACCATTCGCAGAAGCAACACAATGGGATGCACCCAGATCTAGACTCTGGCTTTTTATTTCATTTTACTTTAGACAGTTCTCAAGTTTGTTGTGCAAAGGCTGCATCAGCATTTCTCCTATAAGCCTTGCTGCAGTTTATAACCTGACAATAGAAAATACATCCTCAAGTCTCTCATTTGGAATAGATCTTCTGGGATTTCCAAACAGCCTCTGCAGTGTTTAGTCATGAACATGCTTTAGTCCATAAAACACGTTTTACTCCTCCCAGATGGATGTTACTGCACATCTGGAAAACAAAAGTCGTATCACTTCAACCAAAACAAGGGAAGAGCTAACAAGAGTTAACTTCAGCAACAAAAGAAGGTTTGTGCTCTTGCTAGAACCCTCTTGTTTGGACCCAGTGTGCTTGCCACTAAAAGCTGGATGAGGAAAAACGTCATAATGTGCAGGTAGGTGGCATCAGGAGAGAAGCTACTGCTCCACCAATCTACTCTGCTGGCCTTCTCAAGGAAACTGGACACATGAGAGGTGATGAGAAAACACATTTCCACTTCCCAGACATCAGTCACTGTGCTGAATTTGATTTTGAGTGATGGTCTGTTCTTGCTCCCTGTCCCACCCCAGCTCATCATGGCAAGGCAAGTAAGTTGGGCAAAGCTTGCCAGAATGCAACAGCAGGTCCAGTGTGTGCTAATGACCAGTGAATGGCTTCAGCAGCCACTTAGCTCAAGCACTGAGTTTGACTCCATTTCAGAACATAGCTTGTGACTGACTGAAAAAAAGGAGGAAATAAGGCAAAACCTGTTACCCCGTGGCCTGTAGGATGGATAACGCCATGTAGATGCATAAACTTTCTCTCTCCATCCTTGCTACAGGAGAGGTCCCCATCACGACCCTCCACCAGCCATAGGATGGTTGCTATTCCAGCTTTGCAAGCCTAAATTGCCTTTTTACACCTTGATGGTTCAGGAAATACTGTGATTAACATAACAGAGATGACAAAACAGAACAAAAACCAAACAGTGTCCCTTTCCCAGACCATAAGAAATGGGCAACAGTTTTTGGCAACATTTTACTCACACCTGCAAGCAAATAATGTCAATCAGAAGACTTTGTAGGGGAAATTGGCAGCATTTAATCCTGTTGCTTTTTAGTGATCCCTGCAGTCCTAATATAAAGTGATGTAATAATGAACGATGTGCAGCTCCTTATTCAGGGCTGCCATGCATCAATTTTATGATGTGTATTGGCTATCTCAGTAATGACAGAACCACCACTTTTCTCTGCAGGGCTGCATTAAATCAGCATTTTAAGCTGTCAGGTAATAATTCCAAGCTCTAGAATAATAAAGTATATTTATACCATACTCCAACATCAATACAGTGAAAGGAAAACCATGCTCCTTTCCTGGAGTTATATTTTTTTTAGAAGTAATTTCATTGTATTAATTTTGTTTTGTTGACTTTTGTTTTGTTTTGTTTTCTGGCATACAGAAAGCTACTTTTCTTCTATAGTAACAGCACAACAAATATGTGGAGGTTGGAAGTGAGGAAAGCCACCTGCAATTTCAGCTTAAAACCCAAATAGCTCTGTGCAGCCAAACACACACTGAAACAGTCCAAGCTTGGCTCTCCCTTTTGAAATGTGGAATTCCTTTTTGGGTCAGTCATCTCTGAGCTGCTAGTGTGGCTGGAGCTACCAAAAAACGCACGTCTGGAGTACAGCAGGTGAGAAACAGCCAGATGAGTGCCTCACCCAGCCTTCTCTGAGAAACTCCAGAATCTCCCTACCAGTGAATGATGGCATGCTAGCTCCATCCTGATCCTACTTCCTGCCAGCAAGTGACAGAGGATCAGTAAACGTTCACTGCAGTAAAGGAAGCAGCAAGGAAACTTTTATATTTGAATCCTGCTAAGAGAGTTATTTAGGCTATGAGTTACCTCATTTCACAGTGACCATCTGACACCAGTACAGTTGAAATTGTGTCTGCTGCAGCCTTGTAGTGATGGGATGGCAACATTCCCATATCAGAGAGAGCCTAAAACCATGTCTAGTGGTATGTAAAATATTGGTTTATCCAAGGAGATTTGCATCTGCATGCACTCAATGTCTATTATATGAAAGCTGTGAACCATGGCTTCTATTGCAGGGCCAGAATGGATTTCTCCTCCTCATATCAATAACTAACTAGGCTTCCTATTTTTCACCTTGTCTTTATTACCTTTTTCCTCCCTCTTCAGTATTGCAGACCAAATAGAGCTGACAGCCGGACAGACAGACAGACTGGTGTCCTTGCTGCTGTGATATTCTCTACTGGTATGTTCTACTCCATACCCAGGGCACAGTGCTGACAAGTGGATGATCACCTCAGGAACAAGTCCGAGTCCTGCCACTAATATTCCTTGTCTCTGTAAGCAGAGTTGAGGACTGGTGCGTGAAGCTGACTCATGCTGCAAGGGGCACCATTATGTGCTAAATACAAGGTACATCCCAGGCCAGGAGAACAAACTGCTCAGGACATCGGCAAGAAAAAGTGTCTTATTTACTCAAATTATTTGGGCGGCAGCTTCCAGCAAGTGTAAAACTCTTCAAGAACACAGCTGTCTCCATCGCTGCATGCATCTGGCATCATAAGGTAATTTCAGTTGCAAGCCTTTGCCTCATAACATGATGTAGCTACTGGATTAGTTGAATGATGGATTAGCTAGGAATTAAAACTGGAAGGAACGTCAGGGACTGTTTATGTACCAGTGCACACCTCCTTATCCAGTCCCTGTGCATCATTTCAGGAACTGTCCTAATCATTTGGCAGCTTCATCTTCCTCAAGAGTTGGAAACATTTCTGTCCAGAGGTTCTTCACCCAAAAGAAAGGCTTGGGCTGTAATGACCAACAGCCTAGCACAGCTTCAGCTGCCCTCAAGATAACCAGCGTGTCTGAAACCGTGGCTCACTTTCAACAATCCTGAAGTGTTCTGCATACCAGTTCACGCTATTGTGACACGCTGGTTGCTTCACAGGAGACGTAATCTAACCCCAATTGTAAGATACCAGGAAGACCAAAGAGCACTACTGTCTCTCCCCTCTGACATGCTGGGTGTGCTGGGTGAGGGTGTCCCTTGCCAAAGCACCAGCTCTGCCTCCAAGGAGAGAACTGGTGGGCACTCAGGACTGCATATTGACTGTGGAAACAGCCTTAGGGGGAAGTGCAGAACGTAGCTCAGGCTGCACTGAATCCTCTATTCCAGAATAACTTCTCTGCTCTGGAGACAGGTTCATGATTTTCAAGCAAGCCACAGAAAGATAGAGTAGTATATATGGTTGTGTTAAAAGTGAAAGGTGACATGGTCTGATGTACATATAGTCTATCTGCATTAATTGTGATATTTTTTACCCCAAACTCATTGCTACTTTAGCCTTAGTCAAGCAGATGGATGAATGAGCCCAGTGTATGGAGACAAACATACACACTTTACCTGATTCCTTTGTCAAGGGGAAGACATTTGGACTCATGCTGACATGGATTTAGATCAGGAACACAGTGGTTAATCACCTCGTCACACAGTTCACCTGAAGCAAAAGAAAAGGAATAAAGCTGTAATGTAACTTGGACAGTCCTAAAGCAGTTCCAGCCACGTCCAAGGATGGCACATCTCTCTAGATGCAGACAGCTCAGTAACTCAGCAGGAAGTGACCATGTTTCTCGTGAGGGCAGGCATGGCTTCATTAAACTGGGCTCCTTTGACCTATCATGTATTTCTATCACATGAACTTGAAAGGCTGGTATAAAATGTACTCACGTAAAAACTCAACTTGGAGACAGAGTAAGGATCAAATGAGCAGTTCCTGATCCAGAACCTCTTATATCAAAGCAAGAAAATGACACAAAAGCAAAGCTGCTCATTGATCTGTAACATTTTCACACTGAAACATATTTTAGCCCTAGTTAATACTCTGTCAAAGAAACTGATTGGACATCATTCTGGAAAAGAACAACAACCACAAACCCTCCTCCCCAAAACCTCTGTGACTCTTCAATAATAGGAACCAGCCTTAGGGCTGCATGCAATTATAAAACATTCACTATTTATAAGAAAAGTGCTCTATTGTGCTCACAGAAGATGATGTCTTTGCAGAAAAAATCCATCATGTGTAAGCTCAGCTCAGCTGTTTCTAGGTATGGTGTGTTACATAGCATGCACTTCCCTGGATTTATATAAATTGTAGTAATTAATAGTTCCAGAATGTACAAATCCAGATAGTTTATTTAAATACCACCCTTCTCTGAGTCCTAAATTATTAGGTCACACTTCAGTACCCCAGGATTTGTGTTCCAGCCAAAGACCACAGAAATCTTTGCCTTCCCAAGAAACCAACAGAAACCTAGCCCACACCTCCCAGAGCCACGGGAAAAGCAAAGGTCAGGTACTCTCAACATGGAGAGCCCCAAAAGCTACAGTCCCAAAGTCCCCTGTGCTGCTCTATCAGAAGATCACATCTGCAGGGTCTCAAGGTTATTCATATTTTGTGTGCCTGTCCATGATGCATACCATCACATCAGCAACAAGCCATGTGGATAGTGTGGGAGAAGGGCTAAGGTGGGAGGCCCTGGTGGGCTGGCAAGGTTTTTACCAGTATTCTCATGAAGCTGCAGTTCTACCTGCACCCTGGGAGAAACCATCTGCAGCAGCCCTCACATTTCTAACTCCTGTGGCTACAAACACTGGAAAACACAAGCCAAGCAAACCACAAAGATCAAAATTCAGATGGCAAATGCAAATCAGAACTGTCTTTTATCAGTCTTGTGATCTGGCAGGGATGACTGACAGCATAACTGAGAGGATGACTCTGGTGACAACAGGAGTGCTTTCAGTTGTGAACACCCCCAACTGACTCCTTCCACATCAGCAACCTCCTTATGGTAGAAGCTACGTAGCTCATTATTTGACTCTTTGTTTTACAGTGGAACTATGATAGGTGATTTTTTGTTTGCTTCAGACATGAAACATCTAATGCTTTTGAGAGTTGCCAAGCATCAGTGAGAAAGTGGAATAAGAATACAAGCCCTGCAGGCGTGGCAGAGGGTACTGCCACAGAAACCCTGTACTCATGTGCCATGCAGCCCCTCATGGCTTTTACTGGTTGGGTTTGACCGCACTGGAGAAGCCTGGCACGGCAATCTGCAGTGGAAAGTTTATCATTCATGGGATCACTTACAAGACATCCAATTCCATCTGGAGTGAAGGAATCCCAGGAAGCCACCACTATTAAATACTACCAAGTCTTTTCAGCAGCCCTGGGCACATCTTGGGCAAATGCAATGATTGCATCCAGCCTTGGAAGAGAGACATGCCAAGTGCTGGAAAGACATGGGAACCAAGAAAATGGATCATTGACTGGATTTGAGGTTTGCCCATCTTATTTTGTTACTTCTCAAAAACAACTAGAGACATTCAAATCTTATAAATATGAACACAGCTGTCACTGGGGACAGCTATTATCACATTTTTGAGGTGGCAGAATTGGAGAAAGATCTGCTTGCTAAGCAATCCCCAAACCCACAGCCCACCGACCCTTCCAAATACCAACAAGCAAAGGGACTCCCTTGGCCTTTGGACAGACATAAACATAAGCAGGTCAGAACTTGCTAGGATACCTGGACAATTGCCAGTTCATCATGTCCCTTGTGTGCTATGAATCTTATGTGAAAATAAACATAAAAAAATAACTGGCTGGTGACATTAAAAGAATTCAATGATCCAAAGCTGGAAATACTTGTGGAAGGCCATTTAATAAGTGAATACTGCGTGGATAGATTCCCTCAACTATCCTTTCACTAAAAACAGTCAATCCATGCTTTTGAAGTGTCTTTTTTTTTTTTTTTTTATTATTTTGAAGTAAAGGAAACAAGCTTTTAAAAAATAAGAACAGTTTCATAAATTCTCAAAGGAAATCATAATTCTTTTAAAAGTATTCTTCTCAACGGTCTTGACAAGTGCTTAGAGATCCAGTAAAAATCTCCTGAAATGTCAAATATTATGACTCACTCTGTCATTCTGAAGGCACCACTATCAAAATGTAGGAGAATTCTAGGCTAGGTACCAAACACAGCGTCCAAAAAAAATTTATCATTCTTCATGCAAAACTTGGAACATTTTAAAGAGCCTTCCTGTAGTTTTTCCCATCTATCACTCATTAGGAAGCTCACTTGGGGATGCCTTGCAAGCAGAGCAGCCTCATCTCAGGAAGACAATTCTTCTTGATGCATTATTTCGGGCCCCACCAATATTCAGTAGATGTTGCAGAAGGCATGCCAGGGAAATAAAACACTTTCTGAGAAGCAAAACCCAAGGCACTAGCTACACAAAGACTTTCTCATATTTTATTCGCTCAGAAAAATTCTGGGCCAAAAAATCTGCCCTCAGACCCCTGAGAGTGCAACACTCACTGGCTGCTTTTAATGTCAGTATCAGAGGAA
>VWZI01003271.1:621888-659734 GCA_013396835.1 Psilopogon haemacephalus | reverse complement strand
TTTTTTTGAGTGACACAGGACTGCTTCTCTGTGCAGCAATTAAAGGTCTTGTCCAAATTCCTCATTGGAGAGCTATGTGAACCTAAAAACAAACTGGACATTAATCTTAGCCCAACTTTAGCAGCACTTTGTGGAAGATATTTGATCATGCTAAAACAACAGAAGCCTTCAGTGTAATGCTGTCCCAAATGCAGAAACCGATCCAACCTCCACATTTCCCTCTCTCCTATGTATTCTCAAATCAGAACTCCAGTTAGGTACACAGGGGTTTTTGAAATGCTTACATAAAAGGCAGGGAAATGACAATTAAATTTCTTTTCCAATCATTTTTTTTTAAAAATTACCTTTCACCAAAGGCAAAAAATAAATGAATATGCAATGCACCCCAACAAAGAAGAGGTTAAGATTATGTCAGATTCACAAAAGGAAAGCCACTTATGCCAACAGATTTTACTTCTCATAGCAGCTGGAGGTAGCAGGTCAGTGATGTTCTGTGGTCTGTAGGATATGAAGATGGTACCTTTATAAAGACAGAAACATCCTCAGCTGCCCTGGGCACTGCGTTTCAAACTTAAGACAGATAAAGGAAGCAATCTGATCTGCCACAAAAAAAAGCAACTTTCAGATCAAAACCAAGTTCTGCTGACAGGTGGAACACCAACAGGTGGATGTCCCACTGTTCTTCCATCTTATACAGTAAACTCCCCCTCCTCCAAAAAAACCCAACCAAACAACACTCCAGCCCACTCCCAACAAAAAAAGAGGGAAAAAAGTCATCAAACTTTCACCAGCACTGCTCACTGTTTAAAAAAAAACAACCCGAACAACACAAAAACCCCCAAAATGACAACGCAGCAAACAATTTTTTTTGCCTCATGCAACATTTTCCTGGTCTTATTTTTTCAGCAAAATCATGAATTCCACAGGGCTTTCCATATTCCCTTTTCACTGGGCTCACTGCTGATGAAGAGATGCCAAGAAAAATGCCTAGGACTTGCTGTAGCCTTCCACAGGTCTCAGAACAAAGCCAAAACAACAACAGAGCAATAAAGTTGACTTTTACACAGATTAATAATAATTTTGCTTTTTTCCCTTCTGTACTGTCATGAGAGCTATTTATTTCATGCCACATTACACTTTCAAAACCCAGATCCAAGCTACGCTATTTCTTTGTAATTGGTAAAAGAGTGATTAGATGCCCTAATAGTATTTTACTTATTTATCTGTAAGTAAAACTGCGGTTCTGAAAAAAAAAAACAATCTAGTCCACCAATTTGCAGTCTATGAGTATGATAATTTTCATGTAATTTGTTTCATATGTTAACTGGGTGATGACTTTGTTCTCTCATTCAGAGTATTCATTGAATAACTGATAAACCATCATAGAAGATCCTTAATGGTTCATCCTTAATCAGATAGAATCATAGAATGGGTTGGATTGGAAGGAACCTCCAGAGGTCATCTAGTCCAATCATCCTGCAGTGGGCAGAAACATCTTTCATCAGAACAGGTTGCCCAGAGCCCTGTCAAGCCTGACACTGAATGTCTCCATGGATGGGGCCTCAACTACTTCCCTGGACAACCTGTTCCAGTGTTCCATTGCCCTCATGGGAAAGAACTTGTTCTTAACATCCAACCTAAATCTACTCTTCTTTAATCTAAAACCATTGCCCCTTATCCTATCACTACAGGACTCAAGCTTTTGTAGAGCCTGGAAGACTGAAAGCAAAAAGGCTGTAAAGAATTCCACAACACTACTTAAGAAAAGGAAAGTGCTTACAATGAAGAGAGGAAGAAGGAAGCCTGGCCTTTATCCACAAAGAAAACTTTTACAGGCTGCACAGGGAGAAGATGGATATTTGAGTGGTTAAATAGTACCTTGCAATTTTCTGAACTCTGCCAGGTAAGTGAGAATGGAGCTCTTCTCTTTACTGCTAATAAAAAAGTACTGTACTGTTTTTCTCCTAAGAGATTCTTCATTTTGTGTCTAATAAATTGTATCAGAAGAAATGGGGTTTGTATTTTGGTTTCCCCATCTCTCCTTTCAGTTATTAAAAAGAAATCACTGCCAATTGGAAATTTCAGAGAACAGAATCTAACAACAGTTGGGTGGAACAGACATAGGATGTTCCTCCAAGATAATAATTCGGTTAGGAATGTTGTTGATGTTTGATTAAAAAGATCTGAGGCTTATCTTGGAAAATAAAAAATGCATTTTTACTTCCAAACTGTTTCAACTTGCAGTGAATAAAGAAGAAACTCTGGAACTCCATCAATAGTAAATATACTCTACTGCCATGTTAGATACAAGAAATTTCCTGGAATGCACTGTAGCAGAATGCTCTTCTTGCCTTACTAATGAAGTTTGCTCTTGCTGGATAAATACTGCCCACAGTAAGCAAAGAACGAGAAGTTACTTTATGCTTTTTATTCTGTGTTAATGCTTTAAAAACTCTTATCTGAGTTTTCATGTCTCATATTTTGGCCTCATATTAAGTGGGAACCTGAAGTTAGACTCCACACTGAGATTCCCAAAGCGGCTTCTTTTCTTCAGAATTAAGGAGCAATTGTCTCTAATCTTGACATCAAACAAAGGGGGGATGGATTAAATAACAAAATTTGGGGAAAGAAGTAATGAACTTTGCATTGCTTCTGATCCTTGAAGAAGGAGTATGTTCCAGTTCTACACGCTGCCAAAGCATGAAAAAAAATCACCCTCAACATCACAAATGCCACAACACTGCGGTATGTAAAACACTAACTAAACCAGATGATTTCCAGGGCTCTTACAAGGTGGTAACTTGCATATAGCATTATCCATAAGAACCACTGTGTCTGGAATAGATCCCAGTTTCGCCAGACCTCCTACACTTTTGAGCTGTATTACTTCATATGGATGTTGTCCAACTATGTGATTTGTCTGGAATCTATTAGGGATCAATTCAGTTATTCACACAATCCAGTGTGTCCAGTCACATCTAAGATGCCATACATAGATCCTTTCAGGAGTGGCAGAGAGGTCACTGGTCACACTACACTCACACTGGCCTGAATGGGGGGATAAGGAATAGGGGTTGTGGATTGTTCAGAACTCTGCCACTCTTTCCTCCCCATGCTGATCCTGTGCTTCAGTGTGGGGTCTCTCCCATGTGATACAATCCTTCATGGACTTCTTCAATGTGGGTCCTTCCCACAGGCTAAAGTTCCTTAAGATCTGCTCCAGTGTGAGTCCTTCTGATGGGATTCAGTCCTCAGGAACAGTGTGAAGTGGGACAGCTCTTGATAGAAGTCTTGCTCCTACGTGGGCTCTAGCTCCTGCTAGGAGCCTGCCCCTTGCTTGGGCTGTCCATGGGCTGCAGCTTCTTTCATGGCATACTGACTTAATCTGACATGGAGTCCTCCACAGCCTACATGTGGATATCTGCTCTCGCTGGGGGCTTCATGGGGACAGCCCTGCTCACTGTGGTCTTCTCCATGGCCTACAAGCAAATTTCTGCTCCAGGACCTGCAGTGCCTCTTCTGCTTTCCTTTTCACTACATTTGGCATTTTTCACAGTTGCTTCTCCCAGTTTTTCATTAGTGATGCCAGTGGGTGCAGCTTTGGGCAGTGGCAGGTGTCACAGGGGGGCAGCTCCTGATCTCACAGAAAGCATCCCTACAGCCCTCCTCCTTTCCTGGCCCCAAAACTTTGCCATGCAAATCCAATACAGTCTTTGAACCAACAGAAATTTCTGAAGAACACTTGATATGCAGAAAGATTTCCGTATTTCGTAGTGGCAGTTCCAATATGGCCATCACTGAGATGTTGGAGTGCTGAATATACCATCCATAGGGGGACTCTGCTTCTCCCAGCATTATTAACTGTGCAGTATGCACTACCTGCCAGTAAGCAGGTAAGTATTTGGCTTGTGGTTAGCTTCTAATCCTCTGATGTGCTTCTTCATAGACTGGATTTAATGAATCATGAATCACATTTGAGGATGATAGTCACTTCACCTGCTCTTGAAGGCAATGGTAGCTGAGACTACATTTTCTTAGAGATATACACTATCCTTCTTATGAACAGAGACAAATTCTCTAGTATATCTGATTCCTTAAACATGAAACACTACATTTTACAGATGGGAATCTGACCAAAAGGAGTTCTGGAGCTGAGAGTTCCAACATACCAGAACACCCATACTGCAACTGAAGACAGGCTGCAGAGCTGCCAGTTACAGTGCTGTTTCCTTCTTCAGTCCCAGTACAATGAGATAAAAGAATCCAATCTGATAGCAATGACATGTGGTTCTCTCAATAAAACAGGACTAGTGGAGTTAGTCTTTTGAACAAAGATTCAAACTTCCATCTCTTCCAGCACTTCTCATTCATAGTTATACAAGAGGGAAATGTGTCTTTTTATGTTTTGCACAGAAAGCAAGTATACTTCACATTTGCCAAGTAACTAAACCTGAGAACTTTCCATGTAAGGCAGAGCTCCTTCAAATAAAAGGAAGAAACTACATCAAACTTTGACCACAATTTTCTGCTTGTCTGAAAAAAATTATGGCTGGAGATCCAGAGTTTTAAACAAGGCTGATAGTTAAGTACTTGCTTATGCCTTCAGGATTTATTAGGCAGTCCAGATCTTTGTGGAACCACAAGGCTGAACGGCACTACCTAAAAACTTCCCCTTCCTGTATCAAACACATAGTTGAAGATGTGCAAGGGGTGTGAGTGTGGGAGGTGGGGTTGGGGGCTGTTGTGGAGAAAAGCCCTATGATGCAGTGAGCCACTTCAGCTTCATTCAGCTGTCAGTGGTGCCTGTCTCGGGGATTGCTGCGATTCAGCCCCACAATGGTTAGCAATGGGAAATGGGCTGGAGAGCTCCAGCAAACAGTGTCACCCACAAGTCACCACACAACTTCTTTCTTCTGTTTGGCTTGACTAAGTGCTCAGCTTTAGCCATGCAACATTACCACGATCAGACGTGCCAGAGAAAGGGACCATAATCACTAACAGTGAATAGTGCTCTGTCTAAAAGTAGCACAACTGCAAAAATCTCAGATACCATCTACCACAGAACACCACAAGGTCCCCTAAGGTAAAATAGATCTTAGCCTTCTCTTCCAAACACATAAAACCAGAAATAGTTTCTAGCCATTTTTAAAAAGAGTTGTTTTTTTTTTTTCCTGTGGTACAAACTGATTCCAGCTTTTTCCCAGGGAAACAAACTATTTAAAAATACTTGCTACCCCCTCTCCCCACCATGGGATGCCATGTATTTTAGAAAAGACCTATTTTCAGTAGTAGAACCCACTAATTATATTTTTCTTTTAGGTTTCTGAACAACAAGATGTGTCTATTTGCTAAGGGTTTTTAGAATCCTTAGCAAAAACTTAAATATTTCCTATTTTTTTTTAATTTTTTTTTTTTTTCCTCTTGTGTGTACTACATATTCCTGCTTCTGGCTAAAATCAATCAGAAAGAAGGAAGAAAAAGTCACAGCAAACAAACAAAAGATAAACTAGCACATAAAGCTAGTACATAGAACAATAAATTACATAGCACATGTTTAGTAGAGGCCATATGGTAACAGAATCAGAGAATTCCAGGTTGGAAGGGGCCCTAAGAATCATCTGGTCCAAATTCTCTAGGTAGTCTAGTTGGAATGACCTGGCCCATTACCCTGTGAAGCTGAGTTTTAAAACTGTCCAAGGGTGGGGAGCCCACTGCTTCCCTTGGGAGATGATTCCAGTCTCTATTTCTCATGGATAAGCATTTTCTTGGAATCTCCCCAGCATTAACTAGTACCCATTACCCCTTGGATTCTTTTGGTAGGCTGGGACATGTCTCCAAGTGAAAGCACAAAGGATAGTGAGACTGAGGAGAGGACCTCTTTTGAAAACATGGAATTCTATATTTGAATCTAGAACTGTAGGTAAACTGGTGATGGATCCTGTGGTCTATCACAGTAGTGAATGAAAAATGAATGGAAGGGAAAAATTGTATGTATTTTGTTCTACATTTCTAAACCTCACAGCTAGGGAGATAGCTGGGGACAGACCATGTCAAAGATAAAGATAAAAAAAAGACATAAAAAGAACTAATTTATACCTTACTCTTTCAATGTTCCTATGTGTTTCTTTTTGAAGAGGTGGAAAGTCTACAGAACTGTGAGGTTCTGTAACCCACCAAGGATCCCAACAGGTTGAAAAGCAGTCCATACACTGCTCAGGCTTTAGAGCTTGGTGGATTTTGGTACATGATTATCCTGGAGGAAGTACATGCTTGTAATTCAACTTCAGAATTAAAATAATCAGTTTGGGAAAAGGAAAAAAAAAAAAAAGACATCAACTGACAACAAAAGCCATCAGGACTATGTCACACAGCATAAGCATTGGTTTGGTTATGTAAAGACAGGCAATAAACAACAAAAATACTGACTTTAAGAACAGTGAGGAAACCTGCTGGTGCGGGCACCATCAATCTTTTTACAGCAATCAGCTCTGTCTACCCTCCCTCTAAGTTTCATCTTCTTCATTTGTTTACCTATTTCATAGAATCAATTTGTATTTGCACATTGTTTTCATAGATTAGATTCATAGAATGGTTTGGGTTGCAAGAGGCCTTAAAGATCATCCAGTTCCAACTTTTATGGCACTGGCAAGGACACCTTGAACTCAAGGCCTTGAACACCTCCAGGGATGAGGGTATTGAAGTTATTAGAGGAAAAAGAACTAGGAAAGAGGTTATTGTGTGAGTGTGGGTTGTTTTTTGGAGAGGTTTTTGTTTTTGTTTTTTTTTTTCTAAATGAAAGTGCAATGAGACTGGAGTGTGGGAAATTCCTTCCCTCAGCAGCCACTTAAATCGGCCATTTCTCATCTACTTTGAGTGGAAGAAAAGACTGTCAAAGAATTGTAAAGGAAAACACTGCAAAAAGTTACTAATTGATGAAAGATCTTTGGCCTTCATTACTCCAGCCAATGAACCCAAAATTTATGCATCATTATTTGGGATACTGTTTCCTAAAAAGGCTACAACATGTGAAACTAGACAGACAGAAAATAAAGCAGGAAAAGGCTAAGGTATGGAAAAAACCCAGACCCTGGATGCGACAACTCTCTCAATAGTCAACATTTCCAACACATGTACTTTTAATTTGCATTTCATTTCAGAACACAAGATTTACTACCACAATTTAACTGTTAGTCAACTAAACCAAGGGGGAATCCTAAATATTCCTTACAGAGCAACACACATACACACTATTAGATCTGCTTCCTCCCTATATTCAAGACTATTTGTTTTATAAGACATGTTTATTTCAGATATGCAGTGCTCACTGGGATATCACTGCAGTCTTACTTGTATTAGGGCATCCAAGACCACAAAGAGTGATGAGGAATTCAGACTACCTACTTTGTAGGTAAACTGGTACTTTGTAGGCAACTCCAGAGCCTGCCTGCCCTTGCAGTTGAGAAAAGAAGGAATCTGCAGCAGCTGAACTGGGCATCTACATCCAACAGCCTGCACGGTACCCAGAACACCACAGATTATCAGTACAGAAACATTTAGTCCCACCTCCACTCTAACATAGATTCGCTTGAACTAACTTGTGTTTCAACCGCAGCATGTGCTGAGAAGTACACTTTGTGTCTGGAACCAACAACTCTTGGATACTTACATTGATAAAAATATAGAGCCTGGATCTGTTCATCCACAAAGCCCAGCCAGCGGACCTTATAAAGACATTTCTGTTCTCCATTAAAAGTGTTTGTGAAAAAGCAACAACAACAACAAAATCCCCAACAAAATCCCACAGACAAAAAAACCCAGACCAAAAAATGTGACTCCGCCTGCTTCTTCATGACTTGCCTATGGGCTTCCAAGGCATTTACATTGCTATTCATTCAATGGATCAGTTTCACATGATCTTGAGTTCCTTGTGTGTGGATTCAACTCTTAGAGGACTCTCAAAATCATGGCTCAGATTTGCTTGGCTTGTCTGTTAACTTTTGTTTGGCTGACTTCAATTCCCCCAGCCATTTAACCTTCTTCTCTGCCTTCTGCTGAGAAGCAGGCGTGCTTCTGAGGGATATTTCAGTCCAGGCAGCTCCACTGCAGTGAGTCCTTTCAGGTGACTGATCAAGGTTTGAGGAACTATCACCCTCCAAAAGCAGGTTAAACATGAACTACTGTAACCCTTCAGATTTCATAAGCAGCAATGTGGCCTTGTGGCCAAGAAGGCCAATGGCGTCCTAGGATGTACAGAGAGTGTGTGGTTAGTAGGTCAAGAGAGGTTCATCTCCCCTTCTACTCTGCCCTGGTGAGGACACATTTGGAATGTTGTGTCCAGTTCTGGTTCCCTCAGTGCAATAAGAACCTCAGGAAACTGCTTCAAGGAGTCCAGTGAAGAATGACAAAGATGAAGGCAGTGGAATATCTCCCTTCTGAGGAAAGGAGCTGGGACTTTTCAACTTGGAGAAGAGGAGACTGAGTGGTGACCTCATTCATGTTTATAAAGATGTGATGGGCAATGTAGGGAGGATGGAGCCAGGCTCTGCTCAGTGATATTCAGTGATAGGGCAAGGGGCAATGCATGAAAGCCAAAGCAGAGGAAGTTCCATCTCAACACATGCAGACACTTCTTTATGGTGAGAGTGACAGAGCTCTGGAGCAGGCTGCCCAAGGTTGTGGAGTTTCCTTCTCTGGAGATATTCGAAACCTGCATGTATGGATTCCAGTGTGACCTACCCTTGATGATCCTGCTCTGGCAGGGGGTTGGATTCGATGATTTTTCAAGGTCCTTTTCAACATTCTGTTCTAATTTAAGCAGCACCTCTACTTTTGCAGTCTTTTTCACTTATGATTCATATTATACTTTCCAGAACTATTTCCTGCTCTTCTTAAAAATTCAGTTTGTTGCAATTGTAATCACAGCTATTGCCTGCACAGCGATAGCAATTGCTCACTGTATGCAATATACAGTTGTGTGTACCCACATTGCAGGATTTGGTCTAGTATTTGATGAGTCTTGCTCACAACCAAGAGTACAGCATACACAATGGTCAGGGAGAAGGAGGGGAAAAAAAGGCAAACAGCTGGAAGTTGATTTAAAATACTTCCAAACTGATTCTGAAGTATCATGTGAATTCTCTGGCCCCTAACCAGACTGCTGTTTGAAAAAATCCCAATCTAGTTCTTTCCTATACTTTTTTGTGTGATCTGCAATATGCCTGTGGAAAGGAACATTTGCATATATACTGAGTTCAGTTCCTTGCTAGATATGTTTTCTTTCTTGGCTGGGCAAATATATTTCCTCTTGTAAATGTAAAGACTCTGCCTCCCTGTATAGAGCTGTGTTTGAAACCACCCAAGAACAGCTCCCATAAATAGTGCACAAGTAAGCACAATAGGCTCAACATCCTATAAGCAAAAACTCTTTACTCTGCTAAGCTGAAGTTTTTCCGTGTTTGGCAGAAAGATCATTTTAGAACTGCAATAAATATACATTAAAGTCATAGGGCTTTTTTTTTTCTGAGCTAAAGATTTACATGGGCCTCCTTTGTATCAGCCACAGAAGTATTTTAAGAGTTTGGAAATTCTAGAAGCTTTCCTCCTGCCTTACTCAGCCATTCAAGCTTGATCCTCATTAAATCCCCTGACATGTAATATATTCCAGTGTACAAGAAGCCCTTCATTACTTCCCCATGCTTAGAAGGTAATAAACCCATTTCAAAGGACAGAAGTAGGAACTATTGCAGGTGTTTCCTTACCACTCCATGGTGAGCCAGGAAGGCCATGCTAACACAGCTTGAATGAGTCAATGGTATGCTCCAATAACAACTCGAGAAAGAGCATTTTAAGATTCCAGTTAAGAGAGTTCCTGCTCTTGCAGAAGGAATTTATCTGAAATGCAGGATGGGTGCTGGAGATTCTAATTCCATTTGCAATTCGGTTACCAACTTGTGTCACTATGAACTTAGCAGGTGACTGCACATCTGCTGAGCTGGGCTGACTGCCATGGTCACACACTGAAGACTACAACTGAGCCTACGGTTTCTTACTCAGCCTTTGCTTCTCCACTTGTGAAATGGAGATCCTGAATTTTAAGAGCATGTTGTCAGGCTCATTTTATTTCATAATCACAGGGGGGCTGGACTGGATGATCTTTCGAGGTCTCTTCCAGCCCCCAACATTCTGTGATTCTCTAATGAATGCAAACCTCTGAGATCTCAGGTGAAAGCCATGCCCCAAAAGATATTTTCCTACTATTTTTATTTTCCAAGATTCAGAACAGATGTCTATCAGACTCAGCTCAGTACTGGGAATATTTCTGAAATACATTTAGAGAATGTGTGTGCAGAATTACAGACAGATTTCTCTGTCACCTTAAACCTCACTATTTTTAATGCATTCTAAAATAAGGCATCAGCATTTTGACTCAGAAAAGTGGTCATGCCTGTGGGCAGGTGTACTGCAATATTGGTGGAATTAACATTTTTTCCAGTAAGCCATCCAGGCTGCTTTAAAATGGGACTAGATTCTTGGTTAATTATACACTCATAGAGAAAGTAAGCATCCATTTGGACTCTTCCCTACAAGGACTGACAGGAGTCTTCATGGATTCCTGGTTTTGTTTGGTTGTGGCCCTTACCTGTGTAGTTAGGAGGGCACAGACAGACGTAGTTGTTGATCCCATCCACACATGTAGAGTTATTCTCACAGTCATTATCTTCACAGTCGTCTGCATTTATTTCACACCTCTCCCCCTCAAATCCAAGGAGACAGGAACAGCTTTGGAGAAAGGAAAAAAAACCAAACCAAAGTTAGCATAGATCTGAAGAGGCAAGAGGTTTGAGGTCTAAAACTGAAATTAAAACATAGAAAAGAGAGTTGCTGGAACCAAATTCACTGTACTGTGAAGCACAGAGCACTTTAACCCTATGTATTTGGTGAAGGTTGCAGCCTGGTGGTTCATGAGGTCATGTAATTATTTACACGAGACGTAAAAGCATCAGCAGGAGACAGCCTCTGTCATGATTCCCTTTGCTTGCTTTGTTGATAACCCTAGCCCTGAACTAAGATGAACAACTCCAGGGCAGAAGGGTATGCACTCATCACAAATTCAAATCCTTGGCTTCTTTGTCAGTGATTCATGAGTACATGGACACTTGCCTACTGAGGACTGCACCATCAGAGGGCAACCTGGCAGCTTTTAGAGAGCTCGCTCTCTTTAAAGAACAACAGCTTGAATTGACTTTACAGACATGAACATTTTCTTCTCATTACCACTTTGTCACTTGTCCAAAGAAGAAATGTTTGGGAATGATTGCTTTTATAAGTGCAGTAAGGTTTCAATGCTTGTGCAGCTCCTCCAACATTTCTTTGTAGAAGAGCCGATGATGCCTAGCTAATTCAACTAAAACACCAACAAATAATAGCAGGGCCAGTAATGGTTCTGGGGGGTTGTGCACACTACTGAAGAATAATTGCACAAAGTATTTTATCTCTCACGACTGTGATGCAAGATCCCTAGATAGTGTAAGAAATTAAGCAGTGGAGAATTACTTTATTTTTTTTCAACTTCCATTTCCTCTCTAGCTCTATAGTTATGGTTGCTAAGAGAACCTTTATATTTTAGAGTAGTTATAAAGTGACAAGAAGGTGGAGGCCACAGTTTCCTAAAACAGTCCAAAAACACGTGTTAAGTGCTCCAGTCATTTCAGTGGCTTTTAAGAAGCCAGAAAAAGATACTTGTAGTGCCAGTATTGCTGTTCACTAGTCACAGAAAGTGTGTGTGGAAGGGTTGTTTTGAGCCTCAGTCCAAACTCCACATTCACTCAGCTGTTCATTTCCTTTCCCATGAAAGTTCTGGTTGCAGAAATGAAACTAAAGCAACGTAAAGCACTACTGATTGATGAGGATGAAAACCAGAAATCTCCAGAGCAGTCACACTAATTGCCATCCACTGGTTTCTGAAAGCAGCAATTTCCAATGCAGAGATAGCTGCAGGGTACTTAGTTTTGGCTCAGATGGACAAAATGGACTTGAGGGGGGTTATCCTGCTTTATGTAGGTGTCATGGGGTTGAGGTGGGAATGCCCTGGAGAAATAGAAGGTCTTCAAAATCTGTGAAGGAAATTGCAGCACTTTGGGGATGGCTACTCCCTGCACTACATTTGCTTCTCTTTCTCTTGCATGTCACAGAGTGATCAGAGAGTGGGGGTCCATAAGGGAGGGATGTCAGAGCTCTCCATCCACATTCACTAGGTCCAGAGTTGGACCCTGGGGATAAAGTTAGATTCTTCATCACATGTGCAACCTCAGAAACTAAAGGAATAAGGAAGAGGAAGAAAAAAGAGTAGGGAGTATGTCTTGAGCCACAAACCCAGTAAGACCTTCTCTATGGGCACAGAGCAGGCATATAGGTCACATGCTAACAGTCATCTTCGTTCAGTTCTGCAGGGACAATTCACAGGTCATGGGAGTTAGGAGACCTTCACCATGAATAACCAAAACCAAACTGCTCAAATAAATCCAATTTAGGGTACAATAAATCAATAAGAAATATTTCCTTTTCCTGTCTCAAGCTGATTATTGCTAATAAAACATGTCCCTTTGCTGACCCTGCAATGATCCAGAGGATCACAGGAAGCAGATAAGAGAGAAGAGCTGGCACACCATCTTTTGTGGCAATGAGAGTGTTAGGGAGGGGGTTAAAGACATCTAATTAAACACAGTGATACATTCATCACGTCTCTCTTTTCGATTACAAAACCCCATTTTCAGAGGTTTATAACTCTGCCATAAAAATACGCTCTAGGCTGCAACTTGGCATCCAAGGTCTCAGTTTGAGAGCACAATTTTTTCTCTCCATTTAAAGAAATGCAACAAGAGTGGCTTTGTGATGGCTATTTTTATGTGAATGTAACACCATTTTCCTTCCACAAAAGGACTGGGACAGCTTGGATGTGTGCAATTAAAACTGACATTATTAAATACTATCACAGTAATGGCTCAACTCAGAAGAGTTACCATTAGTAACAATACATATGGGATTGTTAACATACAATTGCTCAGTATTAGGGCACATTCCACACTGAAGGAAATGTCAGCATAATTGATGACATTTGGCTACTAATCCTTGTGTATTACAGGGAGTCTTTACATTATTGCTTACGTATGATTCGTTATTTTGATTTGCATTCACATGTGCCAAATATGAGGACTGAAATTAAAAGATAAAACATGCAATTTGGGACCCAGACTGAACCATATGTTGAAAGAGTTGCAGTTTGGGACTGTTTGTATGTATTTTCCCAGAAAAAAGCTTAGAAGAAAAATGAAGTTTGCTGAGTGACTGGAAGGTCATCAAACTTGGGTTCCAGCTGACCGAGAGAGAAAATTAATTCCAGAGTCAACGCTGAAACTTTGTACTGACTAAATAGTGAAGTGGTGTGAGGCAGTATTTCATTTGGACCTCACAAACAATAGAGACATGCAGGAAAGAACTACTTTCTAAGACACTGTGATCATACAAAGGTCCAAATTCTCTATTTTTCAAACTTAGGGATTTTGTTTTACTGCTGTGATTTCCTAAAAATACAGAACTAAATAACTCCCTACTATCAGAACTTAGTGACAATATTTAATGACAATATAATGAAAAAATACTTCAGGAGCTGAAGTATACTGACAATTTTATGAATTTACTATATGCAGATTTTTTTTTTTTTCCTAAACTCTAATGAAATGGTTTATAGACTTACAGAATCTTAACGGTTGGAAGGGACCTCAAAAGATCATCCAGTCCACCCCTCCTGCCAGAGCAGTATCACCTACAGCAGGTCACACAGGAACTCACCCAGGTGAATTTTGAATGTCTTTAGAGAAGGAGACTCCACAACCTCTCTGGGCAGGCTGTTTCAGGGCTCTGACACCCTCACACTGTGAAAAAGTTCTTCCTTCTGTTCACATGGAACCTCGTGTGCTCCAGCTTGCACCCATTGCCCCTTGTTCTGTCATTGAACATCACTGAACAGAGCCTGGCTCTGTCCGTCTGACACTGCCCTTCACATCTTTATAAACATGAATGGGGTTACTCCTCAGTCTCCTCTTCTCCAAGCTAAAGAGCCCCAGCTCCATTAGCCTTTCCTCAGAAGGGAGATGTTCCACTCCCTTCAGCATCTTTATGGTTCTGCGCTACACACTCTGAAGCAGTTCCCTGAGGTTCTTCTTGAAGTGAGGGGCCCTGAAATGGACACAATAGCCCAGATGTAGCCTTATCAGGGCAGTTTAGCATGTGTTTGTTAAAACAGCCATGCATATAATGTATCATGTTTCAAAAAAGAAATCAAATTTTAAACAGAGATAGTAAATTCTTGCAAGAATATTATAGTTTCATGGTAAAGGAGCTTTCTACATCTACATCCCAGCGGACTAGCCTGTAAATCTGGAAGTGCAATGTTTTTCCTTCAGCTAGGCAGAATTAACACTAGGGAGTTAATCAGTTGCAGAATTTCACATTTATGAGGGAACTTAGAGTTTGTGGAAAATGCTAAAAAATGCTCTGGAAAATAGAGGGGGTTTATGTGGAGCAAAGTTAAAATAATCCAGGGATTTTGTTTCCCAGCACCATAAGTTATCAAAGATCAGCTGGTTGCCTGCAGCTAACTGAAGCACAGCTGACAGCTCTGCGTCCTTTGTCAAAGTCTCACTTGCAGGCATGCTAAATGACCAGGACATGTCTGATTGATCATATTTTTTTTTTAAATCAGTCTCAATAAACACTTTTTTTGGCAAATTTTTGTGAAAGAAGACATAGATTAGATTGGATGAGATTCAAAGGAAGGAAGCACCACAAGTTTCTAATCTCCTGAGCCACACAATGTCACTGAACCACTCTTTGACACAGAAATTATCCCTACCTGAAAAAAAAAAAAAAAAAAAGAAAGAAGTGAAAATGACTCAGAATTGAAAAAGTGCAAGAATAAAAGATGCCAAAAAGGGCTGATGAACTTCAGCTGAACCTTTGCCCTTCAGCTGCCCACCAGGACCTGCTATTACAACAAATCTGAGCATCTCAATCCCCTGCTGCTGTGAGCCCTTGTGGGTACCAGACACAGCAGGCAAGTCAGGCTGGAATCTCAGTCATAACTACGAATTTCCTGTCTTTGCCTGGGGAACATCACCACCTTAGCATTATTTAAAAGGTAATTTTCTTGTCTAAGGCTACAGAAACTTGAGAGTTAAACTGCTTGGCATTTCATAGGGAGAGAGCTTTGGCTTAAGTTTCCTTTTTACAAGAGTAAAGATTTGACAAGTTTGGCAGCAGAGCTTGTGTATGAATATATTTCCCTGGGGAAGAGAATATACAGAAGATATAATTTCTTTTACAGGCCACACAACTGAAAAATCCAAGGAGGCCTCTCATGAAAATGTTTTTGACATCCGCTTCCTCACAGCATATAATCTAAGGCAACGTTTCCCCATCTTGATGAACTCAATTTATATGCACATAACTCTTGACTGCTGCCATCCACTGGAAAGGACATTTCCCACCAAAAATCCCAATCCAACCAATCCAATTCAATCTCAAAATGCTTCTTTACATTCCCTGCCACTGACTGTACTATCCCCACATCACATTTCCCTATGACATGCTGAAGCCACGCTCTCCTCTTCTCCAGAGCAGCTGAGGCCATGGGCTGACTGAATTAAATACATGGAGAGAAAACAGAGCTATGCATGAGCGGAACATTCAGTTTTATGAAGCAAGATTTTGATGAGATATGGCTTTATATGTCTTTCATTAGACCAACTGAAACTATATAAATAACTATAAAAGCAGAAACCACCCTTAAAAAATGTTCAAATGTTGTTAAGCAACAAAACCACCCCTGCAGTTTTATAATGGATCTCAAAAAATGGCACTCATTTGGAACTGAAGCAAAGCCTCTGAAATAGTAAAATCCTTCACAAGAAAAAAATTAGGAGTAGCTTTCATTTCAGGTCATTCAAAGCTTTTTACTTTCTACCAGAGAACGAAATGAAAATGCTAAAGAGCGGGCTGATCCAAAATATAAGCTGAAGTCTTCCATTCCAGTATAATGGCTATTATAAAATGTTTTACTGGCATATTTTTAGTAGCAGCTAGATTTCGGAAAAATGAGCTCTGAGTGACAGAAAACAGATATTCTAATATGGTACAATTCTACTTTAGCAAAAGCTGGAAAAAGCAATTTAAAGATGAGGGTGACCACAAGGGAACTTCAACTGAAGGCATCCAGACCTTTATTTCTCCCAAGCAGAAACTGAACTTCAAAAATTGCCAGGCCTGCTAAAAGCTAACTCAAGAACAGGTATTGTCATATCAGAGTAGTGGTTTCACCAAAATCTGGGGTGGTCTGTCAAGCAGCATGACCTGCATGTGCTGTGATCTGCAGAGCCTCTTCATCCTCTCCCATCATCATGCACCAGAGTGAACCTACAGATGCATCTCCACCCAGGAGATGCACTCTTCTGCTCTGCTCAGAGCATTCCCACAGGTGGTCAAGATAAGCTCTGAACTGCACCCCATGGAGAGGTGGCCTTGTGTTTTATTCTTGTCCTCCCATCTCAGAAAGCCTCAGGCTGTTATTTGTAACAGAGCCTGACATGTCTTTTCATCCCTATCAACCCCTGCTTCTCTAGTGTAGTATCAGCAGTGTCCTGTGTCCAGTATGTGCTGAATCGATTTCTGGAAGGGGGAATTCTTGAGGGTGGGCAGGCATAGAAGCCCATTTTCTGCTTCCCCATTCACCTTACCCCCAGGGCAAAATGGAAGCCTGATTTCCACTTGAGGGATTTGTGAAGTCAAAAAGAAGCCACAATGCTTTTCTGGAAGTATGAAAGGCATCCTACCATTGGGAGTAGAGTAAGTGTAGATGCTAACCCCTCACTGCACCTAAGTTCTGTCAATCACCCAAACTTTTACTGGGCCCTTTCTGTTTTGAAAAAAATTCCTATTTTCTGACATAAGATGATCTGAGTTTGCTGACTTGGTTAACAAACAGTTAACTTCAGTTGGAACAGTCTTAATTACAGCTGAAACCAAACTGGAATCAAACTGAAGAAATGTACTGGTTTGACTCCCTGCTTACACCATTTATAAACCTTGCAGTGCTGTGTCTCCCTCCAGCTGTTGCTGGTAGGAAGCTATATATAGGAGGAGACAAAGCAGCAGCCTTGGTAATGTGTAAAAAGCTTTTAGAAGTGAGGCTTTCATACATGCAATTCAAACAACAGCATGGGGTACTTTTGGACATATTTTGTGCAAAAAAACAGACTAAACACTGAAGAGCAAATCTGTGAACACATCAACAACTTCTTTCTAAAAAGGAATCACAGAATCGCTACGGTGGATAAAACCTTTAAAATCATCTACCAGGGTCACTACTACACCATACCCTTGACACAGCCCACTCCTCTAGGCAGCCTGTTCCACTCTTTGGTAACCTGTTCAGTATAGATTTTTTTTCTTGATGTCCAACATAAATCTTCCCTGGTGTAACTTAGTGCCATTTTCTAATAGCATTAATGGCAACCCATGGCCAGAGACTCAAACTTGTATTTTCTTAGCTGTAAAGCAGTACCTGTAGCAGCACAAATCTCCCCATTACCTTGTGAAAATATCTGGACTTCTCTTGGGAGTATTCCCACCTATGCTATGTCTTTCTTACGTGAGAAAATGAAACCTGTAAGGTCCAGCTGTAAAGGCTACCCTCTTGCAGGCACAATGCTTGAGATGTGACAATCCCTCTAAGTTTTTTTAGTGTTTATTTATAGTTTGTCTACAAGATTCTTCAGCATGGAAACATTTTGAAACTGGTTGTCAGCCAACAGATGCTAACTTTACAGATACAGAAACGGGGGTATATGTGAGTTTGAAATGCCCCAAAGTAAATTAGCATATTGATAACAATGCGGATCAGGGAGACTGCTTAAAATAGCTCTTATATTTCATTATGAGAAACAAGGAAACAGTGTCACAGCAATGCAACCAAATTCTTTCCTACAGCAAGTCAAAAGTGTCACACGCAGCACCTTTTATAAAGTAACTGTTATAGCTCATTAATATAAAATAGAAACATACTTAATTTTATCATCTCACTTAAAATGAACTTTGTGTTACTACCTGAATCCATCTTTATTTGCCTCGGTGAGGTGGCAGGTCCCTCCATTCATACATGGATTTTGAATACAAGAATTAATGGGCACACTGCAGTCTCGACCCTGTTTGGGAAAATTCAAAAGAAACAAGGTTAGTAAGACTCAGGCCATCTGCATCAATGTCTCTTGCTCCAACATCCTGGATAGCAACATTGACAGGAGGTCTGAAGTTGTCAGACTCATCAGATCACCTAAACTGTCCAGTTCTGGTGTCCCCATCATAAGAAGGACACAGAGCTGTTGAAGCAAGTGTGGAGGAGGACCACAAAGATGATCCAAGGGCTGAACATCTCTTCTATAAGGATAGGCTGAGGGAGCTTATGTTGTTCAGTCTACAGAAGATTCTGGGGGGACCTTAGAGCTGCCTTCCAATACCTTAAGGGATCCTATGAGAAGGCTAGACAAGGACTTTTCATAAGGGTGTCTAGAGACAGGATAAGGGGCAATGGCTTGAAGCCAAGTGAGAGTATGTTTAGACTGGATCTTAGGAAGTTCTTCAGTATGAAAATGGTGGGACTCCGGAATAGGCTGCCCAGGGAAGTTGTGGATGCCTCCTCCCTTGGAGTGTTTGAAGCCTGGTTGGATGAGGCGTTGAGCAGGCAAGTGTAGTTGAGAGCATCCCCATCCATTGTGTGGAGTAGAGGATCCCTTCCAACCTAAGCCATTCTATGATTCCAAAGTCCTTTACTGGTGGTCAGACATATTCCTCAGTCACGTGAGAGTCTGAGCAGGGCAACTGCTCTGACCAATGGCACTGGTATCTTGGTGTCATTTCAGTTTCAAGATTTTAGTTAACTCTTTCATTTGACTAAAGGAAACAGCTGGTTTCATCATTACTCTAAATAATTTCACCTCTAATGTTAGTTATGAATTACTCATGGCCAAAGGTAAGCAGAAGGCCATACACAGCCAGTGCAAGACCCACAGTTAAACAAGCACTCAGTTACACACCACGGCACCACACCACGCTCATTACTGCCTCTTAGAAAAACCTAAACCAGATTAAAAAAAATTTGTCTTGGGAGCTGAATTTGAATTCCTGTACAGAACACACTGAATCCTGAGATATCATTGTTGCATTAGTTCCCTTTCAACACTGCCCTAAAATACACATCAGTTCCAACTGAACTTCACTAGCTTGAACAACCTGTGCTGCTACTAACTATTTATTGGCTCTTCAAGGCACAGACACATTTCTCTGATCACTAGAGTCTGCTGATTAGAACAAGCTATTTGTAAATCTGGCAAATACATCAAAGAGTTTGGTCCTGCTTTTCAGTTACGCATACAGTAAGGTGGAATAAAGACACCTGAAAGCATCAATACTCAGGGGATCTGTGCAATCACAAAAGTTCAGGAGATCACTCTATTCTTCCTACCAAAGATCCTATTAGCAGTGGCCCTCTGCCAGCTCATCTACTGGAAAGCTGATACATGACTGCAATCAAGATGAGAAAAATATCTCAGGAGATGCATTAATTCATTCAAGGTTGCTGTTTGATTTTTTTTTGCCTTGGTTTAAATCCCATTATTTGCATTGTACTTCAAAGGAATAACAATGGCAATTGTGAGTTGCTAGACAAAGAGGGCAGGTGCCAGCTTGTGACACTGGTTTGTAACAGCTCTAACTTCCACACATTAGCACTGAACACCATGTTACCACTGCCAACTTTCCTTGCTGATGACACTCATCAGAACTCCTTCCTTTCTCCAAGGAACCTGCAACCTTTTTCAGACCTTACACACATGTTGGAATGTACTGGAGAAGGAGATGCTAAAATAATTTCTATAGTTTTTTTTTTTTTTTTTAATGATGGCCCTATTTTCAAAATGAAGCATCTTGTTCTTGCAGCCATATACTGCACATGAGAGCACCAACTGTTAGTTGTTTTTCCACCTAGCTTTGAGACTGTTTTTCTCTCAGGATATACTACTGCAGTAGAATTAAGAAGCCTAGTGCTGTACTTAGCAGATAGCTGACAGTGACTTGCTTGCCTCAGGATGAATACAACATTTGTCCAAATACAAGACAAACAGGGACATGTTTTTCCTTGGTCAAATCAGAAGAGAAACATTTTCAAAAAACAACAGCAAGATGTGTCCAACCTGCTGCCCTTCTGTGAGTTCATTCCCTCAGCACAGCAGTGCAGGCAGCTTGAGAAGACCTCACCCAAGACCTGGCAAAGAGAGTTTCTGCTTCATCTCTGCTGCCTTTGCCAAACAGCCTGTTTTTCTCCATTTGAAATCCCAAGCTCTCAGATGTCTCAGGGAAGAATTGGGAAAGCACTGAGGGAAGCTCATGCAGGTTTTATTTTGGCACCATGTGGTCCACAGCACTTCACGGACGTGAGCCATGCAGCATCAACACTAATCTGCTGCCACCCTTCGGCACAGCATTGCCCGTGCTTTGCCCATCTGTGTGCTGAATCCTGTGTGCTTACTGCACGATCTAGGGAAGCTGGAAGATGCCATTTGAAATATTTTTAAGATCACAAATACTTTCCCCACATCCCCAAAGAATGGACAGTCCTACAGATACTTCACTGACACCAGTTACTTGTTTCATATTGAAGTCTTCATCCCTGTATCACTAAAATACCAAAGCCTTTGCAGCTAAGCATAGCAAGTAGAAACCACTGCATCTCTTTCTCTGAAGGTTTGTGTCACAGATGAATATTGTGTAAAATGGTCCCATCACTTCCACTGCAATTACTGAGATTATTTTGAAAAGTCTTGTAAAAATTTAATAAAGATAAATGTTAAAATAGGAGGAATGCATTTCCAGTCTCTCTCATTAGCAAATTAAATTTCTCATGACTGAGACTCATCTCCTTTCTGTACTGAAGGTGGCTGAATTATTGGCTTCTTGGGCCTTGAGCACCATAGAAACTGATTAGCATGGGCTGCCGAATCAGACTTAATTATAGCACTGAGATGCGAGGTGGCTTTAGGAAAATGAGAGTCTGTCTGACTCAGTTTACTTCTTGTAATAAATGGGTAAACAGCACTTAATTCTTCTCTGAAGATTATCTTCCCTGCGTTGACTTTATCAATAGCACACTGAAAGCACACAAAACACGTTCAATTTCTCTAACACAGAAGACTATGAAACCTGAACAATTCTGAAGGAGAGAGGCTGTGGAAAATATTGGTACTAATAAATCTACAGCAAAGCAAGGCCATTTTATTTCTGAATCAGATTGTCCCTACCCAGAAGAGCTGAAAGACATTCTAGAAACATCTTTCAAATGAATAATGCAATTCTCTAGTCTCAATTTACAGGAAGACCATTCTTACTGAAAAATGGAATTGCTGTCAAGCATCACTAAAATTAATTTATCTGTGAGCTGGGAAAAACTCGTTGCATTCCCTGGAAATAACTATTGTTACAAAGGCGAATATTGTATATTTGCTTCAAGACTAAAGAGCCTTTTAATGGCATCTGAATCAGAAAAAGAGGTGCAGACTTTGTTTCAAGGACAGGCAAGAAGATATGACTGTCTCAGCAATTCACAGAAAGAGAATGAAGGTCCCTCTGTGTGCAATATTTTATTTCCAGAGCTTTTTTTTAAGCTGTGATAAATTTTTCTCTAGGCTGATAGGAAAGCATCAGTTCCCAGACAGTTTTATATAATTTCATTCATTTTCTACAGAGTGGAAAGGATTAGGCTTTGAAACATAAAAATTCTGCAACTAATCAGAAGACATAGATGTTCATAGTCCAGCTGTTTTTTCACATCTGAAATAGCTCAAGAGGTCAAGATTTTCATTCTGGGCTGCTCCAGCTCCAAATTTCAGTGAATGAGAACAGAAACTATTCACCACACTTAGAAAGTGTCAGCTCTTTGTTTCATACTTAACAATTACTGGGCATTGGTGTATATACAAGCTGTTTTTCAGTCCTGCTGTGCCAAATTCTAGCCTTTACAAGCATACAATACTGGAAAACATTACATCAACGGTTAGGAAAACAATCAAGTAGCAAAAAATTCATGAGGACCTCAGAAGGAAGAACAAAGGACAATACAACCAAGAAGCACTCATTTGATCTGACAGTGTTTCAGCTACTGCAATGGTTTGTTGCTTTGTTTTCATTTAAAAATGAAGTTTCACAAATTAGTGTAGTCTATGGAGGTTGAATGCTTCATTCAAGATCTTATGGCAGAGATTTGAGCTCTGTTCATTTTAATATGATCAATCACTTATTCCTAGCAGCAGTGGGTTCAGATAGGAGGTGGCAGCAGGGAGCTTGCCACAGGCACAAAGTAGAAACTTCCTGGTGTATAAAACTGTCACTGCTGAGTGCAGTATAAACAGGGTCCAGTCAGTGATGGAGGCACTTACAGGCAAGCAGAAGTCTATGGAACTTCAATGGTTTGTGAATAGGAAGATCTCTTTCCAGCTAATTAAAGTCTTGTTCAATGACTACAGGGATTTAAAACATGCTGGAAAAAAATGAGCTATATAAAAGAAATTCCAAAGTTTATTCAAGTTGCTAGCAATCTACAATGTGCTCATAATAAATTGTATTTAGATGGTAGATGTAGGGAACAGATGGCAGCATTCATGTGTTTAGTAAAAATACTAGATGAAGACAAATAGAGTTGATAGAGATTTTAAATTAAGAACTAGGAAATTTTCATAAACAACTTAATGATCAAGCTTTAAATGCAGCTAAAGCTTTAAGGGCAATCAGACAAAATTACCAGCTACAAAGCTACTGTGTGCAAACCCAGCCCTTCGCATTCCTAGTAGGGGAAGTAATGCGACCACATCCAAATCTCCGTCTCACAAGTGTTAGTATATGTATCATACAGCTGTCCTCTGACACATCCTGTGAGTAAGCCATCACCACACGAATAAAAAAGGCTAAGTACATCTTCCACTTCATGACAGGCTGCAAGGAAAAGTCAAATTGAGAAGTAGGTTCTGTGAGGTGATTCTTCCCCTTAACTCTGCACTTGTGAGGCCCCCACCTCAAATACTGTGTCCAGTTCTTGTGTCTCCATCATAAGAATACAGAGCTGCTGGAGTGAGTCCAGAGGAAGACCACAAAGATGACCCAAAGGCTGGACCACCTCAAGTATGAGGATAGGCTAAGGGATCTCCAGTTGTTCAGCCTAGGGAAGAGAGGACCCTGGAGGGACCTTACAGCTGCCTTCCAGTACATGAAGGGATCCTACAGGAAGGCTGTAGAGGGACTTTTCATAAGGGTGTTTAGTGACAGGACAAAGAAGAATGTTTTTAAACTGAGAGAGAGAAGGTTTGGTTTGGACTGGATCTTAAAACATTCTTCAGTATGAGTGTGGTGGGACTGAGTTGCCCTGGGAGGTTGTGTACGGTCCCTTCCTGGCAGTGTTCACAGCCAGGTTAGATGAGGACTTGAGCAGCCAAGTGGAGTTGACAGGTGTCTCTGTCCATGGCTGGGTGGTTGGAGTAGATGATCTCTAAGATGCCTTCCAAACAAAGCCATTCTGTGATATCTATACACAGTAGTCTGAAACTCTGCAGTAGGTCCAGGTGATATATTTCCCTGTTTATGCTCTTTCTGGCCATGGTCATAATGGCTAAGCCTCAATCTGGACAAGATATAGATGACGCTCATTGGCAAGGTCAGACAACTACAAGAGCTGGCAGGGAGTAAGTTAGATCCATCTGCTTAGGCACATATACAAATTATTTGGCAAGGCATGGATAATATCACAGCAATTTTGGATCGGATTGCTTTTAGATTGCCAGGTGGAAGCTGGAAGATTTGGATCATCTGTTGTTCACAAAAATGCTGTGACTCTTCCTGCTGAAGGCAGACCTTGCTACAGACAACCACACCTTTGATGTCTCTGGGGTGGGAGTACTCACAGTACTGATAAATTAACTCTGTCTCTTTAGTCATCTGTCCCAATGGGGTAATAAATGTGCCTTCAGAAGACTGCTGTTCAACATGAAAAATTAATTTTATCCATTCCTCACTGTGGAAAATTGTTTAACATAAATATTAATTTAACCAGGCAATTCTGGTATGGTTTTTTTTTTTTTTTTGTTATCTTGTATTTTGAGTATGCTTGTTCAGACAGCTCTACTTAACACTGACACCATACAACAAAGAAGTTGCCTGCTGCTCACAACCATCATGAGAAATGCTATTTGCTAAATGGCACAAAAGCTGGATTATGAAAGAAGATCCATGGATATTGGTTTTGTTGCTGCCCCTTCAATTTGGCTGATTTACCTCCCTCTGAAAACTCTTAGTGTGTCTGGAGTAAGACTACAGATAATAGTTATTTATGCCTCACCATCTTCAGCATTGTATAGTTATCTTCTGTGCCAGTCTAGCTTCATCTGGCACCTGATAAAACAATAATTGGGCATGGCAGCATCACTTCTTAGTGACTTTCTTGTCCTTGTTAATAAATCACAATTGTCAATTTATAGCAAATTAGGTGAACTCTGCTCTCTTAAGACTCATTTTATTTAAATCAGAAAAATTTATGATCCTCCAGGGTATAATACACCTTCCATTACCTCTGTAGCTAGTAATCAAGAATATCCCTGTCAAAGTCAAAGTGCAAGGATTCATCATATTATTTTTCAAAATTCTACTTCTTCTCCCGTGAGTATGAAATTTAATGCGCAGTGGACATCTGAGGTTTATTTTGCAATTATATTCATTACCACGTAAATCCTGATTGTCCTTCTAAACCTCTCCTTACACAAGCACCTTGGTTTCAGTGGTCTTTTGGGCTTTCAATCAATGGCAGAAGATGTGTACTTAATCTATCACAGAGTCAATTCAACTGAGTCCAGAGGTGCCAAACTGGATGGGGCAGATGCTGCAAAGCTTCCAAGATTTCTTGATCAACTGTTGGATGAGAATCACAGTATCAATGTTTTGGGAGGTGCAGAAGAAAATTAGGGACATGGAAAACAGTTGATTTTGAATAGGGTTGCCTCTGTACATCAGATCCAAACCAAAATATTTGATGTAAAGAGGACACGGAATATTTCATATGTAGTGTCTTACTCAAGCAGTACTCATGAATGAGAACACTAATTTCAGTACCTTCAAGACACATCAGGACCTATTTATCTAAAAATACATGTGGCAGTGGCAACAAAGCCTCTCCCCGTAGGCCTCTCAGTCAGTGCCTCTCTTTTAACATGACTGCTGTAGAGACAGACATTTGCATACATAATTATTGTGTTCTATTGCTCAAGGCAATTAACCTACAACACTTAAGTTACTGAATGCAGCCGGCATGAGAGAGGAGAGAACTCAAAGAAAGCTAACATGATAATGTGATTTAAAAAAAAAATTCCCCACAGAAGTCACTGTATTTCTGACATAAATACAATCAAAGGTGTTGGAGTCACAGTCCACTTGATGAAACTTTCGCTGGTGTGCCCCTGTCTGTTAAGAGTGCAGGCTTTTGGTTTGGAACAGTAACGTACTGATAAAGCACCTCACCCCAAAACACAGCTGGTATCAGCTAAAATGCCAGAATAATCTGGTTTGCTTGTGGAAGGTCTGCAAAGCTTCCCCTACAAGGCTTGCCAGGTCATTGGTATCAGCAAGCTTTTCTGGCATAAACCAAAGCTGTAACGTGATAGCAGGTCGAACTGTGACAGGTACCCCAGGCAGGCAGCAGTATTTTCAGAATCAAAGATGCAAATGAAAGTTTCAGAAATTGAACATGCCCACTATGACAATGAGCAAGAGCACACCATTTCTTTCAGATGTGATCAGAATTACAGGGAGGGGACTTCCAGGGCAACAGCTCAGCACTGGAGCCTGCACTGCCAGCAGCAGTACAACTTTACTTGCAGTGTGTGCACTTAGCTCACTCAGTAACCTGCTAATTCTCAAGATAATCTGGCATTGTATCATTTCTATTAACACCTCAGAGTTTCCTCTCTCACGATAAAGAAAGTTTCATTTTCAGCTGTGGCTGCTTACAGCAACTTCATCAATCTCATCATCCCCAAAGGAAAGAGAAAAATAAGGCAATTAAGCTCGTAGGACAATCTCTGTTCATGTTCTTGGGCAACAAAAGAAACCCAAATGTCTTACTGTCAAATACAGTCAATGCCGAGAAAGCCTCAAGGATAAAAGAGGACAGACAATCACAAGAAAGATCTAACAATAAGATTTTTCAGCTGTGGCAAACCACTTTGATTCAGTTGTGAGTAAATGGTGGGATGCAGAAGCTCAAGAGCTGTTTAAACACAACTTGATTAAGCAGTTATAGTAACTAGCAATCACCTGAAAGACAGACAAACCACAGAGGAAGAAAAATTATTATCTAGTGAAATAGGGCCAGGCAAACACAAGAACAAGAGCCTGAAATTCAGAATAAATGCCAATAAAGATGACTTCTTTACCCTGAGAACACCAAGATGGGAAGTCTGGTCTCTTAAGGCATTTAGAACCAGACCAGAAAAACAGAAGTAAAAACCAAGTGGAGAAGGAATAAGCCACATTGTCAAATGAATGAATACAACAGTGCCCAGCTGTGGGCATGGTTTACTATCCACCTGAACTGCTCAACAGCTTCTCCTGATGCAGCACTGAGCACACACACAGCAACTGCCTCAAGCTGCTTAACATCTGCTGCCTTGTTGGCCTAACAAAATGGGAAATACTTCTTCAGTGCTGGCTTTACTGTTCAGAGGCCTCATTAGGGCATGTCACAATGCATTACTATGCTTTTTACGGGGCTTGCACTGGGTGTATGCATGCCTCACCACCTTCAGCCAGCAACTGTGCCAGTAATCCTGCCTTAAGACTTTCATTTTTATGCTCTTCTGGATGTAAATCTCCACTTTCTTTAGTCTTGCTACAATGTAAAGGACAAAAAGAAAGAAACACAAGTCTAAGTGATGCATGATATGTTTTGGAGAATAAGCATATACGAGCAAATAATGTGATTTTTGCAGGGTTTTTTTTTCTGGCCTAGGAGCATTATATGAAATTACAACAACCTACTGCTGACACTAGTGTTTGCCCTAAAAATCCATCCATAAATATAGGTCTACTCATTTTACATGGCCACCCATTACCTCTCATCCCTAAAGGCTTTCTGCTTTATTTCACTAAGAGTGGAAAACGGCGCTTCAACATTCATTAATAAGTATTTTAAGTATGGTTAAAACAAACAAACACAAAATAAAACACCCCAGATCCCATAAGCACAAGCTCCAGGAGAATTTATTAGAATGAAAGTTGAAGGCGGAATCACCTCACACAAACAGTATTTTGCTGCATGTGAAAACTTGGCACTGAGCTTACATTCCACTGCTCGTCCCCCTGACCCTGACACTGGGAGGGGAAAGAGGCCAAGACAGAGTAACACGTGGAGGCAGAGGCATTTGCTCTCCTGTCTTATGTGGACGAGGGCAGGCCGGTTTTAGAGTTCCTTCCAATTTCTCCTCCTTCTGCAGTTCCAACTTGGGGATTTATTTTTGCACTGAATGATGTATATAGGGACTTTGATGGACATGTTAATAGATCCAGCGAAACAAAAGCATGGCGCTATATTTCCAAAGAATATTAGCCTGACAAACTCTTGTACAGCTGGCATGCATCAGCAGCCAAACCCTGCACTTGGTGACATTCATATAACCCTACCCAAACCAGCATAACTGAGAAACTGGCCCATTAAAATGAATTTGCACTATCTCAGCCCTGAACTACAGGAGCCAGCCAGAATATCAGTCCAGGAGCAACCATCACCATATCTACATTTAAGATCAGTTCTGTGCTGAATATTCCATTATTCTAGGACTCAGACAGATCGTTCATGCAATGCTGCAGAAGTGCATCTGGACAGAAAAATGCAAATACAGCAAACTTCTTTTACCTGTGCTCCAAGCAAATGCAAGGCCATGTGCAGCCTCATAAGTGAAGGACACAGTCAGTGCTGAGTCCATGCCGACAGAAGGGGTTTGTAAGGATATAATCCGCTTTTAGCCCTGTGCTGAGCAGTCACAGCTTCTGCTCAGCTACATCTACCTGCTTAAGTTCTGGCACATCAATCATATCTGTTTATAACATGTGATGGACAAATCCTACATATCTTAGAGACACTGCTTTGAGATTATCAATTTCTAACCCTCTTTCCAGGGATGAAAATCTGGCGCAGGGGCAGGGAGGAGAGAGAGCCAAATTCCTAGTAGAACTTTGGAGCCAGCTTTCTCACTAAATATCACTCTGGCTTTGCTCTAATGTCTCCCACCACAAGAGTCTGGCTGCAAAGAATACTGCCTCTCCAAAGCTCAAGAGCTTTACCCAGGATTTTTCCAATTGCATCTGTCATTCTGGATGACTGGTGAAATTGCTTGAACCCTCAAGATACTGCAGTGCTGCTAGAAAAGTCAGGACACTGACTGAACTCAACAGGAAGGTGAACAGTTGGATAAAATTTACAGAAGAACTCTACCACAAACATTCATCAGCATCTGTTGCCTGAAGGATGAGATATGTGCTTCACTAATTTTACCTGTCTGCACTTTCCACTTCAAACAGCTTTCAGTAACAGCAGAACCCAGAGTTGACAAACATTCTATGTCCCAAAGGCTCAGGTTCCCATTTATCTGAGCAACCCAAGAGACTGTAGCGACGCCTTGGCAGGTACTGTATTTAATATTCCAGGTTGGAAATGTTCTTTAATTTCATATAAAACACAGATGTATTTTAAACTCTCCCCAGTTCTAAAAAAAAAAACAAAAAACAAAACCCCAACCCCCCCCCAAAAAAAAACCTCCTTCATTTGTTGTTACCTCCAGTTTAAGATAAAGCAGTATGAAAGGCACAAAAATCAAGCAGGAAATCCAAGAGTGCATTTTCAGAACACAGCAATGGTAAAATACACTGCGTTGGTTTCATTCACCTTAGTTTTCACTACAGCTATTCAAGTAAATCCTTTCTCAATAGCTTACTGATTGCAAGTTTGATGATTCTCTTGAATTCTAACACCCATAGACTCGACTTTACAGTATCAACAGGAATACATCAAAGCCACACACTCTGCAGGACAAATGAATTAGTATGGTACTGTTATCTGTTTACCAGCTATTAGCTGCACCCATGCACACTTGCACTGCAGGTGGCCAGCAGAATCTAAAGCAGAAGAAAGCTTCATTTCTCTGCTTGCAATCACATTTAACAAACTAAGCCACACATATTATTGAAATAATCTTGCAAAGAATACCATGGTGAAGGTAAAGAAAACTGCTGGATAATGACACCTATGTCTATGCTTAATATGAAAACACAAGCTTCATAACATGAAGAAACATTTCCTGCCAGCGTTGCTGGCACCCTGGAGCTCAGCCAGTCCAGCCTGCCGGCCACCATAGGTGGCACTCTCGCACCATCTCCCACCGCCTTTGGGGCTTTGTCCCCAAGGAAAACCACCAAAGCACTGCTTCAGCCATGTCTTTTTGACAGCAAATGCACTTATCACTCGTTTTAAGGGAAAAGCAACAGCAAAGCCAGGTACCAGCCAGGTACCTTCCCTTTCCCTCAGTGAGCAATCTGTACTTCTGTCCTCATCATACACAACTGCTCAGCCCACTGACCTCTTGGCTCAGGTGGTCCATTCAGTTATTCACTTTAAAGTTTACCCAGGCCCATCATGGACAGCATTACACATTGCTAAAATCCTCATAAGGTATAAATTCCATACAAAAACATTCATGCAATGGTAAAAATTAAGAGATTGAATCATCGTCAGTGTGATATTGAAAAATAGACTGTAGCCTTTTGTGACTACATTTAACTGGTACAAACGTTTGATTCCATGAGGAACCAGTTTGCAACTGGTAACTTAGGTGGCTTTCTGCTAGTTGGCCTCCCGTTTATTTTCTGAAGGCTAGCATGAGCACAGGAACCCCAGAAAGCAGTCTGTAGCTGTCAGTCTCTTTCCAGGGAGCAGTATAAAGCCATCAGCTCATTTGAATGGGCTTACACTTGAAAACAGGGTGGGTTTTCACTTTATTGATTCACTCTTCCACACAGGATTTTTTCAAAATCTACATCAAACAAGGAAAAACAAATGCTGAGAGGGCAGATTTAGGGCAATTTATCAAGGTCTGGGAAATAGCTTCCAGATGGATAGAGCTGTTTGGTGCTGGCTGGTGAGAAGGAAGCAAGGTATTGTTATTGAATTAGCATGAATCTCTGGTGGAGAACGGCACGGTAGATAGAGTGCTCCTTTCATATGGTTTGCATTTGGACCTGTCATATTTCATTTTTATTCAAAAACCTGTGGTAAAGACACACAGCTCTTTTTTGCTTATTAAATTTCCACCAATTCTCCTTGTACTGTTATCCAGTCAGTATTTTTAAACTCTGCTCTAAGTGCCATGCCTGGGTCTGTTTGCTCTTTGCCATGCTTGGATGACAGCTTGGTGCTTACAAGTTCACAAGTGGGTTTAGATTTTGCATTCATGCACTGAATGTTACCTGAGAAAGTGTGAGAGGCAGGAGGAAAGCTGGATGCACTGAGATATTTAAACTGAGTTCACTACTTAGGTTTATCAAAACCTAAGTAAAACAATGCATCCTAAGGCCTAATGCACACTAGAAAGTGATTGTTAGCATAACTGGACTATTATTTTTGATTGTTCTTGTTAATAAATGCTCCCTGTGTAAATATGTCTTTTAGCAGTACAAGTGTATCTGTACTTGTGCATTTACTAGGAGAAAACCACTGTAAAAAAACCAAAACAATGACTCAAACAAAAAAGCTTAAAGAAAAAGAGAGAAATGTTCATAACCAACAACAGTTCTACTCTGAATAATCTGGATATGTGCCTTACAGAGTAAGGTATTTTCCTGCTAGTTTTGAAAGTGTTCACTTTTCATGTTATCCTAACAGTCAACTATTCCCATCTGAAAAACTAAACTCAGTTTATGTTAGACACCAAATTAAAGTGACCATTCTTCTATTAACCTGCAGAGATAAACAGCTACCCTTTCCCTCATTGGAGAGACAAAACAATTGCCACCAAGTAGCTAGTTTCAGTTAAACGAGATTTTGACTGCAGTCTTTCAAGATCTTAGGTAAGTTGCTGGCTAATATGCTAATGGATGGAAGGATTTTTCATGAGAGGAAAGTTCCAATGGCTTTTTCAATTACTTAGGAAAATTGTTATAATTAAGTACTAGGCATGGGGGCACTAAGGTGAAGAAGAAATAAGCTTTTACATCTTCCCTTTTCCAGTGTTTCAGGGATCTACCACTCCATTACCAACCGGGATATATCCTAAGGAAATGGAGAAGGGAAATGGTGACATCATTAAAACCAGTTCCTAAATCCTACCTGAAATGTAACACTTGGATACTCAGGTTTACTTCCCCCATGTCTTATTTTGCCCTTATGTTTTTTCCCCATATTTCTTATTACTCTGTATTTTATGGGCATCTGCTTCAAGTGACCAAAATTCTGTAAGAAATACCCAACGAGGCAAATAAAATCATGGATTACAGGATGCAACCTACTTCTGTGGCCGTAACATCTGATCTCCTTCAGGCTGTGAACAGATCATATGCCTCATTTAATACTTACACTTAATCCTGCAGCTAGTGGCTACTGAGCTAGGTTTGCAGTTATAGCAACTCTGAAACAAAGTCTTGATATCTTCAGGCTCTCCTGATGCAGTGTTAACAATGGCATCACTGCCAAAGAAATTACTCCATGACATGATTTTCTGAATTTCAAATGTGTTATCAAGAAACTTATGTCACATGCTCACAATTCTCGACATCTACAGGATTTCACACTTGCACGTCACTCTATGGACATTAGTTTTTACAAGTCAGAGACAGCTGAGTTAGTGATTGTTTCTTCTAAGCAGTTATCACCTTTTTGCTAATCAGTCTGTGTCAGATGGACATAAACCAGTAGGTATCAATATTTGTCAACTGATGACTTAGCTGACCCTTAATTCTCAGCTGAACTGCCTCCTTGTTGTCCTAGCAGCCTATGAAATGGTTGTCTTGATGGTGGCAAAACAGAAGAAATTAAAAGGAAGATAAAATCAACTTGCCATTCAATATGGATATCTCCATCACAGAATTAGAGAATGCCCAAAGTGTGAAGCAACCTCTAGAGAATGTCTGGTCCAACCACCCAGCTCAAAGAAGAGACAACTAGAGCAACTTGCTCAGAATGATCTGTATAGTCAAGAGTACAGAGGTAAAAAAATGTCTTTCTGATTGTATGGGATAGAATTTGTAGTGGGATGCAGTTGAAAGGTCATGCACAATCTGCTTGAGTAAGGGATCTTTGATCCTGAGCTCAGTTGCCTGTAAAATTGAGTCCTCATGGTATAACAATTAAGAAAACAGGAGGGATTAAGAACACTTTATTCTTCTCTTGCAGTTCATTTGTATTCATACCTTGAAGCCAAAAGGGCAAGTGCACTGATAAAACTCCACTGGATCACTGTTGCATGTCCCATTGTTCTTACAGGGATTGGAGAGGCATGGGTTACACTTGGACACCACACTGATATCTACTGGCTCTGGAAAGGCAAAACACAGGAGATTATCAGAGCACTGAATGACAAAAGTCATACCTCCCATACTCACACAGACATTTCATCCTAATGCAGTATTCACTCTGTGTTGGCACAAACACACATGCTGCAGGTGCAACTTTACATGGCAGTATGGGATTCTCAGCCACCAGAGAGGTTTTTAATACTTAAATCAAGTGCTAGGCAAATCTCAGTGATGCTTATATTCTCCTGGACATGCAAACTTCATCTCTGAAAAAACACGTTGGGATTCTCCAGAGAGTAGACATACATATATATACATACATATATATATATATACACACACACATATATATATATGTGTGTGTGTGTGTGTGTGTGGCTTTCAGCAATTTTTCCTTCTCTCAGGGATGGATATTCTGCAACAGCAACCCCCAGGGAACTATAACATGACATTTCTATGGCTGGTAACAAGAATGAAAGTGCAGATGCAACAGCAGAAATAAAAAAATAAAACATGCACATGAAAAATTTAGTATGGGTCTTAGGGGAATATTTAGGTGCAAAGTGTTCTACCATCCTTAATTTTAAGAGTTTAAAACTTGCTTTCTTCCTGTTCTGCCCAGAAGAATCATTCTCAACAGAACTTGTCCAGAGTAGTGGTGATGTTTGTGGGTGAACAGGAAAAAGAACACAGGCCAAAACAATACTAAGTACATTTAGGGTACCAAGTCAATCAATATTTTATTGCTGAGGTTTTACAGAAAGCTAATTTAGACAGTTATAGTCTCAGTTAAAGGAATGGTGATTTTGAAATGCTACAGTTAAAAAATTAATTCGTTAATGGCTTTTACACACATGAAAACCCCCAACCTTAAGTTTTAAAGGGCTTAAACGATACCAGGCAGTAAAGACCTATAATAATTTTATTTATGTTTAAAGAAAATACATTGGTGCTGTGCTAATCAGAAGTGCATACAGAGTTTTTGCACAAAAAATGATAAGAAAAGGTAAATTGTGGGACACCTTGAAAGCCAAGAAAAGTATCTGCTACTTGATGTTAGAGATAAAGTGAAGCTCTAGAAGGCTACCAAAACTTGAGATGAAAAAGTGCCCTCCAATTGAGGACTTGCTTTGGACCATCCTGTAGGAGACATAAACATCACTATTAGCTTTGAGCACTGCACAGCACCAACTAACTAAATGCCATACATGTTTTTAACTTGGACTTAGACAGAAGAGGAAATAGCATCTGAATTCCTGGTGCTGATGGGAGTAGAATGAGACATATTTGAGCTACTTTTTTCTTGAAGGTAGAATATATGAAGAGAGCTCTGAGGAGAGCTCATGAGACAGACAGCAGTGCTGCTCCTGTAGATTTAGAGGTCACCAAGCCAGAATTCCTTCTGGTGTTTATTTGTTTCATAATACACTTGGTATATTTTCCATTTATTCCTATGGCATAGATCAAAGCTAATCAATGCAGGAGATAATAAGAACAGGGTTAGTTCCTAGCAGTTAAGAAGTTCATTAGTTTGCCCTTGTGGATCTGATTTATAAATCCATATAGCCAAATGCCCTCAGCCCAGCACATTCCTTTCCTCTACTGCGTAACTAGGAGGGCAATTTAATAAAAAGCAGAGCTGACTTTGCATGACTTGCACATTACATATTTTTCTCTCTTGGCTCTGCTGAGACATAACCTTCTGCTCAGTCACAGGCTAAAAGCATAATTTTAACAAGAATAAGTTAATCTCTACTGTAAAAGTTACTGCAGGTCACAGAGGACATCTATGCACTACCTTTATACAAGTATTCCAAGGTACCAAGCTCAGCATGGGCTGACTTCTGCAGGCTTCTTGGGGAACAGGGTTGTTCAGCCCACCCTGAGCTCTGTGTTAGCAGCACTTGAGCTAGGACTGACTACACAGGCAGAAGTACAGATGCTCTATGTCACCACACAGCCAGTCTCCTGCTGCTGCTGACAGGCACACGGCATGGCTACGTACAGCTCAGCAGTGAGAGGGTGATGCAGCTGCAGGACAAACTGAGACCACAATGAACCCTGAGAGAGGCAATATGCAGGTGTCCAGCCCCATGGTACTGCACTTGACATGTAATATACATCCTGTTGCTTTACCACTGAAGAGTAGCACCAATGGCCACAAAGAACAGTGTGGGGCCCTGAATCTTAAATGTGCACATGGGAAATGAGTTCAATTAGACTACCAAATCGTGCACTGTTTTTGATAATGTGTATATCGTGATGAGAAAAGATTAATTCTTCCAGGGCCTGGAGCTTCTTGTAATATATTACCACTCATCCAGACCATCCATAGTTTCTGCTTGTCCAAAGACCACCTGTGGATCAACACTTTATTTTTTCTTTTCTATTCAGATAGAGCAAGCCATGAGGACAATTGGGATAGTAGAAGCCCCATCCAACAGCTTGCTAGAGGACAAAAGTAATATTTACATAAAAGCATATAGTTGTTTTAATAGTCTGGATCACAGGTTTACTTCTCTCTTGTCTAAGAGTTGCTTGCTTAGTTTTGAGAGACAGTGAGCATAATGATACATCACTATTTCAGACTGAAGTCGTCTCTCTATTTAACATGAAAATATAATTTTCTTAGTTTCACTTTGTGTGAATAGGTACCTTATTTGGTATTTCTAGTATTTAGAGTATATTTGTATTTCACATTTGATAGACTATTAGCCTGTAGCTCTGGTATTTATAGTTAGACTTCTGATAGTTTTGAGACTGACATCTCTAAGTAATTAAACTACACAGTTAAAGTTGTGAAAAATATATCTGAAACGACATAAAATTCAGCTCAGGCTTGGGAACCTGTGTTCCAAACCCCACCTCAGCACCACCATTTGTTTGTTCAGCAGTTTAATCCCAGCTTCTATAAAATCATGCTGCCAAGCAGTACTGTAAATGTCTATGGCGTTCTGAGAGACATAAAACCAGGCTTTACGTCTTCATTTCCATTTCCAGGAGGGGCTACTGACCCATCTTTTCCACTACAACTCCATCTTCATGTACTTGCTGGTAACCTAAGTGAACCTCCCAAACATATTTTATATAAGAACATACAGGTATATCTGAATCTGCATTTACTAATAAGATACTTACTTTATCCACAAAAAGTGTGCTCCTTAATATTTGTCTAGCTACTTTCTAATACAGCATACTTCTGTCACTGACCTTGCCCTAGCTGTTACTAGCTGCTAGAGTGTACACTGCTGAATGAGTGTACACTGAATTCTGACACATTCTCCATAATCTACAGTTTCTGATACAGAGCTGATCAGGATATTTGTAGATCTTCAAGGAAAAACGTACTTTTGGTAAATTCTTGCTTTTCAGGAGAATTCTGTTTCTCAGTTTGCAAGTAAATTACATAATAACTAGAGTAATCTGTATTTTTAGAATAACCCTTAATTTAGCCAAGTTTTCTGGTGTAAGTAGAAGGAAAACACCAATACATTTGCTCAAACAAGTACTAACAATGTTAAGATGTTAATTTGCCATTATATAACCTGGTGTGAGCAATGGGAGTAACAAACTCTTCTGAGGTTTGCTGGTTTTCTTTCCAATGGTGCAATTAACCGCATATGAAAATGCATCTTGAATGTAAAGTGATGGTACAGAAGATGAAAGTCAAACCCAACTCCAACCAAAATCCAAACAAATTGCACAAGTATAACAAAAAAGCTCTGCATATGAGGAAAAGAAGCAGGAGAGAACAGAGAGCCCCCCCAGCTTGCTCTTACCTTTGCACTGGAAGTGGTGAGTAGGTGTTGTGAGCAGCAGCCTGTCCACCATGGCATCAGGCCCACTGCAGCGGGCTATCCCTGGCTCCTTGTACCCTGCCTTCACCCACTCCGACAGCCAGCGGAGGTGGCAGTCACAGTGCAGAGGGTTGGTGCCGAGAGCCCTGGTGGTGTGAACAGTTGACAGCAGTTACTTCAGCATGCGAGCAAAGATAAGACTCCTGATCTTGCTGAAGGCAAGGTTTACAGAAATGTTTTGTTTCAAAAGGTGGAGAAGGTCTTCTGAGCATTCTATTCCATGCTTCATTCAGGAAGTCTTTTAGCTTTATCTCTTCCAGTATTCCTACTCTTTTTCTTTCTTCCCATCATTAATTAGGGTGGTTGTATAAATATCTCACAACCAATCCCTTTTTCAAACAATAATTCAAACAGTTCTGCTTGAACAATGCCACCAGACAGATTGCTTAAATCAGATTTATAACATTGGTTTCTTTTATTTAAGCCTTTGGCCTTCATGAGCATATCCTAATGGTGAATTGCGTAAATGTGTAATTTAGTTTGGATTTGATGAAACATGGCAATGCCTTCCCACCAGATGAAACCTGTGAATAGAGGACACTCACTTTCCAAACCAGCTTGGTGTCTGCTAAGTTTGTTTATAGCTTTGAACACACGTTTGCTGGTTAACCCATTGCATGACTTAGGTCAGATGGTTTAAGTAGAAGCATCCACGTAGTGTAACCAGAATTCACAGAAATGTTTTCAGTTGTTAAAAAACAACTTTGTGAAAGTGTGGAGCAATGCATGTTGGAAGCATGAATTTATTTTGCTGCAAGTAAATGTAAGTCTTTAGCTGTACAACACCTGAACTGCTATGGGAAGAATTTTCCAAAGATCGCCATAAGGAAGAGATACTAAAGAGACCAATAATTCAAATTGGGCTCTAGACTTGACTATTGCCATGTACGTTACCAAATATTTTTAAGCTGGTACATTAAACTCAAGCTTCTTTCAAATAAAAACATATCAGGATATTAAGATAGAAACCTCAGTAAATTTGTTGATACTTTTTCTATTGGAGTGACTAATGAACCCACTGTGCCCTAGACAGATTCATAATGAGAGTTCATAGGTTCAAACCCTGTCTAGGGCTCATCCATCAAAATTAAATGTGTACTGCAGCACAGTATTAAAAAATATTAATCTATTCCTCCTCTAAATCCATTGCTTACAATGGAAAAAAAACTACTGGGTTGACTTTTTAACCCTGTAACTGTGATCAACTGGCTCACTTGTCCAAGGTCAAGCAAAATGCAGCAGTGAAAGCTGGGCTGAAAAATTAACTTTAGTGTTGAACAACTGCCATT
>VWZI01003271.1:595864-621862 GCA_013396835.1 Psilopogon haemacephalus | reverse complement strand
AAAAAGAAAAAAAAAAAAACAGAAGGGGGGGGGGGGGGGGGGGGGGAGTGGGAGCACAATGGAAAGCCAGCTACCCTGTTAATTAATCTTTATAAACTACACTGGAAATATAGCTGCTCTATAGACACTAGACAATAACAATGGGCAACTGCAGAAATTATAACACATTCTTTAGTTTGCAGTATTGCTGTTTGTTTTCTTAATTTCTAGGAACTATAGTGAATGCCTGCACTTTTAGTCATGAATTCTAACATTCTCTATTTCTTTGCCTGTTATAGAAAAATATTTTCAAACAGTAAACACAATCTTGTGCAGTAATAAAATACCACCCCCAGCATTTTCAAGATATTGTGCAGATACTTCTGTTCAGACACTTCTTTTAATTGTTGTGAGGCAACATAGAATAACGTCAGTTAAAATAACTGTAGCCATGATGATGTGGAGAAACAGAGGAGACATCTATTTTTTATAGGTAAATAACATACATTTAAGTAAAAATGAGACTACTTAACAAGATTAGGAATCTGAGCTGTTTGTCAACATGTTGGTGCATAACATCCATCACCAAGGGGCTCTTTGTGGCATTCTCAGGGAGTTGAGCGCTCAGTTGAGAAACTGAGTCTGTTAACAACATTCTCTGTATCAGCCAATGGTGAGGACAGCAAAGGCATAAACTGACCTAACCTGGAAGGTCTCAGTTCTATCCCAACAGATTTTGCCTTCTTTTAAAGTATCAATACAGTAATGCTGTAACATATTTATCATTATCCTGGCATAAGCAAATTAGTAGTATCATGGCTTACACAGATGATTATCTGATTCAAGTAATAATCAGTACACAAAACCAGTGTGTGTATACCACATACGAACCTTCCCCTGCATAGTTTGTTAGAGCATTACGGCAACATGATGTTTACAATTGCATTTTGGTGAATGTTTCCTCAGAGACTTTAAAGAGCTACAGAAAAAGTGATGGAAGTGTCTAGATCTCACTTTTGTTCTTCTGGTTACACTTCTATTTAAAGCTATTAAGAACAACTGACTAAAATCAATAGTTTTGTCTCTGCTACACAAATATTTCTTTGCAGTCCTCAAGGTTAATTTGATATCTTCCTTCTTCCCCCTGACAACCTACAATGATGCAGAAGGCCCAGGCTCAACATCTTGGAAGTCAGCTTTCTCCAACCATAATATCTATCCTACTATTAGCCACACAGGTTGTAAATGCGGCACACAGTTTTGTTCTCCCATGCATTGTGAGTTTTATGAGTAGCAACCCTTGGTATCAGTTTCAAAATTATTCCAATGTATGCTTTCTCCTTGAAGATCTATGTATCAGGAAGAGCTCACTATGAATTTATTTTCAATTATGTATGACTTCGTTTGGATAAGCACAGCATTTTCTGGCACACGAAGAGCAACATCATTGCAGTTGCTAAAAGTTTCAGATCCTCTTTAAGAAATCAGAGAGCACAACTGCACTGTAAAATTCAATTGTTCAACTGTGCAAATTACACCCCAGACAGGTCTTATTTATTTTATGGATCCTATTTATTACTGCTCATTTGAGCTTTGTGTATTTTACATTTCTGGCAGCATATATATCTAAACAGAGAGAGACTGCAGTGATTGTATTGGGCCAAAGGGGTTTTTATCACTCCCTAAGGTGAATGGCTTACCCAGGAAAATTGTATCTGCACTTCATTTAAAGTAAACCCCGAGGAAAATCCAAACAAATGGGGCATGATATGTTTATCTCCCGAGTTCTAAAAATACCCTCAGAAGCCAGACTCTCAGTATGGAAGGTGTCACTGCACTTCCAAAAGGAGGTACAGGGCTCCAGCTCAGTCAGCCTTTCATTTCAAAACAACACACAAAATGATTTCACTACACTGGAAACTTGAAGAAATACATTTTGTGCAAAAAGAGCATTTTCTTTGACAAGGTGCAAGCTTGAAACTGAGAAGGTTTTTTCTCAGCTGAAGCTGCTTACATATGAATTCTGTCCCTACTAATCTGAGATACCTTTAATTTTTACTGTCCAGGGGGGAACTGAGCCAGAAAGCTGATACACAGAAATAAACAGTTCAAGGTCATATTTGCTAGGCAGAAAATATGCAAATATCAACTGAACCTTCTGTTCAGGTAAATGTCCTGGAAAGCAGGTTTGAGGTTGCAAAGACAGAAATGTAGATAGAAAAGCCATGTTAAAAGGAGTTAAACCCACCTGATGGCTGCTTACAAGCAGTACTTCTCAGGGCTCAGTATTAGGATCACCTCCATTTAACATCTTTATCAACAATCTCGATGAGGAGTCAGAGTGCACCATTAGTAAATTTGCAGATGACACCAAGTTAGATGGGAATGTTGATCTGCTTGGGGGTAGGGAGGCTTTAGAGAGAGATTAAGACAGATTGGATCCACGAGTTGAGGTCAAAGAGATGTGCTTCAACAAGGCCAAGTGTTGAGTCCTGCACTGGGGCCACAACAACTGCATGAATACTACAGGCTTGGGGAAGTGTGGCTGGAAGAAAGGGACCTGGGGGTTCTAACTAACAAGCAGCTGAAGATGAGCCAGCAATGTGTCCAGCTGGCAAAGAAAGCCAATGGCATACTGGCCTGGATCAGCAATAGTTTGACCAGCAGAAGTAGGGGAGCAATTGCCCTCACAAAGTCAGCATTGACAAGGCCACACCTCAAGTACTGTGTTCAGTTTTGGGCACTGCAAAACAAAAAAGACATTAAGGGGCTGGAGAGGGTGCAAAGAAGAGCAGTTATGCTAGAGAAGTACCTAGAGAATGAATCTGATGAGGACCATCTGATGAAACTGGGACTCTTTAGTTTGAGGAAGAGGAGCCTGAGGAAAGACCTTATCGCCCTCTACAACTACCTGAAAGGACAATACAGAAGTAGGTGCTGGTGTCTTCTCACAGATGATAGAACTAAAGGAAACAGTCTCGAAGTGCATCAGGGTAGGTTTAGGCTGAACATGAGGAATTTTTTTTTCACTGAAAGAGTGGTCAGGCATTGGAACAGACTGCCCAGGGAGGTGGTAGAGTCACCATCCCTGGACGTGTTTAAGGGTTATTTAGATGTGGCACTTAGCTATATGGTTTAGTGGTGAATTTGCCAGGTTAATGGTTGGATCCAATGATCAAAAAAGCGTTTTCAAACCTGAATCATTCTGTGAGTCTATGCAATGCACACCTATCTCTTTGTAAGCCTCCACATGTGTATACATCAACAGCAATTCATGTGCACGAGGGCAGCATCAGAGCAGAAAAGACTCATATGGGCTTGTGAAAACAGGCACTTCACAAAATGGCCAAGTTATACCCAACCCTGTGAGTGAGGACAGCAATCAGGAAGTATGCTACACAAAATTCCCTTTCCTTTCCATCTATTGCCTAATAATGTGTAGTATGACGCATTATCTCAGTGGAAAACCATTCTCTTCACTGTCTCTGCACCAACTGCTACACTTTAGGTTTATTTTACAACAATTGCAGTAACTTGTCTTTACATTTATTTCATCAACTGAACTGCATTTAAAAATATCCTGGACCTCTACCAATACAACAGTCATTCCCTGAAATATCTGAAATGTCTAGTAAAATCTGAAAATCATGGAATGAAATATTAATACTGTGAAATTACCAATTTCCATGTGATCAAATCTATGTCTGAAGCAGTGATTCGGCAACAAGTCCATACACTGACAACACTTCAGTATATGCAAAACATGTGACATTTATTAAGCAAAGAATTCACATTTGCTTAATATTTGCTCTTTGTGGGAGGTTTCCTGTCTCACTCTCAGACCATAACACACTCTGCATTTCACAGAGACAATGCTGAAAGAAAGCCTTAAACACAAAGCCCACAGAAGAGGAAACTGTCACATTAGCTCATTTAGTTTCCCTTAAGAAAATATTTTGCTAACTAATAACAACAGGTTCTAGCAGTTTTTTATTTCCTTTGAACAGATCTACTAGGCCTATCCAGAACAGAATATGAGAGTGAGCAGGAAAACCAATAAGTTTAAATTTATATTAACAGGTACTTTTTTATAAACCTGAAACTGTCAATCAAACAGAAGTCAGACAGAAGTACTTACAGATGGGACAGGGATACCAGGTCACTGAAAGAACCTTCGGGAACACTGGAAATGTCGTTTCCGTGAAGTGTCCTAGAAGAAAGGAGACGTGGGAAGGTATCAAAGCACAGCATTTTATCTGCTTCCCACAGGTGAAAGAATTGGTGCTTAAGAAGCAGACTTCCTATGAGCTTCACAAGTCATGAGCTTCCATGCTTTATTACTTCTGTTTCTAGATGTTGGCATTTAAAAATAATGATACAATTGGAATTGTTGGTGACTAATGTTTTAAATTAAAAGGGTGACACACTGTTTATGCTATTAAAAGTGTACTGATGACAAGCAGACCCTCACATACAGACCTGCACTCTTTTATAGAATCCCATTAGCCAGAGACACAGAAAAAAAACAGAACAGGGCAAATAGGAACCATGAAAGTTAAATTAAATATTGACTTCGGCGAGATCCTGGGAGAGAACACGGGCCCACGAGGGCAAAATATAGCTGTGCTTTTCACAGTCTGGTTTCCCATTCTTACAGTAGGAAATACCTCTTTGTATGGTATTCTTAAAATCTATTTGACAAATACACTTCTGCTACCAGGGAAAAGACAGGAAATTAGTTGTTTTAGGTCATTATTCACCCTGCACAAAGAAACAAATATTTTTTCTAGCAGGATATTCAGGATCCTTGCAGAAAGGCTCTCCACCTGCTTCCAGGGCATTTTAAACAGCCACTTTATCTCTTCTCTAAGAAATACATTTGTGTGTGCTACACGGGCAAGCATAAATGAGCAGATTTTTCTTGCCGCTTGCAGAGCACAATCCTTGGATTCAAAGTGGCAGATACTTTGAGAGCAAAAATCATTATTCGTGATTAATTGTGGTTTTCTTTGCAGCTGAAGGCTCTGCAACAGAGTAGGGCACCATCACTAGAGGTTAGGACAGACAAATAGCGGGAAGAGCACTTGCAGCACAAAGGCTCCCATCAGACAAGAGAACAGCCAGCAACAAATGAGTGTGTGGGAGGACTCAGAATCCTGGAGGTGACAGCTGCGTGAAAACTATACAGAAAATGCATGAGAGGAGATACACAATAATTTATTTTATAAATAAATTCAGCTTTTCAGCTGCTCTATCCTCTGCCTCTCTAGATAATTATCTGGAAAAGCAAACAAACAAACAAACACCCCACCCCCCTGCCCCAAAACAAGAACAAAACCCCTAACAACCAAACTGACCAACACCAGCATGGAAAAATATTGATAATTTATTCTCAGTTTTCTAGGTTGCATGTTATTAAGTACTAGTTTCCTCCTTCACACAGTAACAGACAGAAAGAATTCATAAGGTGCCAGGAGGATCTCACTGGCTGCTGCTTAAACAAAAGTTAGTAGAAAACTTGCAAAGACAAAGGACATCGATAGTTTAGAATTATATTTTGTTTTGCAATTTCCCCCTGAGCTGGTTCAGTTATAGCAAACTGCCAGATTTTTTATGTCCCCTTTCCCAGATCCAGGAATTACTGTCAGTGCTCCAGACGTGGCAGAGGAGGGTGGAAAACAGTTGTGTGTCAGTTTTGTTGCAGCTCTTTCCCTCCAGTCGTTTATTTTCTAATTTACCTGGTGATTTGCAGCACCAGCAGCAATCACCTCTTATTTTTTATTTCTGTGCCTGTACAGACACTTGAAATGGTGCACATGGAGTTTATTTACAATGCACCAAGTGCCTGGGCCCATGGAAATACCCAGTAGGCCCAGGTGGAAACAAAAGCATCTCTTTTCAGCATCCTCAGCATTCTTCCCTAACACCCACAAGCTTCACCAAGATCTACACAACGCCTTATAACTCTCATGGATTCTACCTTTATGGACTGCCTTACACCAGCACAGACACAGCAAGGAAGGGCAGACTTGCCAGGGGAAGATACACACTGTTTGTCTCCCATGAGGCTGGGCCCCGCCACAGGGCTGCGAACACTGAGTGTATATGCAGTGTTACCTCACTGCAGCTGCAGTTCTCATATCCTAATGCACTGCAAAGTTCTTTCACAGAGCAGGAAACCACAAAAACTACAGCAGAGTTATCCTGCTGGCATCTCTCTCCAGTTCTTGATGCCAGGATATCCAAAACTTCCTCCTCTGACATCCTGATTCTGAAATTTTCTTGCAAGCGTACCTAGGCTTTGGCTATTAATAATAATAGTTGGCACATATATGGATGGATCTCCAAGCAATTAATCTGAACAGGAAGGAGATGCACTCCCACACAGTGACTCCAGATAAAACACCTTCACTAATTCCATACAGAATGGCCAGCTGACTGAGGCATATCCCACAGCTATTAAATAAGGAGTATTTTTCTTGGTATGAGGAGTCAAGATCAAGCCTGGTCAACAAGTTGTCGTCTGAATGTTCCCTTTGACAATGAAATGAGCATTTTAAAATAAGCAGCCACTCATAATGGGCTTATATACTGATCTTTAAAACTGCCTAATGATGTGCGAGATGATTCTCTCTGAACAGACAGCGGAATTTCTATTTATCTTCATGTCACCTCAGCAGTATTTATTCAGTGAAGAGGTACATTTTCCCATCCTGGATGCCTTGGACACTTTTTCCAAGAGAAGCTGAAGAATAACAAATCCAGTTATATGTTAAAAAGGTGAAACGATCAAAAATATGCAATGTACAGGAGAGTCTGAATATCAGAATTACTTTGCCTCAATCTGCTTACATTTAGCTTCTAGAAAGTCTAGTTTTAGAAAAAAAAAATAAATAAAATAAACCACAAACCCACAACACTTCACTGCAGTAGCTTTGTGTTGTGGTAGGCCTGAACATGTCCTGGCATGCTCAGACATGTTTCTCTGCTCTTCTTCCTTTGGCTGTGGGGAGAAGCAACCACGGGAAAGAGGACAAGGACCCTGGAGCCATTGAGCCTAAGGACCCTGGCTTGCCCAGACTTGTTTTGCTCCTGTTTGTATCCTGTGGTAAACATTTGGCTTGTGCCAACCTGGTACAAGGCCTGTGTCTTTCCCACATTTGGGTAAAAGCAAGCCTATAGCTTCACCTAATACAGTGGATCCTGGCTAACTGCCACTCTCATTGGCTATTCTGTGTCCAAAGACCCTTTAGTCTTGGGCTGGATTGATAAAAAGAGCTAAACAGGTAACACAACAGGCTCTGTCACTCTATTCATGCCTGCTGCTGCCTGCTGTGACTGCTCTCTGCTTCTGGCAGTGTTCTGTGTGACTGCCTTGTTGCATCCTGAACTGCCTGGAAACTGCCTGGTTTAGGTTGGAAGAGACTTCAAAGCTCATCCAGTTCCAACCCCCCTGTGCCATAGGCAGGGACACCTCCCACTAGAACAGGTCACTCAAGGCCTCATCCAACCTGGCCTTCAACACCTCCAGGGAGGGAGCAGCCACAACCTCCCTGGGCAACCTGCGCCAATGTCTCACCACCCTCACTGCAAAGAACTTCTTCCTAACATCCAGTTTCAATCTCCCCTCTGCCAGTTTAAACCTATTCCTTGTCCTGTCATTACAAGACCTGTCAATAGTCCCTCCCCAACCCTCCTGTAGGCCCCCTTCAGATACTGGAAGGCCACTCCAAGGTCTCCTGGAAGCCTTCTCTTCTCCAGGCTGCAGAGCCCCAACTCTCTCAGCCTGTCCTCAGAGCAGAGCTGCTGCAGCACTTTTAGCATCTCTGTGGCCTCCTCTGGACTTGCTCCAACATCTTGCGCTGAGGACTCCAGAGCTGTACACAGTACTCCAGGTGGGGTCTGAGAAGAGCAGAGTAAAGGGGGAGAATCCCTCCCTTGCCCTGCTGGCAAATACCATCTCGCATCAATGAATTACCCCTCTGTCACACTTTGGTGCAAAAATCTACTTATGCTAGCCTTTGCTTATTAAAAAAAAATAAAAAAAAAAATTCAAAGCTGGCTGCTGAAATTTCTCCCCAGCACACTTTGCTTGCCATGATGGATACAGCAGGCGAAGACTGAGGATTAAAAACTTGATTGTAAACACTGATATATACCCAGGCTTAAAAATAAACATGCTGACTCCACAGTTTTCTCAGTTGGATTTGTGCTAAAAAGTGTAAGATACCCGTCCGAGATCAGCTTCATTGTACATCTGTGAGTATTCTGATTTTCACATATATATTTAGTTTATTTACTATAGAGAGGAAAAAAGAAAACAAAGAATTTGGATGACAGAGAGGCCTTATAGGAGAAGGGTCTACTATCTTCAAAGGCACAAACAGCCAAAGGTAATGAGTCCTTTATATTCCTTTTATAAAAAGAAACAAAACAAACAACCAAATTGTTTTGCTCGTGTTTTCTCTTTTGAATTCCTTTGGGAATAAGGATAATACATAGCTGACAAGAAGGGATTGCACACTGTCACTCGGAAGCCATTTTCTCTCTGGAGAATTGATTTTTAATAACAACACAGATGACATGTGGCAAAAGTTGTAGCTGATACCAGAGTTTTGCGGGCCATAATAAATCAATTCAATCTGGAAGCTTCCCAATGCATGGAGGAGAGGCAGACATTCCCATTTAGGCTTCATTTCACTCCTTTTTGAAGAAGGAAATTATTTTTTTTTTTTTCAGTTTGATTAACAGATCATTTTTAAAAGCCAGAAGATACTAGCTGTTATTAAAGTGTTGCCCTTTGTTTCTGCTCATACATGGCTTGCAAGAACAGAAAGCGAAGAGACAAATTGTAGCTTTTGGAAAGAATGGGGCATAGTATAGCTACACAGTAATGCAGGGTAGAGAGTCACAATCTAACTTTAATCAAGCTAGCTTGGGTATCAGAAGCAGGTCAGAAGACAGCTTCACATGGAATAATTTATTTGGCCTCGAAACAGAATATATTATCTGTGGCTGAATTTCAGCATGAATGTGACCATCCTGGCATGCTAGAAATCAAGAGATCCAAGCCAAATTTAAAAGAACAACTCTNTTTTTTTTTTTTTTTTTTTTTTTTAACTAGTGAAAACTGGGAATGTAAAGCTGTTGTGTATATTAGGAGGTTGAAATCTAGATACCTGTTTTACCACTCAAACCACAGTGAAGAGCTCAGTGAAACAGCATTGCCTTATTGCTTCTGCAGTTGCTGCACTACCAATGTTGACACCTTAATTCCATGCTTAGGGAGTCTGTGCACAGCAGCCACTGCTCCTTACATTCACAAGAAGTTCTGCATGTGAATGACATCTAACATTTTTTTTTTAAATAAAAAATATCCCTGTGAAGTTTCAAAGCACTCAGACATATTGTTCAACTCCTCTGTCCTGACCTTTCAGTGTTCAAAGCTCTGTTTCAGAACAGATAAGCTATTTGATTTGTTTGCCTTCAGTTTACTGTGCAAGTACTGATGACTCACTTACATTGCTGAGCCATGGGGAGAAAGGTGGGTTCCCCACCCTGTCCTGACATGTGTCCACACAAACAACTGGGCAAACTCATGTGAGGATTTGTTTCTGATGGGGCAGGTGGAGAGTAAAAGACAATAAGTATGAGACTGAAGCAGAGGTCAGTGTAGAAGATATCTAACGAAAGTTAGGGTGGACCTGCCTGCTGCAAGGAACAGGTTCATAGCCCACACTCCAAGACAATAATTGCGACAACTTTCAGAAGAGATTGTAAGCAAATTTTTCAATCCAGAAAGCTGCTGAAAGCAGCTCCGCTGGAAAGAAAAGGTGCAGAGAAAGATCTCCAAAGAAAGAAACCACAGATAGACATCTCTGAGTGTGCCATCAGTCAATATGAAGTGAAATTTCCCTAATAATTTAAGAGATTTAAGTCAGGCATCTCCGTATTACTGGGACACAGCCAGTGGCTTGACTTACTTATTGTTTGAGAGAGGAGACTTCCAATTTCTAATCAGATTGCATTCTTTATGTAAAAACTTGCCTGTCGGAATCTAAATTCATATAAAATATTCTAAAAGGGCACAGGTTTTCAGCAAAGACACTCTTGCTGAAGCATACAATGGAAACATTAAACTCTAAAATATAAACAATTTTTTGCAAACAGAAAAAAGTCCTTTCCTGGGGGCCACCCAATGTTGTTCAAGTAGAAAGGACAAAGAGACTATGCAGTCTCCTGGAGGCCTGCTTTTATGGTAGTTCTTGTCCCTGAACTATCATAGAAAATTCATTCATCCTGCAAATATGTAATTGCTTCTTTTCAAAGTTTAGCACTCACCTGCTCTAGTCATTACCGGACATATTGCATCTAAGTACAAGTACATTGAAGCTAATTGTGTGAAAATATTTATGACTACTGGATCAAGTGAAAGCCATCTGCTCATTAAGAAGCTTCCTGCCATCTACAGCATTCTAATAAGCTGCAGCTCAGCTGCTTCAAAGAAGTAGTACTTACAGCACTCGAAGAGACCTGAGCCCATTGAATGCATGGACTGGGATGCACCGGAGTCTGTTGTAACTCAAGATGCTAGGAGAATGAGAGAACAGAGTTACAACATTGCATTTTCTTAGATATTCCACTACTAATTCAAGCACAAAGGAGCAGGGAAAGCTTAAGAAACAAGATACACACTAAATATTCAACACCTAAGATGTCTCAAAAGCAAATAGAACTTTGGGCTACTTACAGTGTTGATAACTGAGTCATGTTGCTGAAGGTGTAATTTGCCAATACACTAATGCTGTTGTTGCTCAAATCACTGTAGAAACACACAGAGAAAAATATAATTTATATTTACGAATTGAGAAATAAGTATTTTATAAAAGACTGTATAATATATGCACAGCAGAATTTTTGAAGCAATTGGAAAGTCACATGTTATTAATTTACGTTTTTCCTAACCAGCTGTGAATAAGCTCTAAAACCAAAGTATATTAGACTCCCTCAGAAAAGCCTCAGACTCAGAAATATTAAGACATATTTCCAGAATATAGCATTGAAAACCCCACCAAAACATTGAATACATGCAAAATATCAGAAAAAGAATAAATTAATAAATGACAAAAGCACAGGTGGATATTTACTGCATCAATTTGCTTTAAAATGTGCTCGAGCCATGTCACTTCCATATGCATTTCTCACTGACAGCTACTAAAACAAAATTTAATTTTTCATTAAAAAAAAAAAGTCTTTCAGGCTCAAAAAAACCATTTTGTTTTGTAGTTGCCCTCCTTTGAAAACCAAAATTAGAGATGTTTCCAAACAAACCACTCTTTTAAAATAGAGGATTCCAGTTTTCCCTCAGTTTTGCTTTTGTCTGAGGTTGTTTTCTTCATTTGACTTGAGTATGTACACAGCTGATTTAAACAGCATGTATAAATGACAATAAATAAAATTAAAGCAAATAAATGTCACTCTTACGTGTTTCAGGGAGAAATTTACTGAATAATGTTTATCTGTTTGTCTGTCTGTACAACAAAATGTGCTTAGGCTATGCAAATTTTCATTGCCTAAGCATTATAAATACTGCCTCACCTAGAACAAATTAATGCTGTCTCCTCTGCTAATGACCTTTATAGGTTTGCTAGGTGAAACTGCAGCAGCCTGCCTAAGAATTTACTTCTTTCCCAGAGGCTGGAAGCTCCTGCAGAGGAAGAGTCTCTGGTGCACTCAGTCACCTCACTCCTCCTCTCCTTATAAATTGTTATTGGCGGCAGTGACCACTGTGAAATTCTTCCCAGATCCAAATTCCAGAAGGTTTTTTGGCATTTGTGGTGTTTTTCCCCCAAATGCTAATTACTTGTGTTCCACCTACAATACAACATAGTGCAGAAAGTGTCAGGTAATTTTCTTGACACTGAAACTACATGTTTCTTACATTAGTGTCAGGTGTTTGAAAGTGGAGAGCCCCTTTGGCACAGCAGTCAGATGGTTTCCTTCCAGGTATCTGAAAAAAGTCAGTTTTGACAATTAGACAAACATGTTAACAAGAACTCCTGTCACTCAATCTGCACTATGAATGAGGAAAATAGAAAAATCAGTCAGTAAGAAAATTATCTTTGATTCATTACTTTGAAACTGTAACAGTTTCTCCTTTATGAGTGAATTAGCCTACATGCAAAGCATGACACAGCTCATTGATCTACTCTTTTTTCTTTTCTTTTTTTTTAATTCTTGGAAGGGAATAAAAAATTCTTTGGCATGCAGCAAACAGAAATGACCATGCGGTTCTGCTTTGACAGCAGGGGATAAAAATGTTATGGCTTCTGCTCTGAACTTAAAGCTACCTTGACCAAGTTTCTGCAAGAACACTGAGAGCTGCCCGACCCTGTTAGGGAAGTTTTTGTTTTGTGCAACAAAGTTCTTTGTACAGCCAGAACTGGAAAAGGAACTGCACTGCCAGGTCTCTGCATTGCAAAAATTCTTGCTTTCCAGTGTCAACACAAGCACCCATGGGTCTAATGCCACATCCAGTACAACAGTGCCTAGTATGGCATATACCCCCTCATTACCTTGCCTTTTCAAAGTGCACTCGTATGGGAGGAATACTTGGTACAAATAGAAGAACAAAGTCCCAGTTCTCTCTGAATACAGGCTCCTCCTACAAGCACTATGTGCATGAAATAAAACAGCTTGTGGCTCCACGGTAGAAGCTGTTTGGGACACTACTGAATGTCACTATACAGACACATGCATAACATGGCCTTTTGGGCTAATCCTGCTTTCTCATACAGGTGTGCAGTGCCCAAATTTGTAGTTTTTCTGCACAGAAGAAATGTGAACAGTACACAAGCAAAGGAAAACCCCATAACAAATACAGTACTTTCCAAAAGTTTGCCCAGAAGAGAGCATGGGTACTCAAAACACCATAGCTGACCTGTGATGGCAATGGAATGGGAAGATTTTCCTGTTTATTACTAAAACAACAAAGCTGGAGTTATTTTCCTTGACCTTGGGATGAAATTACATTGGTGGAAGATACTAAAACACTAAGGCTCCAGTGAAAATGGACCACTATTGTGCCATGATGTTGTCAAAGTGATCCTCCAGATATCTCCTAGAAGCCATACACAGCTGGGACACAAATCCAACCTTCCCAGAATGCAGTGTGTACTTTGCTTACGAGGTACTTTGGGGGATTTTTCCTGAGGTAAACACAGGGCACTGCAGCTTATGTGGTGTGTTCTGAAGGACAATCCAGTGTAGCCAGGAAATGCAGCCCACAGACACCAAGAAAACTTTGTGTGCTGCCTCTACTGCTGAAAATATCTAATAATCATGTAAGGAATTTTTATCCCACACATACTATTTCCTTTTCCTTGGCAACAGACCTCCTTATTTTGCATTTACTATAGCAAGTCACAATAATAATAATGGATGTTACTGTGTTATAAGTTCCCTCTCTACAATAAATATAAAAAGACAGAGGATAAAAAAAATCCTACAAACTTAATTTTTATATAATTTTAAAATAAAATCTATAAATGTTAACAAAATTTCTTATACATTGGTAGCTGTTACATTTTTATTTCCCTTTGTATGTTAGCATAAATCAAAATGGAACAGTTTCAAGCTGAGAGAGNTCCTTATTTTGCATTTACTATAGCAAGTCACAATAATAATGGATGTTACTGTGTTATAAGTTCCCTCTCTACAATAAATATAAGAAGACAGAGGATTAAAAAAATCCTACAAACTTAATTTTTATATAATTTTAAAATGAAATCTATAAATGTTAACAAAATTTCTTATACATTGGTAGCTGTTACATTTTTATTTCCCTTTGTATGTTAGCATAAATCAAAATGGAACAGTTTCAAGCTGAGAGAGAGTAGATTTAGACTGGATCTTATGAAGTTCTTCAGAACAAGGCTGCTAGAACACTGAACTAGGTTGCCTAGGGGGGTCATGGATGCTTTCTCCTTACAGGTGTTCAAGGCCAGATTGGGTGAGACCTTGAGCAGCTGAGTCTAGTGGAGAGGCATCCCTGCCCATGGTTTGAGTAGATGGTCCCTAAGGTCCCTTCCAACCCTAAGCCATTCTATGATAATAATGCCCTCCCACTATTTTTTGCAGCTTCAACCCTCTTTTCAACTGAACTGCTCCAACTAACTACCCTAGCCTGATGGTTATCCATTCTGCCTGCTCACAGGATCCCATCAAGGCAGAGTTTGGAGCATGCAGTGGAGCTGACCTAGCTCCTGCAGGCTAGACATGCAGGACTACAGGTGTTTGGATTTTTAAGCAGAAGTAAGTCCTGTGTTAATGAAAAAAAATCCCTGTTGAACAAATTAATTTTGCCATTCACAAAGGTCACAAGTAAGAGTGTTACATAGACAACAACCCTCACAAAGCAGTGCCAGCTGCTCTGCTGATGCAGCTATCACAAACCAGACTGTGGGTTAGTTAGGCCACATTTACACCTCCAATGGATATTAGTATTCAGCAAGGAGAAAGTTACTTGCTTCACTATTACTAGATTTGTTGTAAATCATTTTGAAAACAGAGTTCCTTGGTGAATTCACACCATAAATTGTCACATAAGTGACCCCAGAATCCAACCACATATGTGACTGCTTAAACAGGGCAACTCATGTCTCATTTTCCCCAGTCACTGGCACACATAGCAAGCCACTGGGAGCCTGAACCTTCTCTTTCATTCAGAAAGCTGCAAATCTTGAACCCGTGCTTGGGGTAGATTGAGTTCCAGTCTTTATTCTAAATGTAAAATTGAAAGGATTTCCAAAGGAAATGAAAAGCAGGTCATGTATTATGTATTTGGAGCTATACAATTTCCTTCAGGAAAGGACACTTGACTCTTGCTAAATGTCAAAACCTTCAGAAATAGATTTCCAGGATGTTCTCTTGTTGATCCCAATATGAAGCAATCTGCAATGTAAGCAAACTGCTGATGGTAAACCAAGGTTTTTACCTGCTATTTTGCTTCCTGGTTCAACCAAAAGTTGAAGGTGCATATTTAAATCCTGTGCTTCATTACTCAGACTAACATAGAGTTAAGCACCTGGAGAAGATCAGCCTTGAGTAGTTTTGGATAGGTACGGCAAACAATTTGATGGTTATATGAATGTGTTAGCAGAAAGCTGCAATACTTGTACCAGTGGTATAATTTCTGAACACAATTTTACACTGAAAAATTACTGCTAATACACTTTTCATGCATGCATAAGAACAGTTCCCCATTGTTAAACCTTTCACCACATCATACAAAGAGCGGCAGTGTTTTCTAAGCAAAAAACATTCATTTTGAATGCATACTTAAGTGCAATGAATTTGAAATATCTTGAGCATGCCAAGAATCAGAAGGCTCTGAAATGCAGTGTTTGAAAAAACCAATTGCTGAAGACGAGCTGCTGCCCACCATGGGCCAGGCCTCTAACAGAACTGGGAGAGGATGCAGGCACAGGAGCTCTGCACTGGGCTGAAGGTGATGCATGGGGGCTGCAGGAGGGCTGGAAGTTGGACATGGTGAGTAAGAAGCACTCCTAAGGGTGAAGGGACAGAGCCCAGTTACAAAACTCTGTGTATTTCTATATACAGAAATACAAATGTTTAAAAAAAAAAAAGGGGGGATGAAGCCATAGAGAAATTGTCCACAAAAACCAAACCAAACCAAATCTGAATGATGTGGAATGAAGACTGTCGTTTTAATTCTTTTTGATCCTTAGCCGAAGGAAGATACTGTACATAGCATCTGGTTAGCAAATAAATTCTGGCATGAATGAAAAAATGTATGTCTATTTTTAATGCTCAGCTTGAATTTATTAATATACAATCAGAGTCAAGAGTGGATGTTAGCTGCCTTAATACAGACACACAGACTAGTCATAGAACCATAGAATAGTAGTATCTAGAAATTTTCCTTCCTACTTCTGCAGTTTAAATATCAGATTGTTCTTACCCCAGAAATGCTGCTGCTGGGAATGCTGAAGTCTCAGTAATAACCTGTAACCAACAAGAAGCTACCAGAACCAAAAGTGAAAAAAAAAAATCCCTAAAAATCAAACCAGCAAAACCACATGTTCACATTCTCCTAAAACGTCACTAACTGCCTACCAGGAAAGGCTTCTTATAAACCATGACCAAGTCCTGCTAACAGGTAGGTATTTGTTGGGCCAGGATGGCCAGCACTGTGGGGCACAGCTGTGCCTCACTCCATGCCTGCACCCACTGCACTGGCTCCTGCAGGTCAGTGCCAGCAGCAGCCCTGGGGCTCATCCAGCACCTTCCACACATGCTAAGATCACACATAAAAAAATTAAAACTATGCATAAAAGATGACAGTTGTTCTTTTCCAACTTGTCTTTTTTTACACTGAAACCACTTGGATTGGAGGTGATAAAACCAGCATCAAGGTGCCAAATCATCATGTAACGTTTTGAATCACTTGGAACCCTTTTTGTACTGAAATGCCTATTCAGCCATAAAGTCAAGCTTGCAACAGCAACCTGTCCTCTGAAAAGAAGCTGGAGAGAGAAATCAATTCTCAGGCAGTAATTGAAAAGACACAGAGTCTTTAATTTCCTTAAGTATTTAATACAGAAAGTTACATTACAGGAAAGGACAATGCTAGACAACTGCACATGGCTCTACAATTTAGTCTGAACCTTTTAATGCAGATACCAAATATCAGAAGACACTGAGGCAAGTTTAGTTTCCTAAAGATGATGGTCTAGAAGAGAACTGGGCTGTGAAAGATGAAACCACTGCAAGGCATAAATTTTAAGAGATTCAGTTACAGTTTCTCAAGAAGAAACAAAATTCAACTATGCATCTAGGTACAAATGTGGATCCTGGACCTTATTAAGTTTTGGCATATTTGGACTCTGGATGTTGCTGCATTTGTACTCCAGATCACAGCCTACAGGTCTGACACAGAAACATGGCTGTGCTTGAGAGAAAAAGGAAGGTCCCAAAGCTAAACTTGCTGTTAGTTTAGTGCTCAAGTCAGCTTTCTGATACGTACTCAAACTTCATGAGTCACTGAATACATTATTTGACAATATCGATACTACTTTTTCTAAACCATCTGCTGTGAAATGCAGACTCAAGCCCTCTATTTCAGCTGGAACTACAATATCCCTCTACAGAACTATCCATTCTCTCAATGGGAGAATTTTCCTCTGTAGTGAATTAAGCAGGCTGTAAAAACTTTTATGACACAGGACCACGTAAGCATAAGCTTTGATCTAAATTGTTTTCTCTCCTTTATTATCAAAGAGAAATTCACTGAATTCTATGCTAAGGGTCAGCGCATGAAACAGTGCAGATTGCCTGACAGGCAACAGCATTTGCATTCTTGAGCAGATGATTTTCATCAGATACCTCACTTCAGAGTTATCCCTTTGATCCAACAGCAATACAGACATCCTGAAAAATGGCACTAAATTGTTACAATACTCTACATGTGTCATAACCAACCCCCTAGAGTATATTTATTGCAATAATTTGCATGGCCCAGGTACAGCCACTATTTTTAGCCACAAGTTAAGAGAAATCATGAGTGCCTTGGGAGATGGAAAGGAAGGTTTAGATTGATGATAAGCACCTCCAAGTAGATGTGGCAATAGATGTATGGGAAGCAATTGTCAAAATCAACATGGTAACTGGAGATTCAGTTGAATAAAGGTGCCATGCTAAGGCTGAGGCAGCAACAGGAAGAAAACTAGAGATGAGGAAAAAAGAGCTAAAAGGCAAGTCAGTGAGATTCCTTCATTAGGAAACAGGTCAGCCACTTGTGAAAACTTGAAAGAGCTTGCAGGCTAAATGAACCTAACACGAAGAACAAAAATGACTGATCAAGGAGTGGTTTACGACAACGAAGGAGGAATGGCAAAAGCAATGCAAATACTAACAAGTATTAATATGACTGGAAAGAAAAATAATCACTAACAACGACGTACAAGTGCAAGTTTTCCTAACAATCCCATCAATACTAGTATGTATAAACACCAGTCCAGTTTTGGTGTCTCTGTCATAAGAAGGACACAGAGCTGCAGGAGTGAACCCAGAAGAGGGCCACAAAGACAATCCAAGGGCTAGAATACCTATGCTATTAGGATAGGCTGAGGGAGCTGGGGTTGTCCGGCCTGGAGAAGAGAAGCCTCCAGGGAGACCTTAGAGCTGCCTTTGAACACCTGGAGGGTGTGTAAGGGTGCGTAGCAACAGGAAAAAACAGGAAAAGGGGGAATGGTTTGAAGCTGAGGAAAAATAGTTTTAGACTGGATCTTAGGAAGAATTTCTTCAGTATGAGGATGGTGAGACTCTGGAACAGGTTGCCCAGGGAGGCTGTGGATGCCTACTCCCTGGGGGTGTTCAAAACCAGGCTGGATGAGGCCAAATCTAGTTGACAGCATCCCTACCCATGGTGGGGAGGTTGGAGTAGATGATCTCTGATATCCTTTCCAACATAAGCCATTCTATGATTCTATAATGATATAGCTGTGTCACGACAACATGTGGAGTCCGGAGATGACATGAAGATCTCCTATTTATTCCAGAATACACCGTCCTCATTATGTTACAGCTTATGCACACGCCATCCACATAACTGCTGCCAATGATTTTCCCCAGTGCAAAATATTACTTGCTGTAGGTCCATAAAAGCAGCTGGATGCTGTCAGATAAGACTTTATTAGAAATAGGCTATACTTTTGTGAAAGAAAAAGAAAAGAAGAAGAAAAATTTAATGTTCACACACTGAGGTAATATGTAAAGGAAAAAGAGCATGGGAAACTTAGTTCAAACAGATTTGGGAGGGGAAAAACAAAAAGCCTAAAACACTAAGCTGCAGTGAGGCTAAGTTCCAAGCTAGCTCATTGCATGAACATTTTACATCTGAACATCTGGACTCAGAAATTGAGTATATTCCAAAAAACCAAAGCTTCTCTTCAGATTAAGCAAATAGTGGGGAAAATTGTAGGCAGTACATAAATATACAGCAGAGGAATTTGCAAGAAACAACATAATATATCCCTGTTCCCAAGAAGCTGAAAGAAGGCTTGCCCATGATGACGAGGTTTTCTGAAGGAATAGCTGGGAAGCAAATTTCTTGCATCATCATCTCTCTCAAAAGCCAGGAGACTCGGTGATCTTTTCAACTCTACTGTAGATTGAAGCCTTCCCTGCCAAGATAATCCCTCCTCCCACGAGTGGTACACAGCAAAGACAGAGATGTCTCCTGTCTCTATATACAAAGGAGAAAGTGGTTTTCACACATTTTGTCTATATCTCCAGTCCACCATGAAATAAAACATTGCCAGTGATCTTTTTTGCTGATCTTAGGTACAGTGAAATGTGACCCAGGAAAAGGTTAACATTCTTCCTATGTGCTTGTGCAAGACCTAGGATCACTTTTGCATATTGCTTCTTAATATCTCTTGAAATAAAAGAATTCCTAGTTTCAGAGTATTTGAAAACCCCTAAAAGAATTTAAAAGAACTTCTGAGAAGACTATATTCAGCCATTACAGGCTGGTTTAGATAGATACATGCCAGTTCTTCTTCTTAAACCATGTTCTATAAAACCACACTGCAGTTAATAAAAAACACTGCAGCTAACATGCCCTGTAAATGAATCCATCAGGAGTGGAAGTTTATAAATGGAAGTGTATAAATGGTACATTCATAAAAATCCCACTAAAATGTTCCCCTGCACCATATCACCATTCAGGCTGCCCTCAGAGAGCGAGCTGTGGGCTACCAGGACACGAGGCTTTTTCCACCTTTGTTTGCTCCTTGGCCTAACTTCCGTGCTTAGTGATTGTGGGTTTGTGCCAGTGCTCAGTTAAACATGGAAACACCACCCAGAGGTCATTGACATGAGAGTGCAGAAGGGGCTAAAGTCAGTGTGGGTCGTGGTGACACAAGGGGTTTTAATCTGAGCACCTGTGACCACTGTGCCGGTGAGAAAGGTGAATGTATCTCTGCCCTGAAGACTGCTGGGGCTCTCCCTAGCCTCCCCAGAAACGGGTGCCCAGGGAGGTTGTGGCTTCTCCTTCCCTGGAGCTGGTCAAGGCCAGGTTGGATGAGGCCTTGAGTGACCTGTTCTAGTAGAAGGTATCCCTGCCTGTGGCAGGGGCTTGGAACTGGATGAGCTTTGAGGTCTCTTCCAACATAAACCATTCTATGTTTCTATGTAAAAGTGTTTGTATCATCTGTGGCAGGTAACCTTTCATGCTTCCTTGTTTGAAGTGCTAAAGATAGATCCACTACTACTACAGAAAGAAAACAGCTTTTAGAAGATACTCCTGTCTTAGAACACAGTTCGTGGGATCCAGGACTGTCTTAGGGAAAAGAGGGTGTTTTGGTGTGAGGAGTGTAAATCCCTTGAAGATAGATCTCTTTTACTCTGTGCCCAGAAAGCTATTACATTTTTTCTGCCAAGTTTTAGCTGTTCTCAAAACAAGGCAAGAGACTGGATTCCACAGGAGATTCTGTTTATCACAGCAGCAATCACAATTCTCAAACACAAAGTAATAAAAACACTTAAATTCACACTAGCAATTTGGGACTTAGATGATATGGTGCCTTCTAGATTACGGGCAACATCTTTATCTCAATCTGGAAGCTGAAGAAAGACAAATAAGATTGACTTTAAAGAAAAACATTCTTGTCAAAGTTCCCACAAACACATGAAATTTTTAGCTTCAATACCTGAGCCCATCTATTGGAACAGATACAAACAAGGAGCTCAGTTGACGTTGCTTGAGAGGAGAGTGAGATCAGTATTGAATTTTGAGACAGCTGGGACAGATTCAAGGTTATATTTGCAGTATATGAAATATTCAGAGCCAGTCCATGGCTGACTATGTTCTGCTGACACATTTCTGGATTGAAAGCAGAAAGCCAAAGTGGAGGCTTGCACAGCCAAGAGGCTTCTACTGAAGAAGACAGTCACGTAAACTTCTATGAACTCAAATTGCTCAGTTCCAGGCTATTGCCTCATTTGCTGGGAAACAGCTTAAGAAAATTATAGCACTTTTCAAGAACGTGACATTAATTTATCTCTTTTCTGCAAACATTATGTCATCAGTGTATCAGATAGTATCAGTAAAGCTCAATATGCAAAATTTAGACATAAAAATTCTTCAGTGTGGCAGTAGAAATCAAAGTAACATCTGTGAGATCACATTTTGGCAACTCATATTTGTATGCAATGAAACCTGAACAAGAACAGAGCAGAAGTTTTACCACTGTGTTTTTCAGTACAAATTGGTTGCCCAAGGAGGTGGTGGATGCCTCCTCCCTGGAGGAGCCAGGGTTGAATGAGCCTTGAGCAGCTGAGTCTAGCTGACAGCATCCCTGCCCATGGTGGGAAAGCTGGAGTAGATGATCTCTCAGTCTCTTCCAACCTAAGCCATTCTACGATTCTCTGTACTTTCAATACACTGCTCACTCAGCAACAAAGCCTTGTATTTGACCACAGCCCTGGTAAAAACAGTGCAAGCCCCACTTCCACTGTGAAGGGTGTAAAAAGCTCTGTATGCCATTCATCAGCTGACTTCTTCCCAAATAATAAAAACAGTACTAGGTCCTCAAAATGAGCAGAATCAGATTTTAATTAATCATAGAATTAATTGAACATACCAACAAACTCAACCAATTACTTTCACATAGAAATGTTGATGAGTTAGCAGGTTTGCAGTAATGACTCACCTGGGACATATTTGACTAAAGACCTAAAGGGGAAAAGCTCGGTTTTCCTATTACCAACTGTTTAAGCCAGGCAGTTCCACCACTGCATTTTCTTTCCATGGGAAGAACCAAAATCCAATATAAAGCCATAGTGAGGGATGAAAAGACAACCTAGAAGATGGTTTTCAACTAGGAAGAATATACTTTACAATTTAACCTAATTTGGAGAAAAGAATTCATTGTTTGTTTCACCACTGGCTTTTTTTTTTTTTTTCCTCCCCATCTCCTCAGAGGATAATTAGCTCACAGCTGCTTAAGTCAGGAACATATTTTCATCATCCTTTCAAACTGCCTGTTGTAAGCTCAGACTTCTCAGAATCGCTGCAGGATTATTTGATACTAATATAAACATTTTTTTCTTTACACACAGAATTAATGGGTGTAAAGATAGATAAGCTTCTATTCCCATTAGAGAGCAATGCATTCAGTCAAGGGACAAACAGGTATAAAAACAGCAGTCACAACATATGGAAAGCACCAAAGCACCAAACACAAGTCACTAAAGTCAAAGGCAACACCCCCAAGGACCTACAAAGCTTCCCTATGATGTAATTTCATAAACTTTTCATGAAGAGAGTTGTGTAAAAGGTAACTTACAGCTCAGTCACGTCTTTGGGAATTCCTTTGGGCAACATCCGCAGCCCTTTGTTGCTGCAACGTACCACCGAGTCCACACAGGTACACTGGGAAGGACAAGGAGGTGAAAGCAAGCAGCTGCTTTCATCATTACCTGCAGAGGGAGAGAAATGGAGTTTTAGGAAGTCAGCTTTACAACTCAAAGTCATGCATTCTGAGGATGACTGCTTAAAAGGACCAAGAAGAGATATCTCTGAATCCATGGTAACCATCACAGTAGTAGAACAGATCCAATGCTTTGGATCAGCCTAGCTTCATATAGGCTCTTTACGCAACATGAACAACAAACAGTTCAAAAACCAAACAGCAGTATGTCAAAGGCAATATCTATTTTTTAAAGGAGTATCTGCTTCTCTGTGATTTTGTGAATGACACTAAAATCAGTTAGGTGAATCCCAAATCTCCAATGTACTGGCTGAAATGAAGAACTTGACCAGAACACTGCCCTTAAATTCATCTAGACATGTTTTTTGCTATTTACTCTGCTTTCAGAAGACCTTTTTTTTTTTTTTCAAATCCAGCACTTACATGTTAATCTTTTACTTTTAAAGTCATCCTTGCACTTCATTTATCATCTGAATTGCAAAACCTGATTGTTTTTTGACAAGGATAACCAGGCAAACAACAAACTGAGCAGCATACTTCCAACTGCTGGCGATCCATCTGTGTGCACATAAAAATATCTGCTTTCTCCAAAATGGTTTCAAAGGTTCATAAACAGCAGATTAAATCTTGTAACTGAAGAACAATAGGGTTTCTGCAGAAGAAACCAACTCTTTGAAGTTAAGAACATTAAAGCGTGGATTTTCCCCAAAAGCAACAGGCTTTGCAAAACATAAGGCACAGGCATGCTACAGCATCCCGATGTATATGAAAGGAAACACTTAGTGGCACATTCTCTAAATGACAGTGAGAGGAACCACGCAACTGTTTGCGAGCGCAGGCAGCCTGAGCTGACCAGCACGGAGACACAAGCCGCTGTCATTAGCTCCTGCCTTGTTTTTTCCCTTTCAAAACTGATGCAAGAACTAATTGAGACAGATCTGTTTCTGTCTTCTCACTGCTTGGTGTACCCCTGAGTTTTGAGATTAAAGAACACGACTGGAAGTCCTGATACAAGATAACAGAATTACCCACAAATGTATGGGCAGGGAGGGAGTAATTTGTATTCAGAGGGCTGGAAAAGCACCACCAGCCTGCACAACAGGGAAGAATTCTTCCTTTTTTTTTTTTTTTTTTTTTTTTTTTCCTCCCCAGCTGAGCTTAATAGGCTCAATGACTGGAAACAAAACTCCAAGGCTTTGGTAAACCTGCACAAAGAGGATGTTTCCTCAGTATATTCAGTTTCCCTCTATGTTCTGTGTTTAACAGCCTGCCACCATTCACCCAAGCTGTCTGTGTGACAGTGTGATACAGAAAGCTCCCAAACGTGGAATGGCATTTTGTGGACCAGGACTTTTTTTACCACCCCACACTAAAAGCAAATTATTCTTTAATGACTAAATGTGGGTCCCTTGAGCTCTCAGCCCAAGAACCTGGGCCTGTTGCCAGATTGCTTGACTAGAATAGGAATTAATTCCTACTCTAAGTAGAAAACCTCTGTCACTTCTCTGGTCTCTTTAGGGGTATGACTAACTGCAGCTTCAGCACATGTGCTCTTAACAGGCAACTGCAGCCGACAAGTCAAGGTAGTAGTGCATTCATCAGTCAAGTTTTTTTCCTAGTTATTTTCCCTAAAATCTGCTTGATCAGAAGACAAAGAACTACCTGGAGAATGAAACAAATGTCAGGATATATATTTTTTTTTTAAACCTATATGGACCTAATAAAGCATCACTGAGTCATTTCAAAGAATATTCTGTTCTATTCTATTCTAACAAAGAAAGGAAAGAAATATCTGCATTTTAAAAATTTCCCTGATAGTGAAACTGAACTGTATCTAAATCCAACAGACTTTCCAAGCAAGCAACGTTCCCACTGGCTTCAGAATCTTAACTAGGAGTATGAATAAGGAATTAGGAGAAAGTGCCAGAGTTACACTAAGATTACAAAAAAAACAGAGCAATTGTCTCTAATAAATTAATTCTTGTATTTAGGTACAGATAGCGGAAATTCAGAAACTGGAATTCAAGAACGAAAGATCGACTTCTGACACGGAACAACGATTTTCTGCTCTGTCCTCCTCATCACTAAACCAAAATGTTTATCATGCAGTGTTGCTTGATAGGAAGAGAGGACCACACAAATGTGGCAGCATTATCAGAAAAACCAAAATGAGCTGGATTTTCTTACCATCGCAGGTGAAGTCCTGGATATCTACATCTTGGATCGGAATATCCTTTAAGAAAAAGGGTTTCAAGCAGCGTGGATTTCCACTGACAATTCTCTTCTTCCTCAACCATTTTCCCAGCCAAGCCAAATGGCAGTTACAGTTAAAGGAGTTAGCCAGCAGATTACTGGAATGGAACAAAACACAACTGCATCAAACATCAACATACAGAAATACTGAAATAGCTGCAGAAAGATGATGGGTTCCAAGTCCAAGCTCCAGCTTCTGTGACATCCTCCTCTATTCTACAGATAAAGGAAGTTCTAATCAGGTTTTATAGTAGGAGCAGGGTTTTAATGAAAATACATTTACACATACATATGTTTATAAGCCAAAGTACTTACTAACACAACTACTATTTAGTTGTGTTACTAGGACCCTACCTATAGTGGATTTCAATCCAAAGTACAGCTCATGCTCAAGCTTAAATTCATCTCACACACTGCACTCTTGTGTGTATGATCTTCAATGCCATTACTTCAGGTAAAGCCATGGAAAAGTTTGCTTAGCACTGGTACTGTTCCCTATGTGCACAGGCAAGCTGGCTCAGCACACAGTTCCTTGCCCCACTATGATTATGCTTTCCACTTGCCTGTCTTACAACCCATAGAATCCAGTGGAAGCCACTGGCAACCCACTGAAACAGTAAGAGCAGCACTCTTTATGTGTGTATACATATATATATAAAATATATATAAAACTTAGCACTGTTAGCTTGGGCTATTTCTTATGAAGATGTCTAAGCTCAGTATACCTGCAGCAGAAAGCACCTGCTCTACTACCTTGTGAACTTCCTGAGGTCTGCACCAAATGTTGCAGCAGCTTCTGAAATATCTTTCAAATACAGCTGCAGCCTAGCTGCAGCACTGTGGTTTGCAGTACCCAAAGCAATTGTCTGACAGCCTCCACGAGAGAGATAGATTCTTACTGTGGCTTGGGTTAGCAGAGCTTAAAAAAAGCAAGCCCAATCCATCTTGCTATCAAACCATTAAATCACAGATGTTTAGCAATTTGTAACATAGTCAGTATAGAAATGATATTATTAGTCTCTATTTTGTAATAGGTTGTGATCCTGTCAATGCAAGGACTGTAGGATAACAGTTATTTTAAGCAAATACCTTTCTAAAGGAGTCAGAATTAGCACTGAGAATCTTAGAAAATATTTTTTTTTTTTTTTACTGGAGTCCTGTACTGATATGCCTATCTTTAATTTGTGTGCATGTTTTTTATCCCTAAGTTTCAGATAAAGGAAAAAGACTGGTAACCCTGGTGAAAAAA
>VWZI01003271.1:484529-595823 GCA_013396835.1 Psilopogon haemacephalus | reverse complement strand
AAAAAAAAAAAGACGTTTGATTCTTTAGAGAATCCATAGCCTCAGTCTGAGGTTGCCTCACTGCAGAAAAATGAGCTATCAGAGCCCCCACGTATAGAAAAAGAAGTATCTAAACTAACACTGATGGAATTCTCACATCCTATGTGGATAAATTTGAGAGTTATTATTTTGAGCATACAGAAAAAAAGTTGGTAGTGAAATTTCTCTAAAGCACAGCATCTCTAGAAAAGAAAATTGTAAAGTCCTAAACAGGCACCTCAAATGCAGGTATAGTAGCTGAAGCCCTTTTAAATCTTCACTTGTGACATACTTTCAGAAACCTAAACATGTAGTCATAATCACACTGGGTTTTCAGGCAAACAGTTCCTTCAGAATACAACAGTGCTGCAGACAAAAACATATGGCACAGCTGAGGTGTGGCAGCAAGAACACAAACTCAAACCAATTCCTAAATTATATATTCTAGGCCAGCTCTGCATACCCACAATGTGATTTACAGCTGCTCCCTGCTTTGCAAAAAAAGCAATGCTTCACTCACTGAGCTAGCCCTGAGCTCTGGAGGTGGATCTAGCATCTACCACAGACTATTGCACATAATGTAGAGGGAGAACTGAGAGGAGGAGGAAACTCTGTACAATGCTCTGTAATAAAAATACTCAAACCTATTTCATGCTGAGTAGGATTCAAAGGCCAGGCTAACTTGCTGTATAAAGGTGAGAAAATGAACAGGTTACATAGGAGCTTTCAGACAGCATGTGCAGAAAAGTACTGAAAGCATTACTTTAAGTCTAGTTTCCTTCGGAACTGTTTTCCATTTTCTTTAATCTGTAATGGGACCACATGCAGGATTCCTGTATATTTTCCATACTGATATACTTTGGCATTAGCAGAGTGTTTAAACCAAATGTTTAAACCTCCAATGCTAAGTCAACCAACTCTTCAAAGGCCATTTGTTCCACTAGGGAAGGCAGTGAGATCATATTCACAGAACAACTTCCATGACACAAATCCTTACCATGAAATAATCCACAACTGGAAACAAAGAGCAGGTGTACACAATCAGCTTTTTTGGAAAAGCAGCAGCTCTGAATGCAAAGAACAATCTGCACAAGCATAGGGCATCTTGCTGGGACATGCAAAACTTTCAGAAACACTCAAGCTTTCTACCTACAAAATGCTTCCATCCAAACAGCAATTGTTCCCTTCTACAGAGAAGTCACTTTGACTCGAGGTGTTGCTACTTACTAGCTGAGCAGCAGTAACTATCCACAAACTTTCACTTTCTTCTTCACAAACACAAGTTAACACATAGCCTAAGATTGATTAAATCCTTGGATTTGGATGATGATTTTTTTTTATGAAGAAGGAAATAAATTGTTACAATAAAATTAACAGAGAAATATATTTTTTTCAAAAATTCAAATAATTCTGGGTAAAAAAGGAAAAATCAATCTTGTCACTTATTAGATCCTCCTGCCACTTTGGCAATACCTATATTTTGTCCTTTGTCCAGTTGCAAAGCATTTTTTTTTTTTTTTGCTTTAATGAAACATGAAGTTCAACTATGTCTCTACACACACGGTTCTTCCATGGCCAGACTGAGAGGCAACTTTCAGCAAAAAGTGTAAGTTCAAGACTTTCAGAGCTGTCAAATGGGACAAGATATTCTTTGCTTCACTTGGAATGCAATTGCAAGTCTAGAAAAGCCAATTACTTACATAAGCTATATTCTGGAATCTGACCATTCAAGTACAGTTCTCAAATCACAAACAGTAATGTCGGGCAGACAAATTGTTATAAAAAGTCCAAACTAGTAATCAGAGTTCCTACATGTAAGGTAGTGATTTAGCCACTATAAACAGAAACAAAGCAATCAAGCTTTTAGAAAAGATGTCACACTAGTGTTTACTCAAGAACACAGGCACATTTTTAAAATCAAGGGGGAACAAATGTCTTGAGGAATGAAATACACATCTTACTACAAGTGTCTCTTAAAACTTGTGAAGAAATCATAGAATATTAACTATTTGAATGGATTCTAGTGGCCTGATAGTAAAACATGCTGAAATGCATCTGGATTCTGCTGAAATTCGCTTGAAAACATATCCTGGCATTCAGGGTATGTTTATTCTACTTTTGCCTCATTTTCACGAGCCAATTTTCATTCTGGCATTGACTCCATGCAACTATCATCATTCATGAAAAAACAGTTCTGCTTGCAACTGTGTCCACTGATTGTACAAAGACTGAAAGACATAACAACTCCTTATACAGAAGTGCAAGCACACTCCAAATTAGGATGCCACAGGACCTAGTTTGACTAGTATCAAATGAAAAACTTAGGTTGAAAGAGACCTCAGAGGTCATCTACGCCAACCTCCCAGACATGGGCATATGTCACAACTAGACTTGGCTGTTAAAGGCCTCATCCAACCTGGCCTTAAACACCTCCAAGGAGGAGACATCCACAACCTCCTTGGCAGCCTATTCCAGAGTCTTGCCACCCCCATACTGAAAAATTTCTTAGAATCACAGAATTGTCAGGGCTGGAAAGGACCTCAGGGATCACCTAGCTCCAATCCCCCTGCAATGAGCAGGGACACCTCACACTAGATCAGGTTGCTCAGAAAAGCAATCCTCTTTCTAAGATCCAGTCTAAACCTACTTTGCCTCAGTTTTAAACCACTCCCCCTTGTCCTATTGCTACACACCCTTACAAAATGTCCCTTTACAGCCTTCCCGTAGCATCCCTTCAGTTATTGGAAGGCATCTCTAAAGTCCCCCCAGAATCTTCTCTTTCTAGGCAGAACGATCCCAGTTCCCTCAGCCTGTGCTCATAGCAGAGGTGTTCCAGCTCTTGGATCATCTTTGTGACTCTTCTCTGGCCTTACTCCAGCAGCTCCGTGACAGAAGCACTGGATGCAGTATTCAAGGAGGGGTCTTCCGCTATTGAACACTGTAAGCCAGGGTGTTACTTCCTGAGCTGCCCATGTTTTGAAAATACCAATGAAGCTGACTCACAAAGAGGAATAAGAGGAGAAACATTTTTTTTTAGTGCTGTAAATATGCCAAGGTAAAAATGGAATTGTTAAATTTTGTATTAATTTCTGGCTCCCATTAATAGATGCAAAAATAAATCATTACAATACCCGATTAACTCCCAACGTGTGGGCTGAACAGGAAAAGCAGTCATACAATCTATCTTCAGTAGAGTTGTCATCTAATATATCCACCTACAACAAAGCACTGCTAGGAAATGAACATATCTGAATTTTGCAGTTTTATGTGAAATATCACTGTGGCCTTCAATCAATGTCTGAAGAAGTAAAAACACACCTTTCTCCTGTCTGTAGATAAGAGTGAAAATGTGTCCAAGAACAAACTTATTCATTAAGACACAGCTAGGAACCTGCCTTTATCAGCAGGATTATGAGTGAGTGTCTAATTAGCAGTAGCTTTAATTGCCTTTACTAGAATCTTTAATAATCTTTATCCCTAGATGGAAAAAAAGAAGAAAAGTGGCTATCTTCTAACAGACCATGACAGACACTTCTATGCAAACATGGTAGGGACTTCATATATTAATTGAGGGTCACACTCCTAAGGGATCCACAGAAGGAAGCGTGGAGACAACTGTGGGAGGAGCAGGCAGACACTGCGTGCAGCAGAGGGAGAACCACTGGCTCTGACCAGTGTCTTGAAAATAGTCAGTAAAAATAATCTGGTTTTGTTTCTATCTCTGTCCATCAGTTTCAAGGAGGCTTTGGGGACTACAGAAAGTAAATGGAAGAAATGTCTGTGTTCTTTATGCTGCATAGGGCTAATGCCAAAATGATAACTGATTTGTTGGTGAAAAGTTGCAACAAGAAAATGGAAATTGTGAGCAACAAAACGGCTGAGACTGAACACGGCTTTCTTTCCCCAAACATGATGGAGAATGCTTTCAAAACGTGGAATGCAATAGCACCAACAGTTTATTTTGACTGGACAATAAAGATGTACTTTCAGGGCAGTGTGAAAGGAATTAAGCAGACAGCTTCCATTAACAGCAACATCAGGGTCCCCATCACAGCTGGAAACAAAGAGCAGACTGTCTTTCCATATTTATCAGTCTGCACTTTATTATAATGGACACACTACAAAAAGCATGTAAACAGTTCTAAGTAGCAAGGGAAATACTTCAAAGGACTGAGAAATGTAAGAGAATTATCAGAAAAACTTAGGTTGGGATTTTCAAATTAACATTCAGTTTGCTTAGGCTCTTCTGAAAATCTAAGCATTAGCTAGCAGATTTCTCCTGACAGTTATCTAATTTAACTGAAATCCAAGAAAGATGTTCTTACCAAATTATACTCTGCTGAAACTCAAGTAGCTTCAGGGCACTAAAGCGTACGACAGGCTATGCAGTTCACAATCTGCAGAGGCTGCTTTATGTGAACTTCTGATGTGCATTGCATTGGGCTATGATACGGTAAAAATGTGCAGTCATCCTGCCTGAGTTTTGCCAGCCACTCCAGCTGAAGCAATACAGATCTTTTCCTAAATCACATCTTGAGTCCTCCACCCCTGTGATTTCAGTAGGATGGGCTTTTCTCTCCCTAAATGAGGTTTTCCATAGATGAACAATACGGATTTTGATTCTGAAACTCAAACATTGTCTTAAAAGGAGAGCACGGAGTAACAGCAAGGTGACATGTTTGTACCACCAGAAGATAACTTACATTGTAGACAAAGAGACTAATGTGCTGAAGGCTCCAGGGGTGATAGTGCTGATGTGATTGTCATACAGAGAAAGAAGCCTCACAGAGCTCAGTCCAGCAAAGGTGTCATTGTTTATACAGCTGATAGAGTTGCTCCTCAGCATCCTGCAAGGATTGAAAAAAGGTATTTAGGAACTACTTTCAAGATAGAATAATAATTTCAAGAAATTAATTAATTTCAAGAATTAAGCATCTTAGTGCACCAACGGATGCTCTGGCAAGCACTGTACTCTATGACTGCTGAAGCACAACACAGCTATGGGAGGGCTGGATGCAATGTAAACATTGTCTCATGAATTTAAAACGTGTTTCTTCCACACAACATAAGAGGCCATTGGGAGCTCTGCATCTGAAAGAAGTGTGCCATTCAAAACTACAATTGGTAGCAAACTTGAAATAAAAACTGAATTTTTCTTTTAGCAAATACCTAACAGTAAGTGAAGATGCATTTCAGAGATGAGCTGAGAAAAACTGCCAGAACCATGTGAAAATAACAATACTAGCTGCATTACTTCTATCATGGATGGTTTTTGTAATCCACACTGCTAAAGTATGGAAGAAACAGTATCCTCAGCAGAAATAAAGGAATAGCTTAGGAAAGATTTCCAGACCTAACACGAGCTCTGAAACGTCATTATAATCGTTAATTGACAAGACAGAGAGGAATAACCATCCTATAAATGGCCTTTGCTCAGTGTTTGTACCAGATGAATCAGTGCTGTGTTCTGGAAGATACATCTCTCTGAGTTGTTATGGTAACAATGAACTCGATGATAAAGCCTAATTAATCTGAAAGACTGTAGTATCTTGTTTCACTCCACAGAAAAAGAGGCTCATGTGTATTTATTACACTGCATGTCAATCAACATCTGGGTCTGTAAACACCACTACACAGTTGTGATATTCCTACTTCGGTGAAAAATTATCCAGCAATTAAAACACACTAACAAAAATCAACAAAATATATTCAGTTCATGCTGCTGTTCCAGTGAATTGATCTTCCAAATTGAGGAGGGTTAATTTCTTGGCATCAGATTCATGCAGTGAACAATGAGCATTTACGTCTCAGATGGCATCTGCCTGTCGGGTGCTTAGATGCTACATCAATAGCTACTTGGAAAATACCAGAAAGATTAGGTATGGCTGGAAGGAAATTCACAGTGTGATCACAAATGCTCAGAGTTCAAGAACTGAACGTGATATTGTTTTTGCATTGCTGTTCTCTATCTTCTCAATAGTTTTGGTATTGCGACAGGGATGAAACAGTCAGAAGTCACAGGGCACAGAGGCACAGACCTTACACACAGTGTACTAAGCTGCCTGAAAGCCAGGTCAAGACCACAAGTTCTAAAATGAATAGGGTAGTAAATAAAAAAAGTGAGACCCACAGTGGTTTAGTAGCAGTAGGAAATGTTTTCTCAGTTCTGTCTGTAAAGTATCAGGCAAGCAGCACTGCAAAATGGGATGATCCAACTTGGAAGCCAAAGTATCTTGCACAGTGACTTACTACATTTCAGGGAACGCACAGCCTTTTAAAAACTGGACCACAACTCTGTGCAATGTGGCCTCTTTGCAAAAGATCACAATTTTAACGTTCAAAGAAAGTCAATTAATGGATAGAAAAAGAAGTCCCTCAAGCCAAACCCTTTGGTTTCGTATCATGGTTCGCCATGCACAGTATGCCCTTCCTGAAAGAAAACTTAGACTTACAGATCCTCATATCATGCTGTGTATATTTAGACTGCTTTATCAGCTAAGGGGAAATGTAGGTCAGGTCAGCAGGATAGCTTGAATGTTAAGCATCTTTTTATTAAAAAATGCTGAATTTTCTTTAGGAGCACTGCCACAGGCTGCTTTACTGTATAAAAATTAATTTAGTATCTGTGGCCAGTATTTCCAAATCCTTTAGTAAAGTGCATACATTAAATTAAAGAACAGATGGCTGAGAGCACAGAAAAAATATTGAAGGAAAAGCAAAAGCAAAGTTCCCTGTTCATCATTACAGGCCAAAATCCTGAAAGTGAAACTTAGATTTCTTTGTACATGTGTGCTGGTTTGAACTAATTGGAGAATTTGAGTGAGAAATTAGACTATTGGCTGAGAGAGGAAAACACAGTATGTCACTTCACCCACCCAACTTGAGCATTCCCACCCAACTTGAAGAGCAACAGGCAAAGAGAACTCTTTTTACTTACAGTGTCTTCAGCCCTGTGAGGCCTCTAAACATTCGTCCATGCACTGATTCCAGTTGGTTCTCTGTCAAAATCAGTTCCTGCACTCCTGAAGCTCCATCAAATGTGCCTTCTCGGATCTCCTTGATCTTATTGTTGCTTAGATTTCTGCAAGGAGAAAATCAGTCAAGCAAGAAAATGATTACAGTGTTTTATTCCAAACATAAGTCACACCAGAGGCAGGAAGACAGAAAGAACATGTGTCTTTTAGACTCATTGAAAGAGACATTCATCTACTGTACTTTAAAGAGCTCCTCTTCATTCCAGTTTTGGACTCCCCAGTTCAAGAGAGATAGAGATTCGCTGGAAGAGTTCAGCTGAGAACTTGGGAGGATGGCTGTGGGATTTCACCATCTCTCCTATGAAGAAAGACCAAGAGACCTGGGGCTGTTTAGTCCAGAGAAGAGAAAGCTGAGAGTGGAGTCTAAAAATGTCTATAAATATCTGAGGGGTGAATGTCAAGATGAAGGTGCCAGACTCTGTTTGGTGGAGCCCAGTGATGGGACAAGAAAAACAGGTACAAGCTAGAGCATAGGAGGTTCCACCTCGACCCATGGAGACACTTTTTTATGGTGAGGGTGATGGAGCACTGGAACAGGCTGTCCAGAGAGGTTGTGGAGTCTCCCTCTCTGGAGACATTTAAAACCTGCCTGAAAGCATTCCTCTGTGACGTGCCCTAAATGATCCTGCTCTGGCAGGGAGGCTGGACTTGAAGATCGCTGGAGGTCCCTTCCAACCCCTAACCTTCTGTTATTCACTGAACAAAACCACAATTGTATCAGATATATTAAGGTTATTTAAATTTAGGGAATTATCAGCTGTTACACCTGATGTCACTCTTGCTTATAAGGGTTACCAGGGGTAAAATAAGTGGGGGGTTTTCTAACATCTGATTCATGTCAATGACATTGTGGACCATGTGTGGGACAGGGTGCTCATCTGTCTAGAAGCAGTTAATGTTTCTAGCATTGAAATAGGTACCAGAGAGTGAAACATGGACCACTTTTATATAGCACACCTGGGACCTCACTATTTGTAAACTCAACACTGAAGTATCACATAAAAATGTGTGACTTCATGTATCTGATTCAAATTCTGGAATATGCACTCATGAACTCTCAGGCACCTAAATTTAACACTGCTGCTCAAAATGAAATGAGGAGCACTTAATTCTCGATTCACAGCTCCTGCAATACACAGCATAATTTTCTAAATATTTACTCTGCCTATACAGTTTCAAGATGTTTGCTTATAGATCAACATCAGAAAACTTCAGTCTAGAAAGTCAAATGAAGTTCTGGTGAAATGCAAAACTAATATTTTGAATATTTCATATTTGTGAAAAAACCCACTGAACAGAAAACTTCTAAATGATAAAATACCATTAGAGATGCATAAAAATAAAGAGCATTTAATTATTTAACACATTTTTATAAAAGGTCTGAAGCATGGTAAAACCTTGAAATTCAGTCCTTCAGGCATCTCCAATGATACCCTCTAATGATTATGCTGAATAATCTTATTTATTTAGATTTATGACAGGAAACACTGTTCTTTGCTTTACTGCCTACAATTAAAAAAAAGAAAAAAAGAAAAAAAAGAAAAGAAAAGAGAAAGTAAAAGACATGCTCTTGCTCCTAAAGAGATGTCAAATTCATATAAGCATGGAATCCTAGAAAGGCTGTTTGGAAGGGACGTTGAAGATCATCTACTCCAACCTCCCCACCATGGACAGGGACACCTCTCAACTAGATTCAGCTGCTCAATGCCTCATCCAATCTGGCTTTAAACACCTCCAAGGAGGAGACATACGCAACCTCACTACCCTCAGTGCCTTACCACTCTTGTACTGACAAACTTCTTCCTAAGATCCAGTCTAAACCTACTCTCCCTCAGCTTCAAGCCATTCCCCCTTGTCCTATCTGAAAAGTCCCTCTCCAGCCTTTCTGCAGCACCTCTTCAGCTATTGGATGGCAGCTCTAAGGTCTCCCTAGAGTCTTATCATCTCACTCAGCCTGTGTTTGCAGAAGAGGTATTCCAGCCCTTGGATCATCTTTGTGGCCCTCCTCTGGAACTCACTTGAATAGCTCTGTGTCCTTCTTATGACAGGAACACCAGAAGTGGACACAGAATTCAAGGTGTAGCCTTGTGAATTCCAGCACTGTTACTGATACTGACTAGCAGACTGCCCCAGTACACATGCAGCACCAGCAACTGTTCCCAAAGCCAATTCCAGGTGATATAAACCACATGACAAGGTATCAGATTAACACCTGGGCTACTCTGCTCAGAAGAATAGGCAATCTTTTTGGGATAAAAGTTGGCAGAAGACATGGCAACAAGACAGCTTGGCCTCAGATAGAAATAATGTGGGCCTTGCTCTTTGCAGAAGTCATCACTTAATAAAATAAGAAAAAAGTTGAGTCTTGGAGATATGTTTCATGTGGGAAACTTGAGTATGCTGGCTTATGTCTGCTGAACAACTGTCAGATAGTGGGCCCTACAGCATGTGGCCCATCACCTCTTGTGCATTCTGTGATCAGAAAGAATAGGAGTATGCCAGCAATCCGCCAAAAATAACACTAAAACATATAGAAATACTTATATGCAGATTTTGCTTTCCAGAAGTTTAGTACTTTGTGCTAAGGCTCACATGAAGAGTTTATGTTCAGTGTCAAAGGAAGTCAAGGAAGGATATTCTGACATATGCATTTAATTTTGGGGCTCAGCTATTTCTCTAGTGGAAATGTTTATAGCTCAGCATCTCTTTTGAATGCTGGCATAAATAAATGCTCCCAATGATCCCTTTCCTGGGAAAGATCATGCCACAACACATATTCGCACAAAAATATGAGTAAATGCATAAATGTTTGTGGTGGGAAGGGAGGGTGAGTTAGAACAATACACAAAGACTTAGACTTCCAATTCACAGATTGCAAACTGACCTCTAATTGTAGTTACAGTTTTATTACTTAGTTTCTACCATCTAGAAGATATATAGTCAAATCTATTTCAAAACACAGATGCAGTTTTAACAGATGATTAGATACCTAAGGCAGATGAGAGCTAACACTGAAGAAAAAGGCTGGACCTAATTTACAATGGAATTGGCACCTCCGTACAATCCAAATCACCTGAATTTTAATTGCTGTCTAAGAATTTCTGCAGATAGGGAACTTCACTCATTTGAGTTGTTAATGCCTGATCATTTCAACAATGCAAAACTATCCCGAATATGCTAGCAGTTTTAGAAGCAGCCAATTATATACACCTTTCACATGCAAAACCCATTTTGAAAACCCAAGATGAAACGCTGTGGTCAAATTAAAGTTGCAAGGCAGAGAAAAGACAAGTTTTACAATAATAAACAGATCAAGATGACACTGCCCTGCAATCCTGCTTGGACTATTATCAAAGCAAATGTTCTGCCAACCTGCATTTCTTTATCTGTCTTCCTGAATTAAAGCTTCCTATGTCAGAAAGAAATAAAAAAAAACATAGTACAGGACAGCACTCATTCACTTAAAAAAATAAATGTAACCTCCTTAAAGTCTGACCTACTAGAATAACCAACATGAGAAATTACATACTTTTCAGTCCAGAATTGCCAGCAAAAATAATCAGCTGACATAAACTTTGAAAAATGAAAGCAATGAAACTTCTACCTGCTTTGCAACTCGGAGAGCTCTACTCTATCCTTCTAAGCACTACAGGAGTCTTTTATATATGATCATAGCACTTGAAAAGGAATTTCTTTTTTATCAGAAAAAAAACCCCTTCCAGCAGACTTTGCAGCAAACTCCCATTCTGGAAAAGCCTCATCCTCTTGCTACACTAAGCTTCCATAAGGAATTCTTGAAACACAGGAAGACAGTGGAAAATGAGTATTGAATAATTCCCAGGATACCTATGTCCTTTGGCAAGATCCAAATGGGAACCTACAGTCCACCTGGTTGTCCAAGAGAGGTTATTGTTTCCGTACAGACTCCCTGATTTACCCTGGTGATAACATTTACTTCTATTTCCAGACTTTTATTTTGGGCAAGAGGTCAAAAGACACTTTCAGAAAGCCTGGGTTTACTTTATGTGGGGCTGTGAAGAGGAAATGAAGAGATCTAAGAAGCTATCAAGGTGACGTTGTTCACACAGCTCACTTTCCAGTAAAATTTTATTTACTTTATGGCTAAAGTTTATAATAATATTATTTCTGTTGATCTTGTGACTTAATACAGAAGAAGCTGGATTCTATTCAGACTTGACAGAAGCAACCGTTCATCCTGCTGGAGCCGTTTAAACATGCCAGCATGCTGTTCTCTGCTGCACCTACACACACCTTCCCAACAGGACAACCACCTGAGTGCAGTCCAACTGCAGAGGCTCTGCTTGGTCTCACCTTGAACCTCATAGTTTTAGCACAGGAACAGCCTGGTCTGAGTAGGGATTCCCCTAGAATATTTCTGTCTGTTGGTGACAAGCTTGGAATTCTTAATGTATTTATTAGGAAAAAAAACCCCCAATGCTGCTGAATTCTCCTGGAGGACACTGAGAAGGTTTTACAGCTTTTACCACAGTCTGACTGGCTCTTATAGAGTGGCTCTTCTCAGAAGCAGGATAGCACTGGAAGTCTTAAGCACTACAGACAGTGAAGTATACCCAGTGACACTCCAACATTCATTCAGTAGAGCAGATTGACAGCCTCCCTCAATAGAAAGGGAGGCACGTGATGGGCCCAGACACCAGGTACCACAACACACTACAACATCAGGTTCAGAAAATAAAGTCTGTTTTTGAACAAGTGACAGATGATTGCAGGTCATTTGCCATGGCAAAAATTATGCTTAGGGGAAGAAGCAGGTAGAAGCTCTTTCCAAAGACAAGACTACTTCTGTCTCCCCAAGAAATTTCAGATTCTGGTTTTGAAGTGGATTTCTAGTCTACAGACAAAAAACCTGATGAACTATGAGAGACGAAAAGAACAAATGTGAGCATACAGCTAGGACGCAAGTAAAATCTGTAATTTACAGACCACCTCAGAGAGCTTATGTAGCACACCAAAACTACACTTAAACATAATGTAAGATGAGAAGGCACCAAGACGAAACACCATCAAGAGGAAGGAAGAGCTAATTCCTCCCTGGAATGATGCTGGAGCTTTACGAGCCCCAGTGGAATCCCAGCACTCTTAATGTAGTTTCTTTGCAAATTTCCTTGGTGTGGATCTGTCACTAGGTTTAAAGTGAAGGATAATCAGAGGGCAATCATTCAAATGCCCACTCAGATACCCAGATTCCAGATATTCAGATTCATTTTGGAAGAGACGGAGATTAAATAAAGAAACAAGAAATAAAGTAGGCTAATTACATTAGTGATGTGATGGGCTCTGAGCAACCTGATCTAGTTAAAGATGTCCCTGCTCACTGCAGGGGGTGGACTAGATGACCTTTAAAGATCCCTTCAAGTCCAAAGCATCCTATGATTCTATAATGGTCTAACACTGCAAAGCTCTGAGATGTTTTCTTAAGCCTAGAAAGTAATGTAAATTCCAGACAGATTCCTCCACCTGCTGTTTTCCTTTAACACTTGAACAGACAGGGAATGTGAGATAAGAGTCAATATTGCCAATCAAATAACAGTAAAATTTCTTGTTCCTTATACACACTGAAAAATGGAAGTTTGATCAATACTATTCCTCCTTAATTTAATAATAGCAGTTAGCTGTAAGACTTAATGATGAGCACATGCATCAGATTCCTGACACACATACACAGCTACAGCACCAGTGAGTAAGACAAAAGCAGCTGATGTCATCTACCTGGACTTGTGTAAAGCATTTGATATTGTCCTGAATGATGTCCTGATCATCAAATCAGAGAAGTACAGATGTGAAGAGTGGGCCACTGGGTGGATAAGGCATTGGATGGATGGATGGCCACATGGAGCTGTGGTCAATGGCTCAATGTCCAAATGGAGACCAATGACAACTGGTGTCCCTTGGGGTGCTACTGCTACCAGTGCTGTTTAACGTCTTTGTCAGCAACATGGACAGTGGGATTGAGGCACCCTCAGCATGCCTGCAAATGACACCAAGCTGTGTGGTCTGATTAACATACTGGAAGGAAAGGATCCATCCAGAGGGACTTGGACAGGCTCAAGAGGTGGGCCCAAGTCAACCTCATGAAGTTCAATGAGGCCAAGTGCAAGATCCTACACCTGGGCTGAGGCAATCCCAAGCACAAATACAGGCTGGGCAAGTAGTGGCTCAAGAGCAGTCTGGAGAAGAAGGATTTGGGGATGTCAGCTGATGAAAAACTCAACATAGCCAGCAATGGTCCCTGGCAGCACAGAAGGCAACTGTGCCCTGGGATCCATCAAAAGAAATGTGTGCAGCAGGATAAGTGAGGTGATTCTCCCTCTCCTCTCTGCTCTCAGTAAGCCCCTCCTGGAATACTGCACCCAGCTCTGGTGTTCCCAGCACAAGAGGAACATGGAACTGCTGGAGAGGGTCCAGAGGAGGACCACAAAGGTGATCAGAGGGCTGCAGCACCTCCCCTATAGAGACAGGCTGTGAGAGTTGGGGATGTTAAGTCTGAAGAAGAGAAGGCTCTGGGGAGACCTTACAGTGGCCTTCCAGTACCTGAAGGGACCTACATGAAAGTTTGGATGGAACTTTTTACAAGGGCTTGTAGTGATAAAATAAGAAGGAGTGGATTGAAGCTTGAGGAGGGGAGATTTAAACTGGAGATTAGGAAGAAAATCCTTAGAATGAGGGTGGTGAGACGTAGGAACAGGCTGCCCAGTGAAGTTGTGGATGATCCCTCCCTGGAGGTGTTTAAGGCTAGGCTGGATGAGACCTTTAGCAACCTGTTCTAGTGGGAGGTGTCTCTGCCATGAGAGAGGAGTTGGAACTGGATGATCTTTAAGGTCTCTTCCAGCCTAAACCATTCTATGATTCTATGAAAAAAGAAGTCAAATCTGGCTCTGAACAGCTGAAGCCACCGAGTAAGGTTATAGCTGAAATGTTACTCTGCTTATAGGAAAGCCCATCTCTTTCAGAAAATCCACTCATTCAAATTCAAATTGAGATGCCTCTTTGAAAGATCAGAAAAAAGAAATCAGCTCAACTATAAAGATTACCTAATGAGCCTCTGCCCAGAGGATGCCACTAAAAATCCATATGCAAGGCACTTTTTATGAGGTGTAGGGTACAACTTCTTTTCACCATCCATTTGAACTGCACCTGTACATCCCAGCTCTTATTGCCTCCCAAGAATAGAGCAGAAAGGGTTTTTTTGCTTCACAGAAAACAAACTCTTATAAAAACCCCCACCAAACTGCTTCATGCTGCATTTATGCATAACAATACAGCCCTGTTGAGGCATCCCTCCCACCTGAAGTGACTGATGGGAACAAGGACAGCACCATAGCTTGTCTGTGGTAAGTTTTAAATAAATGGAAAGAAATTATTCCAGCTATCACACCTCTTCAATTTTCAAACCATAAATCCTGAAGGTTTGACGAGGACAGATGCTTTCCAATCTGTGTGTACATTTATATACCATACATTTTTCATTCCAGTTAAGTATCTACTTACAGACAACAGAACACTTCAACACTGTCAACAACTTCTTCTAAGTACGCTGCAGCTACAACTTATAGATCATTCCATAAAGTACAAGGCTAACGTATGTGATTAATTCCCCAAGTCTGGTGGCCTGTACTTACACAAACACAGCCCCCACTCCCAAACCTGCCATGCTGCATCTGAAACTCTTTCAGAAATAAAACTGATCTAAAATTCCCACTCCAGTTTTCTCCAAAGGCCCTGAGATCCCTCATGGATTTAAATGGCTAGGAAGTTCCAGATGACAGAAATAATGTGAAACGAACACAAACCAAAAAGGCAGGTTGGCTGGCTGGTCTCCCTGAATTACTTCGACATTAGGAAGAACATCTTACTAAAATCAGTTAGATGAGGCATTCAGCCATGCTTAAAACTTTAAGTAACTTCAGCAAGATCCATCTGGAATACTATCAGGAGGTATCCAACATATTCTCCTCTTTCCAAAACACAGTTTTTAGTAAATGTATACATTGTACAGTGCCAGGACTCAGGCTATTAACAGAATTATACAGATATATTGGAATGGCTGATCTCTAAAGCAGCTAATTATTGTTTCAGAGAGAAGAATCAATAATTGAAAGAAGTTTTGTGTGACTATTTGAAATCATCACACTACTTGGGAGTCACACAATACATTCAAAAGACAAACCCAATATGCTAAACTTTGTAGCACCTCTAACAGTGAGCACACATTTGAATAAATTCCAAAACAGACAGAATCTCCTTCAGTCTCTGTGAGTCAAAGCCTTTAAGAAATAGAGCCTAAAGTACACCAAAATGTCAGTCCGGGTATCTTCATTTGTCACTGTGATTTAACTGGGCCTGTCTGTCTAACAGGCAACATCTAACATCATTCAGTGTTCTTAAAGTCATATTAAAAAAGTGATTTCTGGTCCTGCAGTACTAACTGATAAAAATATCATCCCCTCTTCCTTCCTTATAATCCAAAGCAGCATGTAGTCTAACAAACAAGTGACTCACACTTACATTTTTCTGAGGTTGGGCAATTTCTTGAAGAGTCCAACAGCTTCCAATACAGAAATATCATTGTCATTCAAACGCCTGGCAAGAAGAAACAAAGAGACATTTAATACTTCACAGATGTCTACAGATACATCTCTGTGACACACAGGGCTGCCACACAGAGAACTATGACCTTTGTTAAGCAAGACACTATCTGCCATCTCTCTTAGACTACTAGAAAAGCATTTGGCTTTTAAGGAAAGGGAACACAGAAGATTTTAAAGGCTTAGGATGCTGTCAAGAGTGTGATGTCAAAGAACAGTGTCAGAATGCCTTCTTCTGCCAAAGCACAGGATAAAGAGTGATTAACCTTAACCATTACACAGCCTTGTTTGCATGACTAAACCTCCCTGAACTATTCTGCTGCAGAAGACACACATTTGGAGCTGTGAAAAGATCTCATTTGAGATCCTTTCCCATCAAAGTCTATTGGTCAAGATTAAAGCAAAGGTCATTGTCTTGGCAGGTTTGGGACACAAGTCCTTCTCTGATTACAGATAGCTTCCTTTTCCAATGTAGCTACTTTGCTATTTCTGGAGGTCTCTCATGTTTTACTATCATAACTTCTGGCCAAGACTTTTTTTTTTTTTTTTTTTCTCCCCCCAATAAAATACCTTAACTACAGTAAATAGAATATTATCACAAGAAGGGAATTGTGCTCAAAAGGGTTAATAATATAATAAAACAAGCAGACTCTTCTGTTACTCAATACTCATCATACTCTCTTTAGCACTATACTATATTTGTAATTCTGAGGACTCTCTGAAAGCAAATAAAGTTCACAAAATCACTTACAGCTTAACAACACTTCAGTTTTACTGAGAGCCATTTCACCCAAGTAGCAGGCACTGCTGAGACAGAATGAGCTCCTGATCACAGATTTAACTTGAAAGGATTAATCTATTTGTTAAATAAGGAAGACCAGATGCAAACACAAAGGACTCAAAAGTAGAATGGAAAGGAATCATACAGATCAGGGCACATAACAGGTCAGCACTTCAAGAAGGCCCAGGCAGGCAACTGATGCACAGGGCCCTGGCTCCTTTCTTATCCCCACAGTTGGCATGAATGCTAAGGAAATAAAAAGAGTTGTGCTGCTCCTTTGAAACCAAATCAACTTCCCCTTTTTCACACGAGGATTAAAGCAGAAGGTTCCTTCAATTAGTCCGAGTCTCTTTTACAGCCTTTAAAAACTAGGAAAACCAACATTCCCTGCTGAGCAGATCCTGGGGAGCCTGCACTTACAGGTCAGTAGTATATTCAGGAAGGTGACTGGGTAATCGGGTGAGTTTTTGGTTAGAGCAGTCTACAATTGTGCCCTCGCAGCGACACTTCTCAGGACAGACCAGATCCATGAAACACTTCCCCGTGAATTTACTTCTGTAATCCTCTGACCCTGCAATAAAAGGAAAATAGATTTCAGCAAACAGTTCCTGATAGCTGCAGCAATCAGAGACTTTATGGAATCCGTTCTCAACACTGCCTCCTGTCAGCTCGCAGCTCTTCCACACAATTTTAATACTTGCCAAAGACTTTTGTTCTGCAATTTTTCAAGTTACTCCCAAGACTAGTCTCTGTTTTTTCACTCTTCCCTTGATAGATTAATTACTTGTCTAACAAGCCTACCTGGCAAGATTTTTTTTGAAGCATGTATAATTAGCTCTTGGAGCTTGCTTCAAAAGAGCTCCAGCAAATTCACATTTTCCCATTTGGAACTCAGTCCAGCAACAAGGAAAAGGGATCTCATGAAAGCAGGAGTTATCTTGCTGCATTCGCATGACAAAAGATTTCTAAAGACATCATTAAAAGCCCCAAATTTTCAGACCTCAGTTATGAGAGTTGTTTCTAAGGACAATCTTTTATGAGAGAACCTTGTCAATTTTCCAACAATCAGATACCTTTATTAACTATGTTAAACAAACAGCAAAGGAAAGTAATGGCAATGTAAATCATTTTAATTTTAATTAAGGAATGGGTAGGCCATACGTAGCAAGAAGCACTCCCTTATGTACCATTATACCATGATTGCCAGACCACTTTGACTAGGTTTTTGACCCATTCTAATGAAATGCCTTTCCAATTAGGCTCAGTGAACTAATCAGTCCTTTTCAGGTTTGGTTTTCCTCTTTTAATAACAGCAGGTTGGAAACTTGATCTCTGTGTTTCAAGGAACCAGAAGTATTATTAAATGTGAATATAAGCAAAGTGTTGCCAAGCCCTCACCATGCAATACCTGCCCACTCACTTCATATTTCATAATGGAAGCACCAGAATTGTCCCAAGAACCTTGTGTAATGCCCAATGACTGTAACTACCAAGACGTATGTTTTAACTCTTTCAGAGTTTTGAGAGTCAATTGCAAGGCTTCCTCAGGAAGGATCTAAGCAAGTTCGGTTTTCAAGAACATGAAAAAACCAATAAAAACTTAAACCTAAGCTGAAATTTGTTTCTAGGCACTTGATGACATTCATCACTTGCTTCTCCTTCCCAGACTGATAAATACCCCACTGCTCATTTTATGGCCTCATACTATTTTCTGTAGGAAAAAAGAAGTCACGTAAATCCACTATTATTTTAATTTATGTTACACATTACTCCACAGGGTGATGCAGTGAAAGCAAGAACTTCTTCAGGCAATCTAACATTTTGATTCCCCAGGCACAATTCAGTTTAGTTTTTGTAATTCCAAACTCAATTATGAGAAAGATCACATACAGCTTTGTACACTACACTTGTGTGGTGCTAAATATTTTGCAGGTTATACATCTAAAGTGAAATTTTGCTATGTTTTTTTAGCTTGACAGCACTCTACTTAAAATATGAGGACCACCATTTTATAGTGTCATAAAAATACAGTCTAAGCCTTTCCCTCACCATCACAATTTAAACTCTTATCATTAAAAAAAAACAATCAAAACCCTTCTGATGTCCAGTTCTAAAAACTCCAGGCTTGGCAGTCAGGCCAAATAATCAAATGATGAGCGTATTATGGCTTCATTAAAAAAACAAACAGGCCCATTAAGCAGTAGTTTTGGTTGTTTAAGATTCCTTGGAAATAATGCCAAAGATGGATAGTTATCAGGACCAGAGTTTATTAAAACTGCTACAATTACAGCACACCTTGCAAACCCCACCAAGACAATGCCTTTTTAAAGACAAATTAACCTTTTAAAAAGCATTTCTAATTTTCCTTGTAAAAGCTTGCTTAGAAAGAATAATCACAAATGACATGTAGTCACATAGGGTGAAAATTTATTAAGTAAAAGTGTTAGTCTACTGATGGATGCATCTTGAAGGATGAGAAAGTAAGTGGAATGCTTTCTAAGGAGAAAAAGAGGTATACAATGTTTCCTGTCTTCCTTTTCTTTTTTTCCTTCTTGGCTTGCTTTCTTCTTTTTTCTTCTTCTTTCTTTCTTGTAAGTAAGTTTAAATAACAGTTACCTCAGTAAGCATGGAGTCAAAACTAATCAATAGCATGTAGATGCTCACCAAGCAGTCATCTGTTAGACCGTGAGACGGCAGCAATCACTTGCTAAGGACTAGATAAAATTCATTGTTTGACCTGAGCCTTGAGATCACTTGGACAGGTGGCTCCTCTATTAAAATATTCCCATCAGGGGGACTAATGTGAAATTCAGCCATCTGCTTCAGGACTCTTTAAGTGCATATATCCATTCTCACACACAGGGGTCTATCAGTGTGCTACTGCAGGTCTCTGAGTGAACATGACAGGATTCAAGAAGTACAATTAACCATCGCATGCAGGTAGCACTTCTTCAACACTATAAAATCACCTGTGGAAAGCCATGGAAAAGTGATGCAGGTGAGGAACAGAAGAACCACTTGGTGTCATTACACTACTCCAGTCCAGCCATTTGGTCATTTTGTTATACCTGAAAGCACTGTAGCTGAGAACTCTGTGAAACTTGGTGGGAAGTAACACATGACCTGGGAGTTTCTAATAATTTCTAAAATTAAAAAAAAATTAAGTTTGCTCTGAAAACAAGTCACCAAGGCAACAGCAGGCCTGTGTTTAACTAAAAGCAGGTGTGTTTATTTGAATTGCTACTTATTCTGATAACATTTTTATTTCACAGCCTAGGTGACACCACTATCAGAGTATTACAACTCATCAGTCTCATAAAAAAAACCACACGTGCTCTCCCACAAAACAATAGTACTGAGGTGAAGAAACATCACATTTCCAAGCACTCAAAAATGGTAGGTGCCTTCCTCATACCTATGTGGAGAAAGTAAGCAACACAGGCAACTGACTTTTCATCCTATTGTTCTGATGTGTTTATTCTAGAAAACGTGGATCCAGCTACCTCAATCTTGGCACCAAAAATATGATCACAGACGTCAGCTGGTCTAAATATTGGACAAAAATCCCATGAGTCCTGACACTCACTTCTTCCTGTAAGTACTAGGTCACAGTTCTCTTAGGTTTTCCAGAAAAAAATAGGAAGTACATCTCTTGTCATAATTTCACATCACTAGTGTTCATTTGTATCTGTAATTAAAAGCAAAACCTAAGAATCTCAATTTCTTTCTTTTGATGGATCTGAAACAGATAGGTAACAAATTTGCAAAATGAGGTAGTACTTCTATATAAGAACTTTCTGTTTGAGGCTCTCCAAGTTCTTTATGACTAGGTGTAATTATCTCTACTTTATACTGGGGGGAAGTTAGGCAGAAGTTAGTTAAAGCTCTTATCTAATCTGTCAAAGCTAAAAGGGCCCATTTGGGCATGCTGACTCAGCTCTGTCACTAAGTAACTGCTGGATAAAACTGCTTCCTTACAGGCCATGTCACCCGTGTCATTTCAAAGAGATAAAAACCAATGCTTCGCAGACTCTTAAGTTCTTTTGCAGTATACTTCAACATGGAACACCAGTGCATTAAAATTGCCCAGATCAGGTTCAAAACTGTGCTAAGTAGTAGGCACCTTGTCACAGAAACAGCATCCAAATCATACCTTCAGTAGAAGGACTCACTGGAGAGCTCAACTAGAGAGATGCAGCTTTTGTTATTTATAAAGAAGACAGCAATGACTTTTCATCTCTGTAGACATGGCTGGAATCACATTACCGAATGGGATGCCTAACTTTTCCATTAGAAGAGCAATTAAACAGATTAATTACTTAGAAATGGTTATTCTGCATGCAAGCTCTCCGGAAAGTCTGTCACAAACATCACTAGGGCTCCCCGCTGCAGCGCTCAGGAGTCTGCTTTAAAGCAACACTTCACCTTTTTCATTTTTCCTGGGAGAAAAGGGGAATCTCTCACCTTTCGATGCTTCTGAAAACAGCAGAAGTATCCCAGCATGCCATGCGGCAGGGAGTATGCAGCCTTCCATGGTGCTTGACAGAACCATGTTCAATTTGTATTGTTCTACCACATGGTTAGATCAAGCACAAAGGAAAACCCCATGAACAGCCAGAGTCAGAGTTAGGCAGCGCCAAAGAGAGAAGAGCGTTGAGAGGAAGCAGCATGGAGAAGCACAAGCTGAAGGTTCACGGAGAGCTGCTCTCCACTCCACCCATGCAAAAAGGTGCTGGACACAAGAGGTCATCCTTTATGCTTACAAGTGCAGGAACGCCCTGGAGCACAATTGGGGTTAGTGTACACGAACAGAGCCCCACTGAGGCAGGACTAACATGACAATAAATTCTATCAAAGGACTGCAACCAGCTCCTTCCAGGAAGGATGTGCTACTTCCACCACAGAAGGCCCAATGTATGCTGCTCTATGTTACTTACGTTCTCCTAGTGTCTCCTTTCAGCATAAATATCATTTTGGTTTGTCCCATTTATTTAAATGCAATCTTAGAAATACCACAGCTCACATTAATAGTAGCAGATTCCGACTTGATGGCCAAGCTCGGGTATTAAGTGCTCCCCAAGATCCCTTTGAGCCTGATTTCAGATTCCAGCAACCTTTCACGCTGGTGGCATTTACACTGATAACCTTTAATTACCACCGCTTTGCTTTTGGTATTTCAGCTGCACTTCACAGTAAGGTAGCAGATGAATTCCTACTGCTATATTAGGGTAAACAGGAGTATTTTGTTATTCTGTGTCCTGGTATAATATTTTTTTGGGTTTGTACATAATTTGGTGATGGAAACATTCTCTCTTCCCAGCATGCTGAATTATTTTGAACAACTTTACCTCTTGTAACTCATTCCTACAACTATGTCATATTAAAGTACAACATTCAGCTTTGGCTTGACTGCTCCCACTGATATAAGCTCTCATTGACTTTGCTATGTGCAGAGCTATGCCAGGGAAGAGTGCTTCTGAAAGTCACATCTCACATGCTCTTGCAGTCTTCAGAAGTGAAAGGGGAAGTGGCTGTCCTCTGGAACTGCTCAGAACATTTTGCTGCACTTAGGTAAAGGTCAATACTTGTGCTTTTAAAAAAAAAACAAAACACTTTCCTTAGTAAGGGGCTTGCATTGCCCAAAGTCAGCATCAAGCAGATTATTCATTGCCTACGTGGAGAACACTGCAAGTACCTGAGCAGAGATGACAGATAACACAGCACAGGGCTCTGCTTCACCATTTAGGTAGGAGCCAACGCTAATACACAGAAACTCCAGAAAATAAGTACAGTCACCTCAAACTCTGGGTTTGTGTACAGCAATGAAATTAAGACAATTTGATTTACTGTCTTTACAATCCAAGTAAGAAGGTAAAGGGGCTTTTTAGAAGAATCTAACTCAGTAAACCTTCAATCTCCACAAGCTGCCAAGCCAGCCAGAGTTCTGACTGATACAACAATAAGATTATTCATTTTCTTTTGTGACTCATGCAACATGGCACAAAGAGGCATTAATTTGCTTCCACAATTCATTTAAAGTATGCACAACCCTTGTATCCATACCACATTTATTTAGAAATTATACCAGTAACTAGCATTCCTGCAAGTCATTCTGTATGGCTCCAACAAAGAAGGATGCAAAGTTCCATATCCTTATTCCTACACTGGTTTCATAATGCAGCAGTTCTGGCTCTCCCAATAAATTAATCTACAGTACTCTGTTAAGCACTGAGAAGGAATAGTTAATTTTATATTCTATACTAATTTTCAGTATTAAGTGGAATATCCATGATAAACTCAGTAATTTCAGTGTCAATGAACTCTTTCAGTTCTACTGGAAGCAAATGCAGTCAGAGTCCTGCAAATGTCTTCCTGAGAAACCCCTACAGAATATTTTGAACAAATCTCTACTCCTCTGTCGCACTAATTAAACACTGCTTACAATAACTGCCTAAGCTAATCATCAACTACAATGAACAAGAGGTACCAGCACACAAAGAAGACTCTGCCAAAGCCCTAATTTATGTCCCCAGAATACATAAGAGGCAAAATACTCCATAGGCACATTCTGGTCTTTCTGCTCTTTGCAGACTACTGCAAAAAATCATGCAGGAACAGAGCCTCCTCCTCTTGTGGTTTGCTGTTGTTCAGTTGGGGTTTTTTTGTGTTTTGTTTTGTGGGTTTTTTTGTTTGTTTGTTTTTATGTTTTTTGTTTTTACAAAGAGCAGCATACTATTGTACATTCCATTAAAAAAAAAAAAAATCCATATGCCCCTGGATGTACATAAGACCATTCTGCATAGACATTGGCAAAGAAAGCATGAACAGATTATTTTATCCCTATATATTTGCCAGTTTTCCCCAACTCCCCGCACCCTTTAGATACACTCTACATCCCAACAGCATTGCATCGTTTGCTCTTAGTGTCAATTCACCTCTTGTTACCCAAGAACTGTTCACCAATCACTGAATCCACAGTTTGCTAAGAATTTGAATATAGGAGCCTATTTTAAACTGTCCTATCAAGCTGTAACACCTCAGGAGATTGCAGCAGTCTCACAATAGTCAGATGAAGTTTTATTGTCTGGGCTCAAACATTCCTGCTGATGAGCTCTCTTCATGCCAATGCCTCTCCAATCATTTTCTTTGTCCTATGCACACAAAACAGTGCTAACTTTGCATATTGGGTGTTGCTCAGCTTAATCTAAACACAGGCAATGGCAAAGTGAGAGGACAAACATTGTCCCATTCTTATTTTTTGAGGTACTGAGTTATGAGAGTAACCATTCAGCATTCTGCCATAGTTAATGAAGACACCCACAGAGGACAACTCAGATCTCAAGTGAGGAATCTGTATAGCTCTGTACTCTGTCTGCAAGTAGAATCTAGGACAGTTGTGTTATTTGGATGCCTAAGTGATGTGGATTCATCTGTGACTCAACATTCATTCTCCCTCTTTTCCCTGCTTCTTTACTCTAATTGCAGATAAGGATGTTAGTTGGTAACAATGCAGTTCAGATGTTTAGGCTTTGTGAAGACTACTTCGTCTTAAAAGTAAACGAAGCCTTAAAATAAACTTTTTAATTCAGACACATCAATTCACTTTCTTATTAAGAACCATACTCTCTGCCAAACAGACCCACCTGTACTCTGCTGAGCTTATGCTTCCTTGAGAAAATAGTTTCTATTCTGCCTACTTCCCCTCTACTTCAGTGCAGGAAACTGTTAGCATGGAGTTTATCATACGCTAGTGAAGAGTTAGAGTAACTGACACAAATATTAGCACAAGTATCTGAATTGGTATCAAAGATTTTCAGAGAAGGGAGAGCTAATTGCTTTACACTATGGCCAAATTATTTTTTCAAGAGGAACATTTCTACAGTACAAGGATATTAGTCATAGCAGTTGTGTTCTCCAACAACTTCAACTTCAGAAAAATGCCATGCAAACCAAAGCTCAAATATACTCAGTCACAGGGTACAGTGAATGCTTCACATTTGCAAGGATGAATTCAGCCTAGGGTTTAATCTGCAGGTGATTCATTGCTGCCAAACAACCTTTAATTTGGATAGAAGTATTCCTATGCATAAATGCATGTCCACCATTTAGCTATATTCAGAGTTTCTGAAGGTACTTATGGGGGAGAAGGAAAAAAAAAAAATGCACAACACATAACATTTAACTGAATAAAAACAAAAGCACACACCAAAGAAATCTGGACACCACAGAAAGAAATCTGGACAAAGTTAATTTTCCAGTTTTCTGTATAATTCATATTCCTTTCTATCTACTTGAGGAAAAACCCTGTTGAGAGAAGGAGCTTGTCCTCAGACAATATTTCCTGCAAATGTGACCGTGCAGGACTGCCAATCTCCACTACCATCACCTCTAGCATGGACAAACCTACAAATTGTCACAGCTTGGTGACTGCTCAGTCAAGAGCTTCTGGAACACAATGCGTTCAGGACAGGCATCTTGCCAATTCCCAAGCACATGACACTGCAGCACTGTTACAAGGCAGACAAGAGCAGGAGGATACCAGGACTCTTGATCAAACAGAAAATGGTGAGTGCAGGAATATAAATGGTAGTCTAAATGACTATTTGTTCCTCAAAATGGATGAAATCTGCAAAGTTGTCATCAGAGTGGCAAGTTACAGGAAGAACAGGAGGGTGTTTCAGTCTGATAAATTATGGAAAACCTGGATCAAATTCACTTGCCTTTCACGATTTTTAAACACTGGTTGAGGAGTAACAATACATCACACCTTTCATTTTCAGAGCTCAAAGAGCTTAAATAGAATTTGTAAGTCACTAAGAGCAGTGAAGAAGATAATCTGAGGAGACCAAGGAGAGCTGGCTAGAGTAATCTTAACAAAGTTCAACACGGTGACTGCACCTAGGGAGGAATAACTCCATGCGTCAGCACGGGTTGAGGGCTGACCTGCTGGAAAGCAGCTCTGGGAGTCCTGGTGAACAACTGGACAACAATGAGCCAGCAATGTGCCCTTGTGGCCAAGAAGGCCAATGGCATCTTGGGATGCATAAAGAAGTCTCTGGCAAAAAGGTCAAGAGAGATTCTCCTCACCTTCTCCTCTGATGGTGGAGTCACTGCCACGGAGTAATTCAAAACCCACTTGGATATTGTCCTGTCCAACCTGCTCTGGCATGAGGGTTAAACTAGATGATCTTCAGAGGTCCTTTCCAACCTGTATTATTCTGTCATGGGACAAGAAACATGTCAACTGCCTTAGAGACTGGACAAAAAAGCCCTGATTGTGCAGTCTGTGTTTTCCTGACTGGGAGCACTCTGTCCAATGCAGTTCTCTGCTTTTGAAGTTGAAACAATGCAGAGAAGAGAGAAGGAAATTTCAGGTGATCACAAGTAATCGGAATTCTGTTCCAAAAAAGGTAGGTAACCCAAGAAAAATGAAACTGTATGAAGACATTGACTGAAAAAGACACAAAGACTTAGAAGGAGAACTGGTATTTAACAGGTTTTATGAAAACCCTTCAAAAATTCTGAGGGAACTAACAGCAATTAAGTTACTTTCTAGTAAGAAGAGATGACAAAAGAGACATGACTCCAGCACTAGATATATAAGCTCTGAGTCCATATGTGCCACAGAGACTGACTTGGATTTACACCGGGTTAACAAGAAGCAGTGTTCAAAAAGGAGTGAATTGTGCTGGCAGATGGATCATTGTCCTCCTCCCCATGCTTCTGACTTGTACAGCCTTATCTGGAACTGAAGTAACTAATTAAAGTCTGTTAGATACAATGCATATCCCAACACAAGAGGAGGCAGGAAGACAGGTTTACTTCATAGTAGTTCAACTAATAAACTTATGTCTAAGATTCTTATTTCTAAAAGTGAAAAGATAAAAAAACTTTCATGATGTGATGCTTGTAGATATAGGCTTTGATCATTATCAGAAATGGTTTGTGTGGGTACAGCAGGTGGAACCTTCATTGCTTGTGAAATACACAATAGACTGAAAAATGCAAACATGTCAGGGGGGAAAAAGCCCTACAGCTGAATACAAGGGCAGCTCTCTGCAAAAGCTATTTCATACCCAGTGTCACACAGCAATCAAGGATCCTGCCAACTCTTGAAGTGACAATAAGCTACCACAGAGACAACACAATCTGCTCATAGATTCACTTCCTTTCCTCCTAGAGCTCAGTGCTGCTTTAGAAAACAAAAATGCTGTGTCGTGAACTTAATCCAATGCTACTGGTCAGAAGATTTTTGTTGTTCTTTTTTCCTCCCTTTCCTACCAAGAATGGGAGTCTCCTGTAACCTAAGACTGGCAAGTATCTTTGGATCCTTAGGTGGTCCTAGTGGGCAGATGCAGCCCAAAAGAAAACAACCGTTACAATTTTACTGTTGCACTGTAAATGACAGCATTTCCCTTTTCTAAACAGAAGAGGGAAAGAATTAATCACAGCCCCGTTACAATTTCTCTTTCAAAACCAATCTTTTTTAGTCTCAGATTTGATAGCTGTGGGGAGAAAGCTGAGCAAGAGGGAGGTTTATTATTTTGGTGCATTGCATTAAATGGAAGGTAGAAAAACACAGGCAATAGTACCTATTGCAATCTGATGCCTAAATGTACTTGCTAGTATATTTAACAGCTTTGCCTGTCTCACAGCTCCAGGCAAAAACATGCCCCTCTCCCTGCTGTTCCTTCATTTCATGCTATAATGCTTCCAATTCTCCTTTTCGAAAGAATTATGTACATTATCTACCTGTTGCACACAATCTCCTTCCTGTGGCCACTCATAACCTTTGCAGATGTGTTGCTCCATCACTATCAGTAAAAGCTTGAATCATTTGGTTCAGGGAGGAAATAGCATCTGGGAAAAGTGTTTTGATGATTAATTACAAAAAGAAGGCAAGTTCCTCCTGCTAAATGCTATCTAAAAGAGAGCAGGGAGATGCAATAAAAACTGAAGGTAACAATATGGAGAATGAAGTTTTCTAGACTTACTCATTTTTTTTTCCTCACTATGCTGCATAGTTCTGTCTTCACACCTTCATTTAATTAATCAAAGTTCTATTTAGCTCTTCTGCATCTCCAAATTTGTCCTCTTGATGTAATCTTCTTCACGTTCCTCTACCACTTGAGACTGAGGAAACTTGGAACACCTCAGCTTTTCTTCCCCATTCCCACTAACCACTCCTTTCCTATATCTGTGCAACAAGCACTTCCCTTTGTCTTAATTTACTGAATACTCATTTGTTTCTCATGCCAAGTCCTTCCTGAGAGTCCTCTTTATGATATTTTGTCAAATTCAAAGTAATGCAGATAACACAGAGATGAATTCAGGACATGAGAACTTAGTGACTTGAGAGCTGGTCATTTCCCACATGTCAACGTATGAAGCTTGCCTAAGCTAAACTGCTCACGGATGTAATCCTGACATGGGCTGAGCATCTCTTCTCCCGCAGAGCTCAAACATTCTGTGCATTCTCATCACTTCACAAAGACCAGGTCAGGATAAAATTCCTCACCTTAATTCTTTAGCCAGCCCTTCCCATTCACAGCATCTCCACACAACAAAACCATATTATTGACTACTGACATGTAGTTAAGAAAGCAAATCAAAATAACAAGATCCCTTTGGGAAAAGTGATGCACATTTACAAAAAGACTTAAAATTAAAATTCTTTCCTCACACACTGAGCACAAGATGTAAAAACTAGACAGTAAGTATCCCACAGCCAGTCAGGACACTGACAAGTTACAAAGCACTGCCAACCCAGTGGGATTGTGCAGGCTCATCCCTGGATAACACAAAACACTGCTCATAGTCTGACTTTGAGTGATGAAGATTCATACCTCATGGACTTTTCTGCACAGAGACATGCTGTGTTAAATCCTGGGATGAAGCATACTCCTCAAAATGAAAACATGGAAAATTCCTGCTAAATGCCAAGTCTGAAGCAGCCATGATTCAAAGGGACAACTTGAGCAGAACAGGTGCCAAGGATGTCTGTTCTCTGGATTGATTTACAAGCTAAGATTCTTCTAAATCATTAGATGTTCCTCCTGTCTCATGTGAGCAGACAGTGAGTTGAGTTCAGTGTATCTCACAGCCATCTGGAAACTCTACAGGCAAAGATATCTTCTCCAGTGAGCTTCTGAATAGAATTAGCTTTCATCCAGCTGAAATCTTTGTTCTGAAGCTGTACAATCCCTGCTCTTCTCTTTCGTAAGTCAGGTTTATGCCTTTTCCATGTGGTTTTCATATACTTGTAGAACTGGAGACCAAGCGAAAAACAGCCTAATGCCTCAAGGAAAGGACCCCCAAGATAAGAGCTCACACAAAATATTATTCTCAACCTCACCAGGTACTGTGTTCTGCATTGTTGCTCTTCTTAGCTACGACCTTTCATAAATGGTATCAGATGGTGTTTGCCTTATCCAACAGCTCAGACCATTGTTCCAGACATGCACACACATACATAACATTAATTTCTCTAGCCTATTAATAAAAGCAGGAGAAAATAACAATGGCAAACTGGGCACAGATCTACACCGATCTGTTTCTGTGGTTACTTTCCTTTCTGAATTATATTTACGCATTTTCATTTCCAGTTTAAACACGAACGTGACTGACTAATTACCTTGTTACTATGATGGCCACAATCCAAAAACCTAGATAAAAGCATGTCATCATCTCAGTTCTGGTCATAAATTTTGTGGCTTGAGTCACAAGTGATTGAAGACTTTAACAAGCATGCCCAAGGAAACCTGACTGTAAATGAAGTTGTCTTTATTTTATTTTCCCCATAAAGAGAAGGTTTAGCTCCACATATAGCTCGCAGAGAGACACAAAACACAACAGCTTGTTTTGGGCTGCTGCCATTCAGTTTCATGCTGCATCTCCATCTACAGTCATTAATCTTTTACCATCAGAAACAAAATTAATCATAGTATTTTTTTTTCTAGATGAAAAAGACAAACATCATAATGAATTTTATAAAACACAGTGCAAGGAAGGTACTCAATCAATAACAGTAATTTTCCTATTTTTCTTCTCAGTACACACTAATAGATTTGCTCGCTGAAACTTGCTTGCCTTTACAGTACATAAAAATGCAGTAATTGAAAATACAAATAACCAATGGTAAAAATACATGAAGGAACAGTCTGCTTAGTTGTGCTGTACAGGGCAATAAATGTCCTGTTACTGTGCAGGGCAATAAATGTCCTTTTACTGATAGCCTGACCATAAATAAGAACAGATAGGGTTGAGAAAATAGTGTTTATGTTACTTCAGAGGTTATTATTAGGTGGAAATATTTTTTTCATCTAGCTCATAACACAAAATCTTTCCCTAAAGTATGATGCAAGTTTTGGTTTGAAACTTAGTAAGACAAACAAAAATATCCTACCAACTTCAATGGCAGTTTTACTTGAGTTAGTGCGTGTTACTTGTGGACATAAAAAAAAAAAATAAATCTTTCAAAGTATGTGACTTAATACCATCTTTCCACCTTCAGTTCACTCACATTCAGGGTCCGAAATGCCTGCTGACAGCTGTATGAAAATCTCACACTACTTATTTAGCCTTTTAGGTCTGAGAACTTACTTGAGCTCAGCTCTCATTAAGGTCAGTAAGAGTTCTCCCTGAATACAAATGATATTCCCTCTATCTTCCACCCCTTCAAAAGATGACATTTGCCACATGGATTCATAGTGAATTCATAGACACCTTCCTTGTTTTCTCTAGACATTTTACAACTTAGTCATTCTGTAAAAGTCAATGTTACAAGTTTTACTCTTTGTTTTTAAGAGAAGACAGCTATAGACTGCCCCCTTATTTTTTATTTTCTTTCTTTTTCCCCCCCCCCACCCTAATCCATAAGGTAATTTGCTTTCTGGAGAACTAACTGAATTTCCCAAATTTAATTTTAAAAGATGCTCCATAATATCCATTATAGCAAACACTGTCCTGCAGATTCAATTAGCAGGCTCTCTGGACCTGCTTATTTCTGAATTGAAAGTGCAGTACAGCCTGGATAAATGAATTACCTGAGCAGCGGAACTTCTTGCTCTTGATCTGGCTGATTCGTTTGTTGGCAAGGCGACGCGGATTGCTGCATCGAGCGCCGCTGGTTTCTATCGGATTATCCTGCAGGTAATCAGCCAGCCACTTCAAATGGCAGTCGCACACAAATGGATTCTGAGCTAAATGTCTGTGAGAAGGATGGGATGTTTAATCAGAAGTGACCTGTGACACTGTACTCCATCACTGTTTTTCACAAACGCAAACCTGAAGAGTAGAGTAATTGAATAAGCTTCCAAAAACCCAGGCCTGGCGGAAACCACACAGAGCTGCACATGAATGGGAGAATTCTATGAGTTATCACATTTCGTAGCTCGTTAAGCCTGCTGCAAGTCCTTTCATAGAGGAAACAAAAATTAAGATAGTAAAGTCTGCTTTAAAGGACACAGACCTCCTGTCTAGAAAGTCCAGTGCTTTCTCCTGCGATCCTGACTTGCTGCCCTTAGGGAGAAATGCACCTTTTTAGATGCACCTGACATGAAGATCATCTTGTATCTTGGTTGAAAAGAAATGTTATTGGCGTGCTCAGTTTCCTGGGGATCAAAATGTGAATTAGTAAAGTGCTTTGGATCTGTGGGCAAAGCCAGAAGCGATCCAGTGGTCTTTTCTCAAGAGTGAAACTGGTATTTGCATACAGCCATTGTACATAACAGCATTCCCTTTACAAACATCATTTCCTGGAGCTTTTTTTTTTTAACTTTTGAGACTTAACTGTTTATGCAATGTAGAACTTTAGCCCATCCTTCACCAAATTACTCACAGCACATATCCCACACATCTGGAAACAGCTATCATAGCACTGACTTTAACTGGATATTTTGACTTTGTTAATAAAAATCTGATGGAGTATCTCAGAGACAAACAACAGTATTTCTCCACTGCTAGTATGATTTATTCTGCTTGAACAAAATTGAGCACTATATCAGGAGAGTTTGTAAGGTCTACCTCAGAGCCTGATTCTGTTCTCAGTTGACTTGCACCAGTCGCTCTAACTTTACAGGGAGTGGGACATGACTCTCTGATAACTGCAAAGACAGTTTACGGAATGACAGATGTTCAAATTTAGTTTGGACAGAGGTGTCAAGTTAGTGCCTCACAAGAATGCTGTTCTGTTAGTGTGTTTTTTCCATGTAGAAAAACTTCTGTTCTGTTTGCAGTTATATTTATGAACTGGCAGTTAACAGAGTAAGTATGAAATACAGGGGGGCAAGGGCTGTCACGGAGTGGGAAACGAAAGCATACACAACAGAAGTGCCTGGAGAAACTAAAGATTACTGTCATAGTAGAGTCATTCCTGGCGTGAAAGGTCCAAAGAAGAAAGAAGCATATAAAAGCAGGATACAGGACTAGTTTTATAGCTCTAGAAAAAACAAAAGGCAGAAAATGGCAATCACTTGGAGCTCTAACAATGAGAGAAAGAATCAAAACATTTCAAGAAAAAATGTCGTGGTGTGAAGCAACAATTCTGTTCCAGGTAGTGACCACCAGGACTGGTGATAAAACCTCATTGGAGCCCAAGGAGCCATTTTTATACCCTAAGGGTACTGCCTGTTTAAGTTGACAATTCTTACATACCTCTGTAAACGAACCTGCTCTGTTGCTTTTGTTTTCATGTACGTACATACACAGCATGTTGTAGCAGAAAAAAGCACAGTGAAGAAGTGGGGGGCAGGACTGGGGTTGGGAGTGGGTTGATTTTTCTAATGCCTTAATGGTTTGCAGCAATACATACTGGCCATGTATCTGTGAGAAATTAAGATTGTACTTGTGGCTGAGGAGGTAGCAGGTATCCTGCTGCTAGAAATCACCCTTACTACTTAATTTTTATATTAATTTAAACTTTTACATAATTAATTTTGCCAATGCATTTCCAGTATTAAAAAATACATGTGTATGTGTATATATACATTAGCAGTGAAATAGTATTTGTATTTAGACACACATATATTCTAATATTAAAAATGTCTGTGCTTGCATACTACATAAACACTCAGAGCCTCTTTTCTATACATGCACACACAAATATATACATGAAGTCACAAATGCAATATTGGGTGAGGGGGTTCTTCCTAGTTTTCCACTTCTATCAGGCTGCCAACTCCAGCTCTGAGGGAGGAGTACTATTTACCTTATTATCCTACTACTTACAGCTTAAAAGATAAAACCTTCTTTTGTTGAGTCATTTTTGTATTTCTGGTTCCATTTTTGTTTCTGATCTCTCTTTTCTTAATGCTTCCAATTCAAAGACTCTCAGAAAATGCTTAGTGGGTTGTCTTAATGGGTGAAATAATACAGTGTACCATTTCCCTTAAGTGGAACACCAGCTGAAATGCGGCTCCTGAAGTCACAAACTGTACAGCAGGACTCAGCAAGCAGAGGCACCAACTCACTAGCTCCCTAGAAAGTGCTAGGTGATGCCTTTGATAGATTTTGCTGTTCCTATATTGCAGAGTCAAATTTACCCATTATCTTCCCAACAAATAGTATGAATGAATTACTCTGAGAGCTTAATACACTTAAGACATTTATGTCACTACGGGCAGGTTGTATTTGATAGCTGGCTGTGCTCAATTTCAGCAATATTTTTTTCTCCTGCTGCTTTTATTCCTGCCAGGAAAGGGAGGGCTACTACCCTGGGGTCTATTCCAAATTGTTTTAATCTCAGATGCAAAGGCTTTGCAAAAACAGGCAACACCTTTAAGGGAAAAGGAGAGAGGTGTCATTCATGATGTGCCTGCATACTCACAGAGTCTGGATTGATCGGAGAGGTGCAAAGAGCCCCTTGCTGATGGTCTGCAGTTTGTTGTCATAAAGAGATAGCAGTTTGAGATTATGCAGACCTTGGAACGTGTTTACCCTCAGGCAGTTGATCTTATTGGCATTGAGAAGCCTGAAAACAGAGGAAAGGTTTATAATTCATTAATCTTGTAATAATCAAATACAGATAGACTAAACTTCAGGGTTAAATCTAAAAAAATATTAACCCAATCACCAAAGCCAACCCACATTTAAAGATCTTCATTTGTCTGTTACACTAAAAAGGTGAAAAACCACAGCCCTAGCACTGCAACAGCTGGAGAACATACAGACATACAATTGCTAGCAATATTAAAACACTGATAAGACCTTGTGGGTTTTTTGCCACACACATCCCCTCACCCCCCGATTTGTTCAAAACTGTACACAAGTATTTAAAGAAGTCTTCATATTAATATACACAGAAATGGCAAATGCTCCCCACTTTACTGTTCCATGCACACACTCACACAAAGTCCACAATAAAAAGAACCTTTTCTTCCAGTTTTCTTTACCAGCAGCTGTCTTAAATCTAACTGAAATTCCAGAAGCCTGACTTCTTTCGATAAAAGGTGCAGGGTTAATTTGATCATGAAAGAAAAGAAAAGAAAACATGATTCTTCTCGGAGACAAGAAAAGTGTAGGGTCTGGACTAAAACTTGCTGAAAGGCAATCTCACTTCATAGCTAAGCATAGTCAAGCACTGGACCAGGCTGCTCAGATGAGTTGTGCAGTCTCTCACCATTGGAGGTTTTTGAGATGATAGTAAGTGAAGCCAAGAGCAACCTGTTCCAGTTACACCACAGTCCAGTGCAGTCACAGAAAAGGAGCACAAAGGTAATTTACATCCTTTTAAAAAATGTATTTTACACATCTACAGAGCAGCTGGTTGGCAGAACTAATGAGTTCAGCCAGTACTTTGTGCAAGTTCTCTGATTATCCAGCCAGAGTTCTGTCACGTATAGAGTGTTCTGTCATGTATACAAGCATATACAATCCCAACAAGAAGCTGGATCTCCCTCTGAAACACTCCAACATGAGAACACTTAAATTGTCCCTGTCATCTGCATATGTAGTATTTTAGGTGCAGAAGGAAAACAGGCAAGAAATGACCTGTTCTTACAAAAGCCAGAAGCAACATCCTTCTACTGAGAAAAATACTACATTTGATGCTTATTAACTCAATTCTCTCTATCATTAAACTCTTGCTACTTTGCCAATAACTTTGAAGGGCTTAATATTGCAGCACTGCAGCTCTCTATGGGGCACCACACTAATACTACATCAGAAGAAAATGTGTTTATAAATAAAAAAGAAAAGTCTTCCTCCATTCTTCAGCAAGCAAACATAGCCTCTTAATCACAGCTCTAGCAGCACAGGCATCTTCTGCCTCCAACAAACTGCACATACACTGCTACAGACAATAGGGCAAGCTGTCAGGGAAGAACTGCATCTGTGTTAGCTGCACGTGATGCTTTTGTTTTGCTCCAGAAAATACCCTCAGAAGGTGCTTCCTCTGCACAGCACACTGGCTTTGCATTGCTGAAACTTCTGGAACAGCCAGTACAGCTCTCTGCTCCTACTGCCCTTTTGGCAGCACCTCATTACTGCAGTGAATGGCTACAGTAATCGTAAGACATAAATGATGGAAGCATACTTGAGCAGAGCCCTTTTCTCAAGGAGAACAGGAACACAGCACTTTGGAATGAGAAGGAGTCAGAGCAGAACTCATCTTTCTAGCCTACAGAACAGTCAATATCAATTAATCAGAATTTTCTTCTTTAAATATTATGGGAAACAGTTTGATGCCAGAGGACAGAAAGTCCCATACAAGGCAATGATGAATAAATAAGGTTACATTTTTGCATGAACTACGAACCAAAAAAACTTCATGAAATCATAAGCTAAACCAGTATGACCTCTCTAAAATATATGTTACTGTGACTGATAATCATGCAACACCTAACCCACACTGCTGTTGACTCTACCAGAACTGACAAGGTAATTTTCATATTAGGCTGCAAGAACAGTTTCTAGCACACATCTAACTTCTGAGATTTTGCTCCAACAGCAAACATCAATTTCACCACTTACAACTTGCTTCTTACAGCCATTTGAGTGAACCAGTCCATTCCCTCCTGGTTCTTATGCATGATGCATTCTCTTTCAGGCTTGCACAGTATTTTTTCCATAAAGAACAGTTAAGGATCTATCAGAGAGTTGAATTAGCCACTGGGTTTTGAACAATGTCTCTAGACACACACTTAGGTTTTGCAGGTCCCTTGGTTTCTAACCCCTGTCCTTGTGCACTGGTCCCACACTGGTTTTAGGTAATGCACATTAGAATCACATAATCATTAAGGTTGGAAAGACTTCTAAAATCATTGAGTCCAACCACTGATGTAACACCACCATGGTCTTTAAACCATGTCTCATATGCCACATCTACATATTTTCTGAACACCTCTAAGGATGCTGACTCCAGCAGCTCCCTGAGCAGCCTGTTCCAATGACTAACCAGTCTTGCAGGAAAAGAATTTTTCCTAATATCAAACCTTAACCTCCCCTGGACCAACTTGAGGCCATTTCCTCTCATCATATCACCTGATACTAGGGAGAAGGGACTCACCCCCACCTCACTCCAGCCTCCTTTCAGGGAGCTGTAGAGAGCAATGAAGTCTCCTCTCAGCTTCTGCTTCTCCAGACTAAACAACCCCAGTTCCCTCAGCCTCTCCTCGCCAGACCTGCTCCCTCTGTTGCCCTTCTCTGGACTTGCTCCGGCAAATCAATGTCCTCCTGTAGTGAGTACCTTTGACTGGTCATTCTGTAACAGAGGCTTGGGAATCTAAGTTATAGAGCAAGAAAACTAAAATCACATGTGTACTTCAATTTGTCTTGCCAGCTGCTTCTCTCCAACATTACAGTAATATTTCCTGTTGCAAGCAGTACTTGTAGCAAAGCATAAAAAGCAATTTTTTTTTTCACTTTGAAAATAATCTCATTAATAAGAGAACTTACATTTCACTTGTATTTGTATATGTGGATAACCAGTGTCACTTTTTTGATACTTAAGAAGCACACACACCACAGAGCTGTGCTGTGCAGATGCCATTCACTTCTGTGCAAAGACTGAGCCTCAAGTCTAACCATCATTGATCCCACTTAATAAATCCAGAGCAAAAGCTGACCTAGAACTGCAGTGAATGTACAGGATGCAAATTCATTCTCTGATTAGTTTCAACAAAACATGAATAAACTCAATGCTGGAAATCAGAATTTACAGTGTGACACATGTTGCTGGCTTGGATTTTCAATGACTAAATTCATGGTGATACAATCTCTGACATTTCCGTAGGAGCCAAGTACCCAAAATGAGAGAAACTGATCCTGTACACAGCCTCAAATTCAGAGACACACTCTCCTTCAAGCATCAGAAAAAATAATTTGAAACAGGAAAGTGCTTGTGCAGACTATTTAAAAGTGGGTATTCAGGTCCTACACACTTTTTCTGAGGTGACAACATCTATTCTGTGTAACATCTATGCAATATCTGTGCAGTACCTAAATCTAAAGAGCACAGATAGTGTGCATAACAGTAATACAGATGTGGTCACAGCCATGAAATAGATTAATAGCCTATTGCTGATCAGAATCAGTGAGAAAGGGGAAGCGAAAGTGAAAAACTATGAGAAAGCAGAATAAATCACCCCTAAATTTTTTTATCTTCCACTTAATGTGAGTTAGAGCATGACTTTTGGCCAGAAGCATTAAGGTTTCTGTTCCTTTAAAAACTCTATTCTTTTAAAATAACCCCTCTACAGACATTCCCCTTTATAAATGCTAATTCTTCACTTTATCTTTCTTCACTATCACACTCTCCCTAATGGTATCTAATTATTAATTAGCTGTACAAGGCTGGCCTTACATGGAGTTAAAAGTGGTTTTATGATTTGTATTTTTAAAAAAACTAATATGAAAGCAATGAGAAAGACAGAGTCTAGGACACAGAAACCCTGACCTTCCTTAAACTTGGAAGCAGGCTGTAAAACAAGTTGTTTTTTTTTTTATTGGACTCACACCAAAAGAAGGGACAATATTGAATGTTGAGTCTTATTGAGCAAGAATGACATGGTGTTTATTTTTCACCAACTTACGGTGAAGGTAAATTCCACTGATTTTCCTGTTTTGTTATTGTCTTGATTGGATGAGATTTACACACAGCCTCCAGATGTGGGGCAGCATTCAGAAGGAGGTTAAAATTCAAGTACAAATAGCCTACTACCTAGAGGGATAATGGATTATTAACACAAGTCTCCATTTTCATCCCTCTGGATATGTTAAGGACATGAAGAAATCTCTTGCAAGCCTAGGACCACCATGGAATATAGGCGAACGCTTAAAGACCTTGTGGTTTACACACCACTGAAAGCAATGAGCAGAGCAGTACTACAATTCTATGAACCCATTTCCTGCAAAAGTGATTTTGTCCACACGCATTGAAGTAATAATGTTTCAAATAAGCTCTTTGAATGAATGTGTACTGAATTGGCGCTATAATTGTATCAGATGCTCACAAGCACCATCTGCATAATTAAGATGGTCCCATAATTGAATTATATGCCCGAGCACAGTTTCAAGTGATTAACATTTAAATAACATTTTGAACTCCAAACCAAAAATGACTGAAAAAAATCGTTTTTTAAGAGTAAATAGGGATGTTTATATGGCTTTTACTCTTCACAATGTTTGTATTTTCAGCTCAGTGAAGTCAAGTAATCAAACTATCAGTGAATAAGTACACAGAGAAGAGCAGCTTATCAACTTTTAAACATTCTAGAGATTGCAGGTTGATTTCTGTTGCTACAGAATGGACCAGAAATTATTCTAGGTACATTAGTGAATCAAAAGGAAATTGCCATGGAGAAAAGCTGCACAGAGCTGCTAGAAAACTTATCTTTTTCACTAGCTTTGTGTTTTGACAGCAATGACAACATGAAGAGAATGAAAATGCATCCCAAAAACTGGCTGGCACATCCCACATGCCAGACTCCACTGGGGGAAAATGAGAACTCACCAGAAAAAGGCAGATATAAATTACATAGGCAACTTGTATAGAAGAGAATTGGGTAACAGTTTTGCATAGGGTGCAGCAGAATACAAATCAAATATACATGACTTTTATAGAATATCAATAGCAAAGGGAGTCAAGAATTATCTTTAACACAACTCATAACTGAGAACAGCTGAAGTGGCAATATTAAAGTATCTAGTCAAATACTCCATCACACTAGCCGTCACTGACAAGCCATGTCTAACAACAGAATTGTCTGCCCTTGCTTCCTTATGGACAAAATAATTTTATGAGGTTCCAAGAATGTTTTAAAATGGTGTGGAGTGTACAGTAACAATCTGATTGCCTCTCACTGTGCCAAGATATTAAGACATCTATTAAAATTTATATTTTCTAATGTAATAATTGACCACCATCCATCAGCGCTTTAATTGATGACTCAGTGTGAAATCATCATTATACGTCCTTGAAGCAGCTTCAAGTGTTTCTCCATGTGCAAGACAATGGATGGTGGGCATGATGGTGATGACAAATTTATTCAACAAAAATTAAAATGGAAAAGTCACAAGCTGATAATGAGTCAAGAAGCAAGTATTGAGCATAGTATTGACAGTCCTGTTTTGGGAATACTTTAAAGGTCCCCTTTTGTTTCTGACAGAAAAGACTGCAATTCCAGTTGGAACACCATCCATAAAATCTTGTGCTACCTGTGATGCTACCTGGAGAACTATAAGCAAGTGTTGTTACAGCACCTGGACTTCTGCTTTTCAAACTTCAATACTAACTTATGCATGCAGATAAAGTGACAGCTGATTTTAGATAACCACACAGTAATTCAGATGCTCAACAGAATGAGCAGATTTTCTCACCTTCCTGCATTGCCAGGAAGTTAGTTTCCTGTGTAATAATAATTCAGGGAGTTTCTGTCAGGTGAGTCCAGCACTGGCGTCAGAAGAGCTAACAAATTACACACTGACGTACAAACTAGCAGTTGTTTTGGGAAGCTGTACGCAGACAGGCTACAGAAGTGACACAGAAAAGGCAGATGCTGTTGCAGTCTTTCATTAGTGCTTGACTGTAATTGTATTTCTGTGTCTGGCAGATGCTGCTCCCTCACTTTAACAGCAGTTATTGAGTTTAGTAATGTTATCACAATAGCAGCTCAAATGCAGAAATCTGAGAGAAAAAAGCTTGAGGCAAGCGGCTTGAAAACAATTCTAAAGCTATTAAATGGGTCTGTGCAGAGAGTATTCTGCCCTGGACTAGAAGGACAAAGGTTGCACAGCATCTCAGCTGTAGTCAGAAATATTTTGAGCAATCAAGGGAAAATTCATATGCCATTTTGCTAAGAATTTAGACCTACAAAATCCGAAAATTAATTAGGTTACAAAGGACCTCCAGATGTTACCTGGCCTGAACCCCATTCGAAGCATGACCAAACTATACATATTTAATGCTGATACTTGCTTTTTCTGAGAAATAATTATTTTATCAGATCACAGGCTAATTCAGAATGGCAGGAAGCTTGATTTTCTTCTCTTAGACTCCCCAAACCAGGGTGAGCTGCAAGGCCAGATCAGGTTGCTTTGAGTTCTGTTCAATCTGGTCCTTAAAGCCTTCAAGGACAGAGAAAGCACAACTTTCTGGGCAGCCTGCCCCGTGGTACGACTTGTATTTGTGGAAATGTTTACCCTCACATCTAGTCAGAAGGTACCTTTCTAAATGCCTGTTGTCAATTCTGCATGAGAAAAATGAAGAACTCCATGGAATAAGATTTATTCACCACTCAACGCTGAGAAAGATTGCTATGGGAGGAGGGGAGACTACTGTGCCACAAAGACAGGAAACTCACATTTCTTCCTTCTGGTAGTTACCTACTCTTTGCATCACTGTTTAATGATACCCAAGTAGGCAAGGGTGTAACTTATACAACACAAAATATTGGCACTGATGCACATTCTTTAGTGTAATGTTTCATTTCTTGTTTTAAAAATACTTTGCATGGGTTTGTGCTTCACTGGATTTTCTTTGAGCTTCTAACAAGCTCAGAAAGTACACAATAAATAACTGATAGATCCTGTTTTAAGCCCTTAAGTACTGGGATTAAATTTACAATTACAAATCAATGCGAGCACTTCAAACTTGGCAAAATTTGCCATGGAGATGTTTCCAAGTAACCTCATCAGAAGAGCTATGGGACTTCCAAGTATCTCAAATATTCATCCAAGGAGATGAAGGAGAACAAAAACAGACTAAAAAAGGAAAGTAGCTCAATGCTGAATTTTGGGAAGACTGTTTCTGAAAGGACACACACAACTTGTCACTTCACACAAGTCTATTTTAAATAAAGCTCAGGTGCAGTCGTAAATATACTTTCTACTTTCATTTTTTTCCCAGGTGAGATCATTTGATGCGGAATTCTAATTTTTTGAAGTTTATCTGTTCAGTATGTCTAACTCCAGGCACCAATGTGACTATTGGTCTTTTCTAACTACAGTGCTGAATTTTCCCTAATGATCAGACACTAGGAGAAGGCTGGAAGCTTTTGGCTTCATTTTATAATTTCAATATATATACACCCCAGAAGTACCTGTACTTCTGACAACATCAAAAGAGAGTCCACTATAGGGATTCTTTCTTGCCCTACAAGCCATGAGGATCTCAACCACAAGACCTCAGATGTACATGCCTGAGCCCTTGTATGATTAGCAGCTATGCAAAGTAAATTTCCTCAAGGAAAAGGGTTTATTGAAAACTGATACTTGCCAAACATTTGAAAAATGAGATTTCATTCCCCTGTATTATTTTGCTATACAACCTCTTCAAACAGTAGAGATTTGATGATACCTTCTGGTTCCAAGAAATAAGAGCACTGTTAAGAACACAGTGCATGACGATAATAAAAGGGCTGCCAGGATGTTTGTTTTAATATGGTTGCAGAGACGAAAGTAGATACAAAAAATACTGTTTAACAAACTTGGTGCCCATTATCCACAGCTCACTGTTCTGAGCCACATGATTCACAGTTTCTCTGCGGACTGCCTCTGTTCATTTGGAAGCAAGCAGAGCAACCGTCAACTTTATCTGTCACAAGGCTGCTGAAAGAGAAAGCTGCACAGTGTTATGTTGTGCCCCCTGTGCAGTGACTGGCAGACAGTTTGGCAAACATGAGGGCTCCTGAAAGAGCTTGTCCATGTTCCAGGAAAACTGAAAGACAGGTGAGAAGGACATTTAAATATATTCCAGTTTATAGACAGATGAAGGTTAATCAAAGACCTCCAGGACAGGAGTTCAAAGTGACCACAGCTAATGGTTACTTGAAAGCTTCCACCTTAAACTGAAACCCTTTTCATTATTTTGACATTCAAATGCAAGTTACACAAAAAACTGTCATTAATCAAACACTATTTTACAGCTTGGATGGTTTATTGCCCCAATAAATGAAAGGTTCAGTCTGCTGTTAAAAAACAAACCAAAACAAATGACTCCAGTTATTCACTGTTGGAAAACAGTTTGGCTCTCTATAATCCAAGCTGACCTAGAATTCTCAGAAGACACTCGGTCCGGCCTGCTGGATTGAGAATATGGTACAGTAGCTACAGCAGCTTTCTAGCATCCTCTCTCCTGGCAACTTCAAACAGGATAAGGACAATAACATGGTCCAAGAAAAGCTTCTGTTGCAAAGAGCAGATGGGCAGTTGGACTTGTGTAATAACGTTTGCTGCCGTGTTGGTTACAATTGTGTATTTAGGAAGACGTACAATTTGTGGAATCAGCAACTCAACAGAAATTCAATTGTGATTATTTATGTGGGGAATGTTAACTACTTAAGATAGCTAATTATAATGAAGGCTTCAAGGGCAATATTTTACATTAAATCAGTAGGGTTTAAAAAAACCCCAAACAAAACCAACATCAGACCCCAACAGAAAAACCATGCCTGGTTATTTTCTTGCCAAATATAATACAATATTGGCTTACTCACCCCAGTCTTAAATGACAGAAATACAGAATTCTAACACTAGCCATGCAGTGTAAAACTCGTTAGGAATTCTTTATTTCCCATACACCAGAGCCCAAAGGGGTAGTTCAGGATGCTGCACCTGACTTCGGTGGGTACTGTCTGGAGATGCAAAGCACTTAAACAAAATAATTGTACCAGAATGGAAGTGGAATAGTCTGGGCCTATATTGTGACAGTATATTTAAACAGAAGGATAACAGCATTTCTGGCTCTGACAAGTTTTTTCCAAACCAGTAAATAACAATATTATCTGCTCTGCAATTTCACAGCAATTATTTTTTTCCTTCTAAATGCAATCTCAATGATTTTATACAGGCCCCACAATGACTCCCTGTTTCTGATTGTCTCCTGCTTCACCATACACAAGCACATTTTCAAAAATGCTCCAGCTCAAGCTTAGTAAATTACAGCAGCTACCAGGATACTTTAATCAGAGCATTCTTATCAGTGTGTCTCCAGACTAATAAGAAGAAATCCAATCTAGAGCCCACTGAACACTAAATTAGATCAAATCACAGGGCACTCTTCCAACTGTTCAACAGCAGGTCTAAAACCAACAAACGCCACTTATTTTATCGATATCCATTAAAATACTACAAGCAAACCCATAATAGCTGCTTCAAAGCCATGATCAGGAAAGCATGGAAACATTTGTTCGCATTTAAAGCACCATCATTCAGTGTTCTCCTTGCCAAAACCTATTTTACAGTCAAACACTTTAAAGAAAACCCTGAATGGCTTCAGAGCCATGATACTCCAGAAATCTCATACTGGCACAACCCACTTACACCTTTTCAGCTTTTAATGGTTCTATGGCATACAGATTTTGCCCCCTTAACAAAAATACATCAGTTAAGATGATTCAGACTGGAAAAACAGGCTTAAATATGTAATTGGTTGAAAGCCCACACTACATACAGACAAGGGCTACAACATAAAGGCATTGCAATCTGCCTAATGCTTTATGCAAGTTCTGAATGCACATTTTTATAGGACACTGTGAGCCATGTGTTAAGTGACTGTTACTCTTTTTCTTTTCTACTGGGAAAGATCCTACCTGTAAAGTGTTCTGGGTTAGGAGAACTGTGTATTACTTTGAACTTGCAACCACAAAATACATGAGAAGAAGGACTGGATAAAGCTGAGCTTTTAACAATATAGTTTTTCTCAGAGGTCAAACTGACAAGCTCTCCTTTCAGTGACCTCTCCTTTCACTGGCAGCATCTTCCCTGTACTGAAGGCAACCTGAGCCTGACAATGACTAACATGCCAGATCTATCAACACGAGCTGAGTCCCAGCTTCCAAACGCTTTCAGGCTTATTGTTCTCACACACGGCAAAATGCCTCCCCCACAAAGTACAGAGGCTGGCCATAAAGACACTGAAGCACTAAGAAACATATGAGGTATGGGACAAGACAGAGGAAAGGAGCTGCCAGAAGGACATGCAAAAGCTGAAGACAACACAATTGGCTGCATGCAAGAGGAGATGAAGTGCTTCCCACCATCACAGTTTGGCTGGCATAAACAAACCAAGCTCTTGTCCTTCTTGAGAATAAAGTGGTCTGTGTTTGCAATTATGATCTTATGAATAAACTAACCCTCTGATTAGTCCTTCACTTAACATAGAACAACCAACATGATTTCATATTTTAGTTCCTCGGCTTTGCTCATGGATTTCTCATCTAAACCTATGCCCACTTTTATGTAACATACAAATGCAGCAGAGTGCTGCTGGAGTGATTATATTCCATGGCAATCATGAACTTTTGGATACTCATTTCTGGTTACGCCAAGACAGGAAGGCTCAAAATAACATGTCTAGAAGCTACTTTTTATTTTATATTTCATATAATGTATTGTTTGGAAGTGGAGGGTTATGTGTTACAGAATCACAGCAACATCCAGCTTGGAAAAGACCCTCAGGATCACCAAGTCCAACCAGAACTAATTAACTGACCTATCACCTTTGCTTTCAGAGTGCGTCATCCATGACGCAGAATATGAGGAATCCACAGTAAACTCATTTTACTTTTGCTCCTTCTACTGACTGGCTGGAACTGCAGCCAATTTCTTTCTCTTTGATGGACTTACTGCTTCCCAATGTGATTATGGAGACAAAAGTGAGTGAAATTTGCAATTTCACATTTGGCTTAGGAAATTTTGTATGCTATATTAATAAATACTGAGGACTGTAGGATATGTGTCTCAGCCCTGATCATAGCTGTGTGTTAAATCCCAAATGAAATAAAATGCTCAAATATACAATGCATTCTGAAATAATGTCTCTTGCAACTAAGCCACATTCAGCATAACAACAATATGGAAGTGAGCATGGCTGGTGACAATGAGATCTTCCATATTGCCATTTTACTTTCAAGTGCAGGCACTTCCAAAACAGAAGCCCTCAAGGATAGAGATATTTAACCACAAATGCTAAATGTGTAAAACTAGTTGGATGGCATCCCCACACACACATCAGCCAGCGGCCAAATTTCCTTTCTTGGACTTAAGCATGTCTCTCATTTCCTCCCCACACATAAATCCTCTGTGTCTATTATCCATTACACACCCTGTGCTGTAAAGCTGTTGGCACCTTCATTTTCCCCCCTCAGCTTTTGCCTCCCTGCTGTCTGCCACAGAGACAATGGACTAACACATCCCAGTGAGTTTTCAGTGGAAAAGGTGATTACATTAATGTCAGAAGCTGAAAAAAAAAAAAAAAGTAAATCTAGCTTGCTTGTACAATAAAGAAGAGGAAGGGATCATACTCACAGCAGTTGCAGAGACACAAGATCATCAAAAAGGCCCTGGGGAATCTCTGTGATCTTGTTTCCATAGAGCACTCTGAAAGATTCAGGAAGACAAAATAAATCTTGAGTAAGAGACCAGTTTAGTGTCCTCCCACATCTCTACATTACCATCCTTATTGATCTTGTGCACCGTGCCCAGGATCCGTGGGCATTTCATTTAACTACTGATCTCATTTTCTTTTTCAGAGAGCACGTGGTATTAAATGAGTCGTTATGATTCCGGCTTCGTCTGGTGTTGGAAAGCATTTTTAATGTAGAAACTGGACATGCTCCAAAAATGGTATCTGAAATATTTTTCATTCTGTTGAGGGATTTTTTTTTCCCCCCCACCTCTTTTAGAATTATTTTAACGACTGAAAGGTACATTGTCTGATGCAAAAGCCTAGAATTCTGCTCACTGATACTGAATTTAGAAGCCAGGGAGCACAAGCTGGTTGTAGATAAAATTTCATATAACTGAATTGCTTCAGATATAATAATTGGCATGAAATGTGACACAGGCATCACTGGATAAAATATTATGGCTTCACCAGCTGCTAGCTAATATAAAGAAATAGAGGCTGAACTGGGAACAGACATATACTTCAGAAACTCAAAACTAATTTAGGTATAGTTTAGTTACAAAAATCAGTAAAGATTTAATAACACAAATGAGAGTCTCTGTATATATTTATTCAACCGTAAATATGTATGACTTGATATCCATGATTCAGTTTTAATATAAAAACTTTCTCTTGTTTTTGTTTTAATGGGAAAATGCATATACAGTATTCTCAGAAATTGAGCTAGAGGGAAAGCCAGACAAAACCACCATTATGCTAAGACGTATTACCGAGGGATCAGAGCAAGATCACGTATGAAAGGAATACCTGAATTTCAATCATGGCTAAAGTATTTACTCATGTCATTTCTGCAAGTTGATAAAATTTACCAAATCATAAAGTGAGTTAGGAACTTATATGGGCTCTGGTAAAAGAGAATTAGATCAGGCTCCCTCTGAAAATGTTATGCTTTACCTAAATGTTTTAATAGACTTCAAATTGGGAAAAACAGCATTTATGTAATTTCTGTGCTCTATATAGGACATAGTAAATGGTTGTAAACCATCTCATGACAAAACTTTGTTGGCTGTCACTACACTAGTTAATTCCTGAGCTTTTAAATGTGAAATAATATGCTAGCAATTAATCAAACAGCCACGTGAGGCTTGGATGCTGGCTGAAGTTCTGGCTTATTCTGTCTTTCAACATATGAGATATTAGGGTGAGGTAACATAGTGAAAAACAAGCACTTAGCATGACAGGCCATTTACAACACCCTCTGGCCTTCCCAGAGTATCACCACTTCAGTTTATCCTTCATCAGTCACTGAAAGTATATCACCTCTGTGGGAGAGTTCCCAGACCAGCTCGTTTCTGAGTCTAAATAAAATGAATCTAAATAAAATAACATCGCTTATGAAATCTGAACTTGAAACTTCATTTTCCATGACTTTTCCATTACTGCTACCCAAGACACTAATGATTATCTAGCACTGTATTTTCTCTAAACATATGTAACATAATTTCCCTATCTTTTGCAGAGGCAGGAGGTTGGCTTTTAAGGCGCTGTTACAGTTACTGTTTATTGTGAATGAATGTTAGCACCACTAACATTCTAATTGTTTCCTAATTTCAGCTCCAGAAGACACACACAATTTCCTACTTCGACAAAATTGAATGCAATGTACCTAGATTATTACACTCCAGCCAAAGCAAGACAGAAATGTTGGCTGAACTTTGAAAGGTCCATTTAGATAGCAGTTTCAAAAACACAAGATAATTGAGCCACTGAATTTCACTGGGCTTTTAAAACAGCATCCAAATGGCTGACCACAGACTGCTTTCTGAATGAAGTAACTGATGTGAGCACCTGTATCAGGAAGCAAAAAACCTTTGCAAATAAAATATTTATAAAAGGTTGAAACATCAAGATAAGGCCCACAGAATCCACTACAGTTACATTTCAGTCTCCACACTTTCTGAACAATTCTTTAGCAAATGCAACACCTCTATACAAAGTTCAGATTATAAGCTCTGTCACGTTAGATGAACATCTTCCTTAGCTTCGTGAAGTAGCAGGACCATCAATGCTAATCAATAATGTATAATAGTGAAGCGTGGAAGATGGAGTTCAGAAGCTAAGCTTTACAATACGCAAAAAAAGAAGCAAAACCCAAAATAAATCCTCACGCCAGACTGAGGGTTATTCTGGCTGTAGAAGTAAAAACACTTTGTCAAGTAAAACCCTAAAGAAATCCCAACAATCGCACCTAGGGCAGTACTGCTAAATGCACACATCAAAATAACACTCTTATCAGAGCAATTTACTCTGTTCTTGTGAGACCTCCACTTGGAATACTGCCTCCAGTTCTGGTGTCCCCATCATAAGAAGGACACAGAGCTTTTGAGTAAGTCCAGAGGAGGGACACAAGGGCTGGAGTACCTCTGCTATGAGCTGAGGGAGCTGGGCTTGTTCAGTCTAGAGAAGAGAAGACTCTGGGGAGACCTTATAGTTGCCTTCCAGTAGCTGAAGGAATCCTACAGGAAGGCTGGAGAGGGACTTTTCATAGGGGTTTCTAGCAACAGGACAAGGAGGAATGGTTTGAAGCTGAAAGAGAATAGGTTTAGACTGGATCATAGGAAGAAGTTCTTCAGTACAAAGGTGGTGTGACTCTGGAACAGATTGCTCAGGGAAGTTGTGGATCCCTTATGGGTGACTCCTCCCTGTGGGTGTTCAAGACCAGGTTGGATGAGGCCAAGTCTAGTTGAGAGGCATCACTGCCCATGGTAGAGAGTTCAGAGCAGATTACCTCTGATGTCCCTTCCAACCTAAGCCATTCTATGATTCTATGAATTTTTATTCACTTTTAATTTCAGAGTCATAAGACCATTATGTAATGTTCCACTAATTTTCGACCCTGGATGTGTTCATACATGCTCTTCATTATTATTTTGAGAAAAGTGAATCTGATTGAAAGAGCTTAGAAAAGAAAACAGAGCTTTGATTTTTAGAAGCCATGAAAAGAAAAGAAGCATTTTCAAACCTAATTGAGCTTATGGGCATGTGGCACATTAACATTCAAACAAATTAACAGCTAAACAAAAGTCAGTATGAGAGCTCAGGCACTTGTCTCTAATTAATATTCATGCTCATCACTACACAGAGCCAAATTAGCTAATGCCATTGTCTGCCTGCCATAACAGAGCTGAAGTCAAATGGTCCTACAGAAAGAAGCAAAAAGGAGGAGATATCTGTAATTCCCTGCCTCTCATTTCTTGGGTTCCTGGTTTCCATTTATTCTAATAAAAAGTGCAGAAACTTTTGCTTTCCTCAGAGTTCTCCTGCTTTTTCCTGTTTTTGACAGGAAAGCATACTCACACCAACAAACAGATTAATGGTCAAGTTCTTGATCCAAGACTTCTGTTCTGAAGATGCCAACTGCTTCACTTCTAATAGTACTATGAACAGGTCAGCCTGCAGAAAAACCTGGCTAGGTTAGGGACGTGCCATTACTGCAGCTGCTTTCCTCTACCTCCTGTCATTCTGCCCATCTCAGTAGCATGTGACACGAAGTTTCCAGAAGAACAGTTTGGGGATAAAAAGAAACCAAACAAAAATGCCAAACAAAAATAATACCTTCAAAAAGCCATGTAAAAGAAAACTCATACAGGTCGATTTAAGAACTTCATTTCAATCTCCAATGCTTTTACCAACAGAGATACATTTTGGGAGATTTGTCTAAGGCTGTGTGGTTGCTTGTATCCTACTGTGCAAGCCTGGCACGGGAACATAACCCCTATATGCCCCATAACATAAGCAATTTTAGATACAAAATCTTTTCTATTAAAAATATACCAAAGAAAAGGTGATTTGTAATAAAAAAAAATTAGCTCAGTAACTGCTGCCTATAGACAGTGAATCTGTAAATTTATTAGAATTTATTAGAATACAAATTTATTTGATAATACTTTTATTGGAATACAAATTGCTAATAATTTTACTGTGTGCTCCTCATTATTCATTCACTTCTCATCCTTGCTGGGGGATCAAGTCAGCCACAGGTCTGACAAAATCACTGACAGGTAGAGAAATTATTACCCTAAACATGATGTACATAAGACAGAGCATTCTACGTTCACAATGCTAATCTTGAAGCTAGCAACTCAAGATTAAGCCAAAACTAAGTGAGGCAGCAACAGGTACCCTTTTTCTTATTCCTCCCATCTTTCTTTTTTCATCACATATATGAGTCTCTTTTACAAAGATGGGGACCAGTGGAGAAAAGAGTCATCAGGATGTGCAGAGACATCAGACTTGCCAGGATATGATCTTTATTCTAGTCTTTTCCAGAAGGTAGGTATAAGTAATACCAGAACGAGCAATGTGAAAACTCAGTCACTGTAGTTGTAACTCAAGCAAACTTTTCTCTAACTTTTTGCAGGTGCTTTTTAACATCAGCCACTTCTTATGGCACAGGTGCAGCTGAGCCACCTGAGGACTATATTCCTAGTGGCAGGTAGAGCCATCAGTTTGCCATTTCACTGTTATATGCCTCCAGCATGGCCACAAACCACAAGCAGCAGTTCTTCAAAAGTACCTGGCAGACTGCCTCACAACTCGCAGCAGTTTTCAGGCTGCAATCAACCTTCCAAACAATGGGAAGGACAACACAGACAAACCAGAGATCCCTGGCTGCACCACAAACATTGCAGATCCTTGGAAAAGGCACTCTGTTCAGCTGATCGCCAATAAGAAATTATAAAAATACATGTAGTCACAATCAGGTCTTACACCTGATTCTCACATGCTATTTTAATACTGGCCCGCAAATGTATCTATTCCAAGACACAATTCAGTATTACATTTTCAGTAACTAATTCTCGCTACTAAACTTCGTTCTGCAGATTAATCCAATTAATTTTCTAAGTAGTTAAAGATTGCACAGTGAGAACAGTAACTGCATAGACTCATCTGAAAGTGTGGACACAGATTCAGCTAAAAGCTGGAGACTTTCAAAACCTGCCTGGACATGTTGCTGTGTGGCCTGCCCTAGTTGTTCCTGCTTTGGCAGGGGGGTTGGACTTAATGATCTCTAGAGGTCCCTTCCAACTGCTAAACAATCTGTGATACCAGACAAAGACAGCACTGGGGGCACACATAACAAGTATGTTATCCTAAGTGAGAATGTACTTAAGCATGTAAAGTTAGTTCAGCATGGACTCAACACGGAAGTGCCTCATTGATCCTTCACTGTCTCCAGACACACTCTGACTCCTTCAACAATTTTTGAATAAAGGAATTTGCAAAGACTTTACCGACACGGGGCCTTTCATGTGCTCTGAAATTCAGCATAGCACCTTCTAAGGGTGTGAAACAGTAATTGCTGTGATGTCTTTATTTTACAGTTCATTGACCTACCATACTTGAAATGTAGTTGCAATTCAGCTGCTTTGAAAAGTTGTATCTCAGAATACAGATATTTCCCTCCGGAAGGTGACAAAGAACTCTTTTGGAGGTATGGAATCTTAGCACAGAATCCCTTACTCTAGACCATATGGTTTCCAGCTAAGTGTTCCCTTATTTTGACTTGGCTGAAACACTCTTACTGAAGTGTCAAATTTTGACTTAACGCAATGTCTTTTGCAGTCCTCAGAATGCTTTTAGCTTTCCTTCAGACTGTGAAAACAATTCTTGCTAGGAAAAAATTCTATTTCCCAAGCTACAAACAATGGCACAAGCTCGGTAAGAATTCAAGTTTTCAAATGTGGAGGGATTGATAGAGGTAAAAAGAGCAATAAATTTCTACTATCTGAAAAAAAAAAAAGACATGTAATTTTTTTCCCCCTGCACTACTGAGACTGCAAGTTAGTTTCAATAAATCACAGTAGAACTATCCAAACCAATTTGTTACCTTAAAATAAGTTTGGCAGTTATTACAATAGACAGTGTGTTATTGCAGATTTCAAATCACCATGAATGACATCACATACATCATCACCCAGTCTAAATGGGACTGCTATGTCAAAATCTAAGCTGTCTCTTGTCTTTGTGCCCAGGCTGAGCTAAGCTTTTAAATTGTTCACTAGCTTAATTCACTATATGAACAAAAGCAAAGGAATTCTCCCTTTGCAGTGGTCCAAAATTTATTCACTCAGTTTAACACACTGAAGGCTTAGACTGTTTTGTCATATCTCATAAAATGTCCCCAGACAGTCTGGACATAGCCTTCCAAATCTACATTTGTGGGAAGTTTACTAACCCCAAGAATAACATTTTGATACTATTAACAATAACCAAACGCTGACACAATCCTCTCACTGATATTAGACAGATTTTGAGTTGATTAAATGAAAAAATAATTTAGTTCAGAAAGTGTATGTACCAATCTGGAAACATGAAACTATTCATAACTTAGTCCCCATGTTCTGTGCTGAGCTGTTAACTGCTCCAATGCCAACAAAGTGCAGCTCCAACCACGCTACACAAACTCCACATGCTACAAACACAGCATTTATCAAACTGCTCCAAATTAAGGTAACACAGCTTGCAAGCAACTAATTTTGCTCCCTTTCTCACGGCTGGGGGTACTTTCTGCTTTCCTGTTTATATGGGAAGAAGTACTGGATACCAAGAAGAATCCCTCCAACACAAAAGCCATGGCTACATCACCGTGGCTCACATTTGTGCTGCTCACTATTTTTTTCAGATATGAATAATTAATTATTTGTTTCTCATCCTGGATATTTTATATGGTCCCAAGTACTGCAGTTACCACTACCTCTTACGACCTTCAAAGTATATGTTCTTGCATTGCCTCTGAGACAAATACTTCCACACCTTCAACAGTGCAGACTGGTATAGACATGGAGTTTATTTGTCCAACAGCTGTCACTGAAATTATGTAATATAACTTATTCCTCAAAAATCTCACAGTAGCCTCTTTAAAACTAAAGACTTTTTTTCTCAGGTCTTGGTCCACATCTTTCTACAACTGTTCTCTCAAAAGCAGAGGCTGGATCTTATTTTATCTTCTGTTTTGTCCATTAACATGTTTAGAGTTTGGTTCACACCAAATATATGCTAAGGATTTAAACCCTAGTGTCTAAATACTGAAAGAGAATTTCAGATTCTGCAAAGAATTAAATCCACAGCCCCAGAGTTGACCAGTGACTCCCAGTGCCACCTGCATGTAAGACAACAAGGGGAAAAGAAAAGCCAGAAGACACTGAGAATAATTAAAGAACATTCTTCAATAAGAAGAATGATTCTGGTTTGATTATTGCCACAATCAGGGGGAAAAAACGTTATGTACATGCTGAAATATTTCTAAGAAAAAACAGAGTAAAAATCCCTTGTTCTGCACATCTACAAAAAAGGGAGCAAAATCCCACTGAAAAAAAAGCATGAAGAAAACAGCTACTTTTTTTTTTTTTTTTTCCCCCTTTGTGGGGAATGGAGAAGTCTTGAGTCCTTCCAAGAACAATCTTGCCTTTCTTTTGCTAAACACAGTGAAAAAAAACCTGAAGTTCAAAGTGTTAAGATTTTGTGACCTGTTTGCCTCACATAGGTGACCTTCTTGTTAGAGAGGATCTATAGATTTGAGATAAAAATTATGACCTGCTAGCATATGGCTCACTTAGCACTTCTAAAAGATTTAAGTTTTATACATTTTAGGGAAAACTGCTTCTGTAATAAACATTCCTGTGTTTTGAAAACTATAATACAACATTTTTTCTTCCATAGGTACAATAGGCTGAGTACTCTGAGACAGGTCTGCCTGGAAACACTAACCTAAGTTAGGTCCAGAAGAAAGTAGGTAGCAAGCCACTATATATAGGCCTCCATTAGCCAGCCAGGCTAACAATGTTGGCTCTCTTCCAGATAAGCACTTTCACTCTCTTGGACCCATAGGGAGCACTGCAATTGCATGCAAGCAGGGAGTAAAGAGAGGAGCAGGAAATGGGAATGATGCAAGGATTTTAGGCACTACAGCAATACTCCATGTTTTATAGAAACAAAGTTGCTTGCTTTCATTTGTGCATTAATATTTTCCCTTCCTTTATTCCTGTTTTAACTCAGGTGGCAGAAAAGTCCAGCTGCTTGGTGTGCAGATTAAACCTCAACGGTGTCTCATTAACATGTCACCCACCAATCACATTTGACTTGCATATATGAAAATAAAAGTTACTCTCAGACTACAGTTATGGAGGCCTCAGGCACCAGAAAACCCCATGCTGCTTCAAAGACAAAACACTTGTAAGCAATCTGTCATGCTTCATTTCTGCCTTCTTGTTCCCTCTCCTTTGGCAGCTCCATTGGTAGGGCTGGCACTGCAAAGGACTCATCCTCTCTTACACTTGTCTTTCCACAGTTGACAGAACTGGTCTGGCGACTATGGCAGAGATTAGATGAAAGAAGACCCTCTGCTTCTCAGACGTAGAAACCTGGGGGAGGTTTCTTTGGAGAAAGCCAGATTCTGCAGAACAGCAGATAGTCTTGTTCCACAGAGGTTCAATGAAGTTCAGAAACTTAAACAACTACAGAAGTGACCAGCATGGAAGAACCTGCCAGAGGTCTGAGTGACTGATTGTGGAAAATCAACTCTTATACATTAGCCACAAAGAAAACATTTGCAAGATCTACCTGAAACTAACAGCAAAAGTAAAACTTTTCAAAAGAAAGTAAAAGCCAAAGGCAATCACAATGGACAACTGAACCTAGAGGAAGAAGCTGACAATTTGAAGGCTGGAGTTTGTATCATTGTAGAAACCACAGTCTGGCAAGAGAGAAGAAACAGACTCTGTGTTACAACAGCTTTGTGTGGCTGCAGTAAAAGGCAACAGAAGCAAAGACAAACACTGAACAGAAAAAGACTACTCAGACACAGTTCCCTTACTATATCCCTTTCTGTGCTGCATCTCATCTCTATGCCCTCTCACTTTCCCCCTGTAACCTCCTAGTGTTACCTTAAGCACTATTTTACCCACTTGGATATAACATATTTAAACATCATTTTCTTGAAATATAGTTTTGGATGACTGGGCAGAGGACGTAGAGTCATTTCACTTGCTTCTGTGTACAAGTCAAAACATTATAAATTCCTTCCCAGCTTACAGTCTCATTTCCTCCCTGTCCACTCTGATGTGTTCTGTCTCACTCCTGAGGCCACCTGGGGGTATCTGAATTGGATATAGCTAAAGCTGAATAACTTCTCAGTCAGGAAGTCAACCCCAGCAGAAATGTCCTGCTTATCCAGCTTGCTCCTAGACTGGAAAGCTGTAGCACTGCAGCATCAGCAGTAGTTTCATACTAAGCCAAAACTGCAGTGTTCAATAAATACCATTCTCTTACAAATAATTTCCAGAGAGCACTGAAGGGGATCTGACCATTTCCACAGCATGTTGGCTAATACTGCCCCAACCATTCAACAAAGGCGAGCAACACTTAGTATCTGTTTCTGGAATTCTCCCAGCTGAATTTGGGGCACAAAAAAAGGCCATCATTCTGCATTCTGGCTCAGTTTACTGCAACATGCAAGTTTAGCACTGAATAACTTTCTAATATTAGCACTAGTTAACAAGTTTATAAAGGCTGTTAAAACTATCCAGCATTCAGAGATTAAAACTATGTCAGTGTTTAGAACTATAGAATCATAGAATGGTTTAGGTTGGAAGAGACCTCAAAGATCATCTAGATCCAACCCTCTGCCATAGACAGGGACACCTCTCACTAGAACAGGTCATTCAAGGCCTCATCCAACCTGGCCTTGAACACCTCCAGGGAAGGAGCAGCCACAACCTCCCTGGGCAACCTGTGCCAGTGTCTCACCACCCTCACTGTAAAGAACTTCCTCCTAGCATCCAGTTTAAATCTCCCCTCTGCTAGTTTAAACCTATTACTCCTCATTCTGTCATTACAAGACATTGTCAATAGTCCCTCCCCAGCATTCCTGTAGGCCCCTTTCAGATACTGGAAGGCTCCTATAAGGTCTCCTGGAAGCCTCCTCTTCTCCAGGCTGCAGAGCCCCAACTCTCGTAGCAGAGCTGCTGCAGCCCCTCTGAGCATCTTGGTGGCCTCCTCTGGACTGGTTCCAACAGTTCCACCTCCTTCTTTTGTTGGGGGCTCCAGAACTATACACAGTACTCCAGGTGGGGTCTGAGGAGAGCAGAGTAAAGGGGAAGAATCCCCTCCCTTGCCCTGCTGGCTAACTAAACTGCACTCTTAAAAGTCAAATTGTGTTATATGAATATTGATGACCTAGAAGTTTTAAAACTGTCTTTAAAACTAACAGGTGAAAAATCATTCCAGTTGAGCTTACCCTCTTCTGTCAACCTGGAACTCTTTACAACATTCTCTTCTAGCTCATTCTCCATGTGTAACTTCTGACCTTGTATTACTCTTTTTATCCATTAAAAACTCCAGTATTCTAATAGTACTGTGGGTAGCTAGGTTGAAATACAGCAGCATTTAAATTCAAATTGGTGCTAAAACTGTTTCTGTGCTCTACAAGGCGAAATGAATAGGTGTCAAGAAAACCTACCTTCCCTTTATTTTCTGTATGAAATAGCATTTCAATGCTGCTCCAGCTTAATAAAGTAGTAGTTGCAGCTAAGAAATAGAAACATTTTCATAAAAGCTTAAGTTCTTCCCTAACTAGTTGGAAGAAAACCCCAATAAACAAAAAAAAACTCACAGGAGAATTCAATCTCAGTTCTTCAATACTGAAGAAAAAAAAATAATTTTGGAAGAATTTCCCCTAAAACTGCTCCCTGATTAACACTATCAAACAATGTCTGAGCTATGATAAGGCTTTGTGTGCTGTGGTAAGTTACGGGTCACTAATCAATTCAATTCAAGCGCAAATGTAACTGTAGGATGCAGAGATCCAAAGATGTGACCATGTCACAGAACTACAGAAACATCCAGGTTGGAAAAGACCCTCAGGATCATTAATTCCAACCTATAACCCTACTCTACAAGATCCACTTTCAACCATATCCCTAAGCACCACATCCAAACGACCCCTAGACACATCCAGGGTTGGTGACTCAACCACCTCCCTGGGCAGCTCATTCCAGTCCCTGACAATTCTCTCCATGAAAAACTTTTTCCTAATGTCCAATCTAAACCTACCCAATCTCAGCTTGAGGCCGTTCCCCCTTGTTCTGTCTCCAATTGCCTGTGAGAAGAGACCAGCAGCAGCCTGTCCACTATGTCCCTTCAGGTAGCTGTAGACAGCAATGAGGTCTCCCCTCAGCCTCCTCTTTTTCAAACTACAGAGCCCCAGCTCCCTCAGTCACTCCTCACAAGATTTATTCTCTAAGCCCTTCACTGGCTTCACTGTCCTCCTCTGGGCCAGTTCCAGCACCTCCACATCTCTCTTGTACTGCAGTGCCTAAAACTGAACACCAAAGCTGAGTACAAGGGGACAATCACCTCCCTATTCCTGCTGGCCACAGTATTTTTAATACAAACCAGGATACCATTGGCCTTCTTGGCCACCTGGGCACACCACTGGCTCCTGTCTATTACAACCCCCAGATCTCTTTTTGCCAGGTAGCTCTCCAGCCAAACTGCCCCAAGCCTGTAACGTTGCTTGGGATTGTTGAGACCCAAGTGCAGGACTTGGCATTTGCTTTTTTGAAATTCATCCCATTAATGTTGGCCAATTGGTCTAGCCTATCTTAACTCCCTCTGAGAGCCTCTTGACCCTCATTCAAATTGACACTGCCACCTAACTTGGTGTCATCTGCAAACTTAGGGATGACACTCTCTATGCCTTAATCAAGGTCATCAATAAAGATATTAAAAAGAAGTGGTCTCAACACAAATCCCTGAGGAACACCTCTAGTGACTGGACACCAACTGACTTTAACCTGATTGACCACCACTCTCTGGGCCCTCCTGTTCAATCACTGCTTTATCCAGGAGACAGTGTACTCATCATGTCAGTAACCTTGGGGTTGCTGATCTATGAAAGAATTACTAGAAATGTGTAAATGGTTCTTCCTTCTAATGCTCATGACCAATCTTTCATGTATAAAAGATCAGATGCTTTGCACAAGCTGGCAACTGCACACAGAAACGAAGTTCTCTCAGACAGCACATTATAATTTTTATTTCCCTTACACACAAGCTCTCCCCAAATGCTCATTCAGCTCTTTCTACTTACAATGAAATGAGAGACTTCAAGCCTTTGAATGCATCAGGTGCAATGTCAGATATTTGATTCTTGCTGATGTCTCTGCAAAAAAGAAGAGAGCGTTTTAAAAAAAGTAATCAGGAAAACATTTTTGCTGTAGTTTGTTGGAAGAATATACTTGATAAAAAAAATATATATATTACCATGTCACAGAAATTCTGAACTGTGTAAGGACACAGATAGATCAGAAGATATCAGTCAGTATGACAAACCATAGTCCCCACAAATTGTTAGTGTACTGCAGACCCTACCAGGGAGCCCCAGCAAGAATCCACCCTTTCAGCTATGATGTGAGTGGGATTCAGTTAAAGCCTGCTGTCATTTTCAAGGGAAAGTGTGTTCCTGGTTTGGAAAGTACTCTTCAGTTCTAACCAGAACCAACCAAGCACACACAGGTAGCAACTACATCACAACTTCTTTACATATGGAGCCGAATTTACCACACTTGGGAACCAGATGCTCAGAACTGGGCACCTTCTCATGACTGTCACTGCAATCCAATCTTTGTGTCAATCACTTCAACCAGGTGCTTAGCTACAGGAATAACTTTCAGCCACCTTATTGCATTCACTGACAGCTGGTATCAGTTTGTGTCAGCAGTATCAAATCTTAACTGATAGCTGAAGCTGAAGTAATGCAGTGTTTCATGTACATCTTCACTGTTATTTCCACTGGGGCACACACTAAAGATTCCAATCAGAATTTGTTTTAAACAAACACCACTTGAACAAGAACTTGGGAATCAGAAAGTAAGAAGGTTTTCCTTTTTATATATGTTTTGAGCTGCAAATTCCGTTGGTTTAAATTTTAATCAAGTCCTCTAATTGTTTTCAAATCTAGTCACATAAAGTGGGATTTTTTCTGGTGTGCTGTTGGTTTTGTTTGTTTCTTTGGTTTTTAATAAGGCTCATGAACTGCTCTGCAATCTACTGATGTTTTCTGTTACAACATCCTGCCTACAAGGGTAACATTCAACGAAGGTTTCCACTTCTTCACCTCATCTGACAGCAGCCAAATTTTTGACAATGAAAACAGGAAGATTTGTTTTTATGCAGGTTTTTGTGAAACAATTTTAGAATGTCTGCTTGCATTTGCTGCTTTTTATGTAGTAATTCTTATGCAAGCAGAAGTGAATGAATCTGCTATTTATTGAAGAGCATACTAAAGTTTTTTATGATGACATGAAATTACAAGTTTGCTGAACAATGACAAGCATCTGAAAAGGGACATCTAGTTTTTGAAACAAGCATTTCAGCACTATTTTATTGATTCACTACATTTCAACATTTCCCTCCTTTCTCTCTCCTCACGTCTGGATGCTAATGAGTGTATAACTAATGGTGTCTGAATGTGCATAAAAGCCATGCTGGGCGATGGCACTCACCCACTTTGTGCAGATGCATTACAATCAGATAATTAGGCACAATATTTCCTTTCTGTTAGATCCCAAACTCCATTGCTGCTGGATAAGGAGGCTTCAACTCCTTCTGACTTCACTGAGGCAAAAGAATTCAACTATGTTCCTCTACTTTTGCTCCCTCCCTTTGGTAAGATCATCCTATTCTGTGCTTGACTTGCTGTAATGGGTTAGAGTCGATCCCTCCCCAAAAGCTTATTGTAAATCTGCCCAAGAGAGCAAATTCACCACTTGCATCAAGACAAAGAGATCTGGTTTTTTCTAACCTGCATGACTAAGCCAGTTTGGACCATGAGGCTCATTTTCATAGTTTAGGGTCTCAGAGCAGCTGAGTCTATATGAGAGGGAGGTAGGTTGGAGTAGACGATCTGTAAGGTCCTTCCAACCTAAGCCATTGTATAATGATCATATGATTTTCTGAACCACTCAGTGGAAATGTGGCTCTTTAGCTGTAAATGTAATAAACCTATCAGGATTCCACCCAGGCAGGGTATAGTCTCCCTACTCCTCTGACAGAGATATTCTATCAAAAAAAGTTGTTGAACACATCTTGAAGGGTGTGCTCAGTTACCAGTTAGTTTCTGAAATTGGAGCAAGGATACTCTGTAAGTCTCTGTATAATATAGGGCTGTATAGCTTAAATGTCTTTACTGTAAAAGGTTTTGAAACAAAATAGATTTATTTTTAGATGCAAATATAAAAAACTATGAATAGCACTGGATAACCAATCTCTTTGTTATCTAACATTATTATAAACAGATTACTTGATTATCTCTAACATGTAAATTGGCCCATTCTCATTTGACGAGAGGACTCTGCAAAAATCCATGTCATATATGGTTTAGTTTCTAGAAGATGCTTAACAAAACCAGCCAATGCCACACAGCTACTGTGAAACCTCTGCTAATATATGGTAAAATTAATTTGCTAACATGAAATGCTACTACAAGCATCAGAGCTAGAGACATGCAACTCCATCTTTCAAAGTGGCTCTGTGCATTTGGCTCTTAGTCTTTTGCTACAAACTTAAAAGCCTCAGAAAAGCAAAGACAAGGTGTGAGGTAATACAATAAACTTTGGAACTTGCAGGCTAGAAGTTACAGAACTTACAACTACTATGTAAATTAAATTGAAATGGCATTTCTGGATCTGGATACTTCATGCAATAACAACTTCTCTGCCTGAAGATGGGATATATCTACTTAAAGCCCCTCAAAACTCTTCTAGAGCCCTTGAATAATTGAGCACAGGGCTAGGATTTGCTAAGTTCATTCCCAAACTAGGAGATCTTAGATTACATAAATTCAACTGCATATTTGAATCGTAGAGGCACTAAATCTTCCTTCAGAGACAGACATGTTCATCTTCATGTAATTAATTTTGTGAGAACACGTGGGTAATTATGATAAAGGCCAGGACACAAAAAGATTTTAGTTCCTTTGCTAAAACCTGACCACCAAAGTAACTCTCCCAACCCTGGAAGCTCTTAGAAGAGAAATTCTAAAGAGCAAATTTCAGCTAGACACAAGTTTAACACTTGAATTCATACACATACATCTTCTGCTATCTTCTCAACCTATTAATACCAAGTCATATAAAGAGTAATTTTGAGAATTTTACCTAAAAAGTAATCTCAGTGATCCAATTATTAAAGAAGAGGAAATTGAATGATCTTGTAGGAAATACTCAAGTAAACAATCAAAATACTGAGAGTGAGTTTCTTATTCCTAACATTCCTGCACACTTATTAACCAGGAGAAAACCAGAACACAATTCACAATGTTATGCTAATGTCATCCTCTGAACCATATAATATTACTATTAATAATAATTCCTCATTTAGATTCTTCATTTGTACCCTGGGTAAGGCATCAATTAATGAAATCAATAATCTTCATGTTATTGCACTGCTCATTGAAATCAGTGACAGAAATTAAAAAAGGCTGATGACTTCAGTGTTACTGAATATGCCCTTCCTCTATAAGGAAAAGGATGGGTAATTCTTTTGGTTTAAAAGGCAGGATTTTGACTGAAGTACATTTTTGTGTTAGCAGGTACTGGGAACCCTGCACAATGAAAAGGTGATGTCAACAGTTTCTTCAAACAGTGCAACTGATGTCCTTAAAATTTTTGTATGAACAGCAATTCCCAATTTACAGTCTCATGGTCCAGAAGGAATAGCATTTTAACAAGGTGACAGATCAATAAACAAATGGCAGAACATCATGTTGGCTACGGGACATTCTGCAACCTATCTCAAGTTCTTGTACAAAATGCTGTAACATTAAGCATGCCTTGCTACAGATCACCTGGCACAATAACTAGGAGTTTGGATCTCAATGACTGTGCCAATTACACTCCAGAAAGCTGCTGACACAATTTTCTAATAAGATTCTGCTGTGAAATTTGAACATTAATCATTTCACATAGTAAGTGCCACACCAGGTTGAGCAGTTAGTCAAGGTAGAGAGCACTTTTTTGGTCAAGTCCCTTAAAACTAGAGTTCACCAGTCATGAAATATGAAGGGACTGTAGAACACTGCCAAAATCTAAAATTAGTCATACCTCAAAAAGATCCAAGTAGTGAATTTAATAATGAAAAAGTTACCAGTTAGGTCACTGAAAAGAGATTAATCATTTTTCACTGAAATTACTGCCCTGCTATCTAATACAGTACTTCTTTAAAAATACATACAGCTATATTGAAAGTGAGACAGAAGAACAGGGCTCTGTAAGATAGATGATTTGACCTGTTAAATATTAAGATCCATATTTACATCTCTGCAATACTAGGAAGTCACTAAGATTGGACTGGCAAACATAGTAATTTGAGTCTTCAATCCAAAGGTACAGCACAAACTCATTTCAGTTTCCAAAGAATTAACTATCTGGTAATCCAGTGTCTTCTATGATATCAATAGTCTCTTCAAATAGTGCAACCAATGTCCTCAAACTTTGTGTAAGAACAATGATTCCCAATTTACGGCTTCAATGTCCAGAAGATACAACATTTAAACAAAGTAACAGATCAATAAGCAAATGACAAAACATCACATTGCCTATGGGACATTCTGCAACCTATCTCAAGTTCTTGTACAAAATGCTGTAATATTAGCATGAGCTGACAATTTCTTAATTTTAGTAAGCACTGTTCACCTTTTCAGGCAGTCTTAGCATGGAGCTACAAGGCCTTCTGAAAGTTACTGGTCCAGTGGTACCCATCAATTCTTGCTGCTATGGCAAAGCAAGGCTAACTTCTTTTACCCTTGTCTGTATCATTGTGCTACTGTCACAGCAGCTCTCATATATAACTTAAAAGAAAGACTGATCAGGGGAAAGTCTAGGTTACCTGCACGAGAGCGTTGCCACAAACTGTGATTGGTTTTTTTGGTGGTTTTCTTTGATTGTTCTTTGTTTTAAATCCAAAGAGAAAACAAAGAGCTAAGAGCAAAGAATTTTCTGTGTATCTACTGTTGACTAAGAAACAGAAAAAAAAAAGTTCCAGAAGGTTTCTTTGCTTTCTTGGAAACAGTCAACCCAAGTCAATGTCAGGATATTGAATGCACTGCAAGACACCCCAAACTACTCTGCCAGAACACCCACTTCTGCTGTAACTGGGGTCAAATAAAGTGAAGTAGTGCAAACAGCTACTGGAATGAGTAAAAAAATCCCCAGAAACTTAAAATCTTTCTGAGGAGGTAGATTCAAAGTTTGAACAGACAAACAGCTAATTAGCTCACATTGTTTATAATAGGAAGTGAAATTAAGCATTATTAAGGATTTCATGCACTCTTAAGACATCCTGAATCAAATTCCATTGTTGCTTACACTTTGAAGAGATTATTTGTGCAATCCCCAGTGATTTCAATATAGAAATTGCCACTAAATTTCTAAAATAAAGATAGTGAACTTGAAGCTAGAAGATTCATGATCACTCTTGCATGTTGGTCTTATTAAAACTTACATTCTCTTAAGCTTCTTGTACTGGGTAAAAGCTCCAGGGGGAATTATTTTGATGAGGTTTTGTTCCAAACGTCTGAAAACAAACAAAGTAATATACATGTTAATTACACAATTATAGGACAGAAATAACATTAAACATGATGGCAAATTTTTATATAAATATAAAACAACTTTATAGAGTTTTTATGAGAAACAGATTTTTCTTTTGAAAGCCACTAAATGGAGAAAATAAGTGAGAAACTAACTTAGAAAATGAAATAATCTCATTGATTATGCTAAATCTGCTTAGAAAAAAAGTCACAGGCTATAGAAATTGCACCTGGAATTAATAAAAACCTAGTAGGCATATTTTATTATTACTTAATCAAAGTTACAAAGTTAGGGTAGAAAATACAGAAGTTTTCCTCTACTTGCTGCTGTAAATGTAACCTAACTATCTAAACTAGAAGCTATGTTATGTTGTGACAGCTTAATAAGCAGATTAATAATACTATCAGAGAGATTCAGGAACATGATGAAAAACACAGTGGAATTCACTGCAATGTGAATCCAGATTTTTAGGAGAGGGGGAGGAAACAGAATAAAACTCAACTGCATCTCCCTGTTTTAACTACCAGATAGTGAAGGTGTTCTAAAATGTGGCCCAGACTCCAGAAAGTGCTTTTGTTTTCACTTCCGAGATGCAGTTTGAACGGAGTGTTCTTTAGGAGGTGTAAGTGCAAGGATCACTAACATAAAATGTACACAGCTTTAAGATATCGCATATGGTAACCACTAAGATGAATTTCTGTTCCTTCCCAGAGGTATTTTCAAATTCCCCAAATACCTGCTAAAAGGACTGTCTTCTCTTCAGATGAACCCTAAATACTCATCCCAATTAGAAATGTAGAAGCAAATCCCCATACTAGAAATTTGCATGACCACAGCAGCTAAAATTCAACAGTCAGACATGGAAATGAAAGCAAGATTTGATTTTACCCAGCCTTTAGTTATTATTCAAACACTGTATATCTTTAAAAAAAAAAAAAGTCATAAAAAGAAATGGTTTCTATAGCAAAAATCTATGGTTGGAAGCGGTTTAGAATTGAAATACAAAAACATACTGGAATGACAGAATGAATCACTCTGGTCATTTAGAGTTACTGCAGCAATGCAGAAAGGGAAAAAACAAGTTAAATCCAGGAAAGGAGATAAAATGAGATGCAGGGAGAAGTAAAGCATGATTTTTAAAGGACTTGGGAATAATGTAGAGAAACTGTGTAAAGCCCATCAGTCCTCTATTGCACAAGGTATCCTGTTGACAGACAAAATCAATATCCCCTTGAATCCCCTCAGTTACACTTTACAAAGCTATTTAAGACCAGAATATTGTGATACTTGCACAGCCAACTTGTGCAGTTAATGTGCACTCACTCTTACTTCTGTAGCAGTCTGTTTTAAAGGATGTGATTAGAGTTAATTCTATCCCTTGTTTTGTGAGTTGCATTAGTGGCTGAGATTTCCCTTCCAGTTGGTCTAAATATAACATGCTTCATTTCTGGCGAGTCCACAGTGAAATGCAAATTTCTGTAAGCTTCAGCACGCTACTATTGTTGGGTGTTTGTCACCAGAATTAGCAGTACACATACTCTTCCCATAAAGGCTTTTTGTCAGCTTGCCAGTTTGGTCTTTAACTCCTCCCAAGCACTTCTACGCAGACATTTCCAGGAACAAAAGAGGGCCATGCCAGTCCAATTCCCTTGCCTTACAGATAGAAACTTTGGGTTCACACATGCTGCACATAGAGCACCACACCAGTCCTTACAGGGAACTCAAATATAGGGATGGGGGGGGAAACACAGCCCCTTTTAAAAATCACTTAAAATGCCAAGGAAGCCTTAGTAATTCTAGAGCAGAAATATACACAGAAATTTTGCCCAAGGAGAAAAAAGAAGGGTAAACTTGGAATATCCACAGATCCTGAGTAATAAGAACAAAAAAAAAAAAAGATCTTTCTAGAGACAGATCTTTTTCCACAACTAACTTGTGAAATTCTACTGAATTGTTCCTCCTTTCCAAAACTGTGCAGCAGATGGCCTCTACAGAAACCGACAATGCTGTTGTCATCTGCTGCTATGTTTTCACCTTAGCTCCTTAGATTCTTATTCTATGAATGTCTTTGTACATGAAGGACTAAAATCCACATATAACAATGTATCATGCTTACTGCACTACATTTTGCAGATGAAGCCACAAGACTGTGGTCTTATCAGCGTTTTTGGAGGCGGATTCCACCTCAGGTACAAAATACATCTGGATCGTGAAGCCATCATGAAGATGATGCAGCCTTAAATAACAGGTATTTAAAATGTATGAATTTCTTAATTTGGGTATTTTGTTCATAAATGCATAGATTGCAGGTATAGACTGAAATGCACACGGACAGTTTCATAAATAAAAATAGTAGAAAACAAATTTTTAATTAAAAAAAAAAGTGATTTCACCACATCTGAGCTCATAAATGACAAGTGAAGGAAAGTTCAGGACTCAAAAAATCTTAAGGAAACACCAGGGGTGTTGGTAATTTCAAGGTGCTGAAGGCTTAATTATAAACCACTGCTATTCATGATATAATGGGCAACTGCTGATAGAAGTGTCATCTTTTGGCTAAAGTCNAAAAAAAAAAGTGAAAATCTAATCTAAATTTCACACCCACGTCTAATTTCAGACAAAATTACCTAGTTTACCTAGAATACGACCTCTGGAAAACTGCAGTTTTCAGCATCTATCCCTGTATACTGTGAAGTGCTATCGTACATTATAAACCACCTGTGCTAGCGTAAAGCAGCATCAGTGAGTTCATCTTTTTTGGTGGATCACCAAAATACACTACAAAATCATTTTACTACGTATTTGAGAACTCTGTACAAGAGACAGTGCTGAAAGGCTAAATTTTGATCATTTGAACTCCTATCCCCCATATTTAAGATTTTGTACAGCCCAATAAAATTCTCCTTGATTTTCCTCTGGTATTCCATAATAAGATCTATTTAAAAGACTCTACGAGTCAGAGTCATAAAACTGGTAAAATAAATTGGCCATGTTCAAATCTCTCAGGGGCTTTTGTTCCTCCTTTCAGTTACTGGTTTCCCTGTGCCATGTCGCCTGCTGCCAGCTGTATCACTTAGATGAACTGAAGCGTATCACCCACCTTGTGACACACAGCAATGCTCTGTCTGCCTTTCAAAGCTTTATTTGTGAGTCTTTGACAACAACATCAAAGGACAAGAACAATTTCCTTTCTCCTCTATAGTATATTATAAGAGATTGGAAAGTATGAGGGACCCAATGGATTCAGGTGCATTTTCTAATATGATGTTAGACAGGATAAAGTCGTCCTTCTTCCCACTCTCTTTAAATGAGTTTGCAGAAATGAGAACATAAAAAAGTAAACATATTGGAGGAAAAAAAACCAAGGGAAACTATGCAGTTATGCTGGGTAAAATATCCCAGATGAAAGAATAAGCACTCAAATTCCCGTGGTAATTCACCTCAGAGTTCACTGAGGTGCAAATCCCTTAATCACCTCCTCATCAAGCTCCTGTACTGCTCAGACCAAGGATGGCAAAACACAAAGGATAAAAAAACTGCCTAATGCAGCCTTCGTAGAGCCAGCTCACACTCTTGGGAGTGACGAAGCCATTTGTCTTGAAGAGTGATTCCCCCTGCAGAGTGGGGGAGACAGACGTATTAATTTGGGCTTTAACTATCTCTCCTTTATTGAGGGGTAGAATGAATTTGTTATTTGGGTCCCTAATGGAGCAGTTTGCTAGCAATTTTCCCATTTCAAACACCGCCTCAGCTGCTAATGTGTAATGTTTTGTCAAGCTTACCTAACCATAACATAGACAAATCGCTAGCTTGGAGAAAAAGAGAGAGGGAGTGAAGCATCAGTACTGATAATTCTTAGCTGTCAGATGAATAGAGCCTACAAATGAGATAGCCATGCTCTATTAATGGTGTCACCGAGCTCTTGCCTGAGATGTGTCACAAACGTCCCTCTGCACCGGGCAGTCACCAACTTCCCTGCTGGGAGCGAGACAATGGGCGCAGATGAGCAGGGTACTTCCTGGGTGGCATTGCCCTGCTCCTGAGGCCAGGGCATTTTTTGGGGTTGCACCTGCCAGGCAGTTAGTAAGCAAAAGCCACTACAGAGACAAATGAAAACATCAGATTGGTGTGCAGCAGTAACCTGTAGCACACTTTCATGTGGCAGGATGCATACAACCTGTGTGAAGCTTCTTGGGAAGGGCTTTTTTCCACCCTGTAAGCAGAGATAGTTAGGGTCTGTTTTGGGGGAAGTAAGCAGCATATGCATCCCCAACAGTGACAAAGTCTCAGGCTGGGAAGAACCATTTACATTAGGAAGACGGGAACTTCTAGAGCACACAACAACCAAGACTGAGACTGATCTTCTTTGCCAAGGAGTGAGAAAAACTGGATAAGAGCTGCTTGGACCGTTGTCTTGCATTTATCTCATATTTTGGACTTACATATCTTATAATACATTTTGGACTCTGATGAAGAGCAGCCCACAGATATTTAAAGGGAACAAACCATACCTAAAATCTGGTCCTCTTCCTACAAATATGGGCTAGATCTGATTCTTGTCCTGACCCCTTTCTTGCCTCTTCATATGAAATATAAACTCTGTTCCTATCATGCACAAAAGGTTCAGGCAGCTGCACTAAAGTATTTACTCCAAGACATCCCTGGACAGGACACATTCTTGCTGGGAGGGAAGGAATACAGCCCTACAGTTACTTGTGGCTTATTCTACAGGGAAAAGCTGCAGTTACTACACTTCACACCACAGCGCTCCAGCATTGCAGGAGCAAAGTGCAGGCGAAATCCCTGCAGTCAAGTTGCTTCAGGAAGTGGTTTTGGACACATATTATCAATTAACAGCCTTTTTGTGGCTTTGTCTCCCATTCCTCAGTTCTTTGACAGGTAGAAAACAACGTCCTTTCTGCTGGCAGGACATGCAACATTTTAAATATCTGTGCTTACTGGTGTTTTAACAGAACTTCAGTCTCTACCTCAGCCAAAGACTCTGCCACCACTATAAAAATCCTGAATGCATATATTGCCACAAGACATTTACAAAATCGTTAGTATGTATTATAAATACCTCTCATTGAGTCTGCCTTTGGAAGTGAAGACGTGAGAGCCACTGCACTATCCTTCTGTATGAACACAAGGTGACAACTAGAGTGTCTCTTCATATTCTGATGTTTGCTGTTTATTTTCAGGGTCTGGCTGTTGAGCTCCTGCTGTAGTTTTAAAATAACTGCTCCTTAATTATTCACCTAAGGGATTATCTTTACGAGACAAAATCCTACCAAGAAAAAAGTTACTTTTCAAAATAAATCTACCTAGGAAGCTACACAGACCATTCTGCTCACCAAAAGGCATGTTTCAGAATGGAACCAGATGTTTCTATATGTTCTTTGGTACCGTGGTGTTCATCTAAAAGCAGTGTTACTCATACTGGGTCTCCTTACATATTACAGTGAATTTAGTTTAAGCTGACACAGCTCTATAGTTGAGCTGTTGGTCAACTATCTGCTGCTAAATGCTGGATTTGCAATGACAGCTCTGTTGGCGTATGTTAATTTTGCATTAAATGTGGTAAAACAGGAAGACATCAGAGAAATCTTAGACTGGTATTTTACAAGACGGTTTTTGACATAACACCAATATCTCTGGCAACATAAACAGCCAGAATACAGTAATATACTGCCAAATCTCAAGGTTTCTCCATCTACCATTGTGATACTTTGCATTCCCAAGTGGAATTTTTGACACTTCTCATCACCTTTCATTGTTATTTCTGCTGCTAGCCTTATTAATTTATTTTCCTTGCTTCATCCTTGGAGTGAGGGTTCAGGCATCCAGCAAGCTTGCTGCTGGCACCTGAACTCCCTCTCACTGCAACTACATCACAGCCTGAACTGTGTGGATTCTGTCCAGACATAACAGCAGGGACTTCCTGTAGCCACCATCAACGGGTACAACTAGTGAGGGTGTCAAAGGTTAAACAGAAGCTGGTTTGGGGTAGAGTCCAAAATAATGTCTTTCACTCTTATTCTGGACTGAAGAGAGATAACTTCTCATCACAGGAGGATCTCTTAGGTCACATGAACTTGGAGTTTGCAGATGAATTTTATCTGCATATAGGCATGTGGCTGTGAACACAAATCCATGACAGAGGGTCATCAGTTTGGAGAGGTTTGGCAGCTTCCAAGTCTCTGCTGCTGAAATGCAGCCTAACTTCATTCAACTAGAGTGTCCATGTTCATCTGCATGATGTTGGGGTATAGCAAACAGCAGAAACATGGATTCCACTCCTGGATTTTTGTGGCATCCAGTGATTTGTTCAGGTTCTGTCTAAAGCAACTGCACCAGCATTTAAGCAAGAGTTCCTTATTACTGATTTGGATACATCCTATCCAGTATTATTCTTAGCTTATATAATTATATTTCTCTTAATTTCACCAGACAGACTACTGTAAAGGTGACAAAGCAAGTTTGATATGAAATAGCATAAGTCTGAGTTCAAGATCAGTTTCAAGATGGAAGGATATACTTTAGATTTTGGAGTTTGATTTTAAGTCCAATCATCTGCAAAGTAATTAATGCAGCATAGCACAATGTATTCCAAGCACAGCTCCTGTTGACTTCTGTTGCAGCTGTAAGTCCTCAGCACTTCTTAATATCTCAGCAGAGTCAGACAGAAAACAAAGATTACATCACCAGTGACCACCCATGAAAAGTTTGTGCAACTTACTTGCCCAGAACCAATTAATAAAACCACTGGCAAGAAGAGATACAAGCCATGTCTCTGAAGAGCATCTATGAGCTTATCTTACCCACAGTCCCCATTGCACAATTTTCCTGTTTCTGCAACAAATAAACAGATCCTACATACACAGGCTCTCTTAGTCTCAGTCTGTCCTGATTCCTCAGCCTTCCCAGTTCCCATCCATGCAACCCAGTGTCCCAGCCTTCCTGCCACATCCCCAAAGGCCACATGCAGAATTTGTCCCCCAGGCTCAGCAATCTCAGGACTAATTACCAAATACTCATCACTTTCTCAGATTCACCTTATCAATCTGTTTTTATTTCATTTGTTTCTCATCTTATGTTTTGTTGTTTCCTCAATTGAGTTCAGCCATTTTTTTTTCCCCAACAGTTTCTGTACTGGGCCCAGTTAGCCTTTATTATTTCAAGTGTCTGTCCCAACCCACAATCCAACCCTTAGTACTAGCTATTACACAAAACCTTCTTTTACACAATCTGAAGATCACTTAGAGCTACAGTGAGCAGTGCCAGAACTCGTGCCAGTGTCACTGCACCAGCAGTCCAAGAATCTGCCTGTCTCTGGGCATCATAGCATAAGGCTCCTCCACCATGCATTCTGAGGCCAGACAACAGCAGAAGGACCAGCTTTTGGGGGCCTGTCCTCTGCTTCCACTCAGAAAAGACTCTCAAATGTTACAAAACACAAAGGCAAAGGTAGACATCCCTGCACTACTAAGATGAACAAAATTCTCAGACAAAATACAGCCTTGTTTGTAGTGATAGATCAGTCTGAGACAACATGAAAACTCCACTCTAAACAAGGGACAGAGGAAAAGTGTACTGAGGTGGGAAAAAGGTTAATAGGAAGTTATTGTTTCAGTTACTGTCCAGTACTGGAAGTCATCAAACAAACCTGGGAAGAAGCACTTTGAAGCAAGCACTGTTTGAAGCACTATAGACATGGCTCTCAATGTCATTATCCCCACCGCCCCCATCTGCAAATGCAGGAGAGCTGTTCTTTCCCTGGCATAAAACCAGTCAAACACTAATGACTGAAAACAGGCAGACAGCACCAGATCTCAAATCCATCCAGCCCACGGTTCTGAGCCAACAGCCCAAACCACAAGCTGAGCAAAATCCACTGTTGTGGCAAGAGTGTTTCTCACAACATCCTTCCAAGATGCAGGGGAGTGAGTTGCAGGCACAGCTGGTAGCCTTGAATTTAACCGGTCTCTCATACATCCTGGCTTTGCTGTCTTTTTGGGCTGAGCTGTCATTCAATCTGACAGGCACTGACTAGGAGGTTGTGATCAAGTCTAATCTGAAAAACAGATTCTCTGGAGACTCTGTCTCCTACCAGTTTGTAGGACATGCCTCGCTCCTTCTATCTCTCCAAGGTTAAGTCCATTCTGCATTCATACTGTGTTCCCTCTTTAAGTTGCATGCATTTTCTCTCAGCCTTTCTGAATAAATGCAAACTTCTTTTATTGAAGATGCTGTTCAATGACTGTATTGTTCATTTACCAGCAAACCATCAAGCCGTATTTGTTTTGGTATCTCTTTTTCAGTAAATGCCTCCAGGTGCTTAATGACTTTTGTTTTGATCCAAGTATTCATGCTAAACTTTTCTATGCTTACTCTCAAGTGTTTCTCTGTAACAAATACTGTTCATTTCTCCTCTGAAAAACACAAGAGAACTACTCTGGAGGCAGGCTAACATTCAACATAGAGTCTGTATTCCTCAGCTTCAATTTTCTTGTAACTCATTTTTTCTCAGTCAATTTGGCTGCTGACGCCAGCTCCCTACTGAACAAGAAGCTTTATAAAAAAATGAATTGCATCCTGTACATTCTAGCTACCTGTTTTATAAAATTATGAAAAAGCAAGGTTGAGATACTTATTGCTGGCTTTCCTAAATTCTGGTACTTAATAATAAACATTCTTGCAATGAGGACCCTCAGAATAATCACCTTGCTAGAGGTGTAATAGATTTACACAACTGAGTTCCATGTCACATATGGCAGAGGTGAGCAGTAAGGGAAAACTGGTGTCATATGATGTGTTTTATGTTCTATCACAAGCAAGTCACCTGTTCTGTGATAGATTTTTATCAACAACCCCAAATTTTGGACTTTCAGCTTTGTCAGAGAAGGTTCAGCCTACACATGTTAATGAAGAAAGGGAGAAAGGCTGAGTAAAAGATCTTTAATTAATATTAAAAGACAGAGTGAAATGTAGGTCACACCTAATAAGCATGTCAGTGTAACAGCTGTGTGTGGAACAGCCCTCAGTCAGGGCTTCTTAGCAGACACACGCTGGCTTACAAAGAAATACTGAGTTAAGGGGAAATACAAGAAAGCTGGAACTGAATGCAACTAATAACCAAACAAAGGAACTTGGAAATGCACCAAGTGGAACAGAGGAAGGCAGAGCATTTTAATACTATCACATAAATATTATGAATGGAGTACAATCTATAGGGGGAAATGTATTTTAGAGCAAGAAGTATTTACAATGCTAGACAGGAACGGCTGAACAAAAAAATTCAGCATCTCAAGTAACACCCCTTAGGATCCCATGTAAAGGCAGCCCAGCATGGGATTTGCCAGTACCCCATATTCCATAGGAGGAATCTCATCTCTACTAAGAGTTATGTCTCTCAAAGATGATGAGAACCAGATCACAGGATTAGAGAGTCCAGAAAGAAGTCTTTGGGCAGCAGCACCTTTTATACAAAGAGCTGGACTAACCATGGGGGATAAATCTCCGGAGAAAAAACAACAGTGAGAGCAAGACATGTGGGTTGCAGCACGTAGAGAGAATTTACTTGGCCCCATTGCTATAACATTAGAGCAAAAAAGTATTATTCTGCCTATCATATCAAATCAAAAGACAATCATTATTCCATGTGTAGCTGGAACCAGACCTCTGGATGAATTTTATATTGAATAAGCCCAGGGCAGCCTCAAACAAACTGAATTTCTGTGCGATATGACAGACTTCTTCATAAACCAGGACAGCTATCTCGGTCTAAAGAATTCGTGTCAGGATTTTTCTAGGAAAACCCTGAAGCAGTTTCTTCCACCTTTCCAGAAAGATGTGACTATATCCTTTACCCTGTGTGAGAACATGCAATACTTTATCTTTGAGTATAAGGTTAATGAGTCTTATTTGTTTGTTTGTACCATTACTTTTACAAAATTAAATGAAAATTTTGTGTAGATAAGAAAAATCATATGTGATGGCACTTGGGGACATCAAACAGTTTGAGTTGAAGGGACCTTGAAATGTCTAGCCTATGCCCACTGAAGTGAGCAGGGACATCCTCAATTAGGTTAGGTTGCTCAGAGCCCCATCCAACCTGATCTTGAGTGTTTCCTGGGATGGGGCATCACAACTTGTATGGCAAACTTGCTCCAGTGTTTCATCACCCTCACTGTAAACAGACAGAACTACAGAAATTTCTTAATATATGTATTCCAGACAAATGGAATCTTCCTAGGACTGATGCCCACAGAAAGTCAGCGATAAATGTTTTCATAAGGGTTACACTCTGCAGAACTACTCTCACCTGAAGTGCCTGTGAATTGCAAAGGATATGTGCAGGATTAGAGCAATAAAAGAGGTTTATCTACAAAGACTCAAATACTGCCTAAAATGCAAGAAGTTTGACTGATCAAAACTGTTAAATGGTGTGCCAAGAGTTTTATGTAGCATATTATGGATCTACAAGTTTAATAACCTCCGGATTATGAAAATTTCTTAAAAAGTTATATGCATCTGGACTCATTATCTAACTTAAAGGCTCTCCAAGCCTTACATCACTTGCTGCTCTCCTAAGTGGATCTTCTAAGTTGCAGGGCCTAGGCTTGGGCTTTGGGCTGGAGCAACCAAACTGGAGACAGCTTGGAACCTGGATACTCAGTGCTATTTTAATCACTCCATAGGTGAACATTTGCACTTGCTTTCTCACACCGAGGTGCACTGCTGTCAGCAGAGTGCTGGAGTACGGTCTTCCAGTAGATCCTGCTCTCCCCCTATGACTCTGGCATGAAGCCACAAAATCATCTGATTTCTGCTTTTGTTTTCAACACTACAAAATAAAACTTCACAGTTCTCCTAGCACAATCCCAATTTCTAAGCATGTCTGGGCCAATTTCATCCTCTGTCTTTTTATTGTTGAACCATTCCAGCCACTCCTGGAATCCAGCACCTCCATTCAACAAAACTGAAATCAAGACTAAGCAGTGAATATTCTTAATATGCCAAACACAATTTATATTTTCAGGATAATTTTAACTGACTTTCATTCACAGAAAACCATGCCTGACATGCATATTCTGTGTAACACAATACACTGAAAATGAACACAACCAATACATCCTGAACTTCCTCAGGAGACAAGAAAGCAGGCAGTGGGCACTCAGAACTGCTTACATTAGAGTTTGTATTTTGTGTAAACATTTTCACACTCTCTAGATACATTCTCAGTAATGTTAATTTTAAGATGCTGTTTGCTCTTGGCTATTTTTCCCTCATTTTTAATATATCTATTTTTTTGTGGTGATGCACAATCAAGCAGGAGCTACCTCTAATCTGTTGTGCTGAGATAGCAATCCAGACAAAGGTGAGGTGGATTTTAAATAATAAAAGCAAGTGATAAAGTGACTTAGAGGAGTGGTGGAGTATAGATTACCAGCAAACAACAGAACACATCACCGTCACTGGCTATAACTGTCACATTCCTGTCATATCACAATGGGCCAGGCTACATATGAGCAACTCAACTTGTACTTTATCCTAGTGAATTTTGCTATGTAGAAAACGTTGCTACAGCAACGAGAAGCTGAATGAGTCCAGTGACTATACAAATATTTGAATCCATACTACGCAGACTGTAAAAGCTGGCTTGATGTCAAGAGTTCCTTTATGACAATCACCTAAACAGGAAAAGAACTGATCTGTGTTCCCTGTGGACTAACCAAAAGCAACTTAGTTTAATGCAACAGTATTTCAGGACCACAGCAGTATGAAGTCATGGATACAAAGCCAGATGATTACAGTTCCTTAAGGTAGGAAAGACAAACAAGTCTGTAAAACAACCATCTGATCTGACAACGCAAAGAGTGATCAAAGTGGTGAAGAACCAGGAATAATACATCTTGTCATGCTAACAAGAACCCCACTGTCCCTTAGGGAATTCACCAACTAACACTGACACAATTCAATTAAAAATAGTCTGTGTATTTCCTTCACCTGACTACAGAACTGTAATCCCAGACTTCTGAGATGCAGATGCAATCTGAACATCATACAGCAAAAAATGTAATCTTGCTTGGAGTAGGGAAACTTCAAACAGCATCTTAATTTAGATTAAATGATGGTTTGAGCCCTTAGATCAAAATAGCAAAAGCCAGGTGGCCAAGAACAGTTTTCAAAACATGTCTTTCTTCAACACAGGACTAAAACTGGGGAGACATGGAAAAGAATGGTGTTATTACATGACACTTACATTTCCCAAATGTCCTCTGGTAGGTTAGCTGGGATTTCTGTTAAGCCCCTTCCTCGACAATCCACTACATTGTTGCTGCAGGTGCAGGCAGAAGGGCAAGTGATGGAACTGGCACTGCATGATGGAGGTTCAGACTGGGGACCTAAGACAATGGAAACATTAAATGTTAGTTTTGAAAAACAATTGCCTGAGATTTGAACAATAAAATACATCAGTCTGAGTTTTTCAGGCCATTTTACTATATTAGGTAATAGTTTATTTAGATTCAGTGAATATAATGTCCTACAAAATCAACTGCGGTTGAAATGTGTTACAGATTACTGTGTTCTTATTCTTCCTCAGTCTCCACTCTATAAATCTCTTTCTCTCAGAAAGGCTTCTTTGGTCATCTCCATGATCAGCCAGATCAACTTATTCAAAGATTAAAAAATAAGCCTTAAGATCAAGTAGTATTTCAAAAAGTTATCTTTGTCTAGAAGTTTCCACTACTTAAACGCTCCTTGGCTATTTCTACATACTGAGAGAAGACTGTCGTCAACGATGACTTATGTTTTCAAATGAGGTAACCTGCTGTGGCATAAAGACTGGAGATACAAAGCTAGTTTTTTCAAGATCAGACAATGTAGTTAATGGAAACACAAATAGAATTTTGAAAAATGTGCATTCAAACCTTTAAATCCTTGCTTAATCTAAGAATTCCACTGAAAGACAAGAAGCAGCTTATAAAGCAGGTTCAGCATGAGGACACAGCTCTACACACATTTTGGTTTAACTGTCATTAGTGCTACTTCTAAAACTAGCATTTATGGCAATTTTACTCAGTTACAATTCTTACACTTATCTCTCTGTATATACACACACATACTGAGTTACACATCAATAAAATGCTTTTACCACACTAATTGAGGTTATCAATATGTAGTACTTACTGACTTATTTATGGTGAGTTAAACATGAACTATCTTCTTCATCAGACTTAATGTGAAGGTGAGAATGTGTTGATAAGAAGTGACAAAACCATAATAGGAACTGGAAAAGCAGGCATTCTTCTATATTATAGTGGATTACAATTAAAATACTTTTTTTTTTTTTTTTTTTAACCTGGGAACATCATAACTGTCAAATCACAAATATGGAAAATACGGAAAACCGTGCCCAAAGCTGTACATGCCTGGGGTTTGTCTTGGGAAAGATTCACAATGGACACCTTCATCAGTTATAACTGCAGGTGACAGAAAGTCCAAAAACATTCGTTTGCATTCATTTTCAAGCCAATAACACTATGACAATTCAAACTCCATAACAATGCACCATTCTTACAATTGCTCTCTTTTGATTTATGCCTACATACCCTCTGGTATAGCCCTTAAGTATGTACAACATCAGCTCGTATAGCAAGCTTACACACGTTACTGTTTGCACACAGCAGTGCAAAGTCAACATCAGAAAGGCATTCAGTGGCACCTCTAAGTATAACCACCACAAAGAGCACTGCCAGATCTGCTGTTCATGAAACCTAAAGTTTCTGTAACATTTTAAATGTGACTACTTCCAAAAGTAGTTTATACTGCCTCAAAATGCACACAGGCCTCTGTTACATTTGCGTAAGAACAAGAGGTTTCTTCTTACAACCTCATCATCCAGGTTTTGTCTGCCTACATTATGGTGCAATGCAAAACAAAATGAAGAACGAGGGAAGTGCAAACAAGCTACTGCAAGCTTTTAGGTATAGGCAGAAACTTGGAAGATACACTGCAGAGCAATCTTTGCTCTCTAGGAAGAAAAAAAAAGAAAATTGGCATCACGGTCAAGCCTTCCATACACCCTTTATTATCACACATCTGATGTGTTGCCTGAAAAGGCTTTCTAGAGAGAGAAAAACGCATTTTGAACAGTTGTAACAGCTCGATATATCACCATGGGTTAGAGAAGCAGCAATACACTCCCTTTTCATTAGGGCACAACATCAAAAAAACCTGACATATTGCCAGGTGGAGTTTTAAAAGTCTGCTGCATCTAAATCAACAGTAGAAGATGCAGTGCAACTCAGCTTGTCACCTCCACATTTTGTGAGAGGCAGCATTGCAGAGAGCTCTACACTAAAGGAATGGTTTGAAAGGAGGTTATTACATAAAGTGCTCTGAGAAGAAAGAGAAAAGACAGAAACATCAACCTTCCTTGCACAAAAAGCAGGGAGCAGCAGTAACAAGGTGAAAAAATCATGTACCATGGAAATTTCCAGCAATTTTTTTTAATGGAAAGGCCAAGAGGTAAATCAGAACATTATTTGTGCTGCCCACTAGGCCTTTCAGATTCTGTCTGAACAAATACTTAATGTGTAGTTGACTGAAGACAACAGAAGTCCTTTTATTTTCCCCCAAATTTGGACCAAAACCCATTTACCTGTGATGTTCTACTACAAAAAAGGAACTTTTATGTAAAGATTATGGCCAGCGAGTGAAACAAATAACCAATCAGTTAATCAGGGAGGCAACCTGATGTCAAAATAAAGCAAGTAGTAGAATGTCTTTACTCTTATAGAAAACGGGATTGAAAAAAATAACAGCTCATGCTGAAAGAAGTGAAAAGTAAAGGAAAAGGCTGTATTAGTGTGGGCTCTTTATTTTCCACATATAATGAGTGATCAGTTTTGTTATTTCACTTAAAATGGAAAAAGAAGTATTTTAATGAATTTAATTTTCATTATAACTTTTAATGCTGTGAGTGCCACTTTTGATTGACATTTTGTGTTGAATACAACCCTTTATAATTAGTGAACTTCTTTCACTGAGCAAAGTTTTATCTAGATTGTAGATTTCTGAGAACTCTAATGAAGTAAAAAGGCTTTGTGCCTAAATTGCTATCATTGTTAACAAATGCTTTTGCTTATATTTCTCCTTTACAAAGAACAAAACACTGTGTTACACATGAACACTCATCTGGCATCCAGCACACACCCCACCAGCTCTTACACAAACAGTCATCTGCTAAAGTTTTCTTGAATAAAGCAGAACTTCAAATCTGATTTGGATTAACTGCTTCAATTAAGTGAGGATCTGTTGTGAGCACTGTAGCAGATCTATAGAATTAAAGTACAAAAAATCCAGAAGGGTTTAATCAGTTTAATGTTTGTATAGTTGTGAAGAGCTGGTAAAGAAAGGATTGGTCAAGAAAACAAGTCTAAGCAGGCTATGGAATTTAATGTTCTTGAAATTTGGGTATGATTTTCATAGGAATGCAGAGAATAAACATACAGATAGATCAAGGGGCCCAAGGCAATACAGCCTCCAAAGAAAGGATATTTGAAATTAAAAAAAAAAAAAAAATCTTCCTTTTGCTGCCAATATTTCTATGAAAGAAAAGACACAGGAAAAGCAAAAAAATATTTCAGGATTGCTGTTTGTGTCCTGCACAAGTTGGTGCAACAGAAGGAAATGGCCATAGACAAGCCAGATGCATTTATATTACTTCCCTTCTGAAGTTCTTACTGTCTGTCATCCTGTCAGCTCAGATTTTCTCTGTTACACAGCAGCACTAGTTCACCAAGTTAATTGTATTTCTCTCCAAGAGATAAAAATCATCAACTCAATTATACAGTTTGCTATTTAAAAATCAATGCTAACAAAACGTGGAAAGATAGGAAGATGATTAACAATTACTATGCTTTTTGTGACTGATGTAATGGAATGCCACTCTCAGTGATTATGGTGGTTAGTATCTGTCATGCCATTAGCCTGCACCATTGTATTCAGTCTCAAATTGAGGGTCGGGGGAGAGAAAAGACAGGGAGGAGACTCAGGACCCATCAGTTCCAAATAAGCATCTAATTGGCCTCTAGCCTTTTAAGAGCAGCATACAGACTGATATTACAATTAGAATAGAACAGTTATGGCGTACAAATGAACAGCCTGAATGTCACAGGCATTTAAAATAAATTTTGCAATGACTAACTCAAATAATCTCATTTGCACTGACACCCAATTACGGCACACTAAGTAGTGTGCTTTATTACCTCCTCACCTCTCTGACTGCCTTTACAGTGTTTCTTTTTCACCATAAAAATGTTAGTTATTTGTAAAAAAATGTTACTGGATATAAAGATAAATCTGACAGGGTTTACTAGTTAAAAACCTGTAGTGACTTTAAATCATTTTAAGTATAGCAGACATGAAATTATTGATCAATAAACAACACTATATGTAGGGCAGATCTGTGGATACACTATGACCTTTTGTGGTTTAATTAAATAACCCATTGGAACTTCTTACAGTGCTGGGACATCTGAAATCAATTACTATGACATGAGCCATAGTTTTTACTAGACTCCCAGTAATACAATCTCACAAAGATGTACAGTTCCTGATTGGTGTTTGCATCACAGTATTAAAATACACTTCAGTGTGCAGTCCTTCACTGAGTTCTGGGCAAGTCAATCACAACTTACTCTCTGCAAAATTAAAATTCCATGCAGATGGCAAATATTCCATTAATGAAGAAATATTTTACAAATGGGTTTATTCTACAGGAATGTGCATCAAATGGTTTATGCAAATATTTCCATCTATGGTTGTTCCACAGCTTTTTGTTGAGCACTGCATTGAGTATTCATGATTAGTGACTGAAGCCCCTGATTGATGACATTAATACCATCAAGTTCATGGTATACAAAAATTTGCCAGCCATGGACATTCATTATTTGATTCAAGTTCACTATTTTTCTCAACATTCTCAAACAGTGTATTTATCTGTTATAAACTCACACCACAGGAGCACAGCTGTTCTGTAGGCAAAGTCAATACCAATTGGTTTACAAACAAATATTGAGCAATAAAAAATAAATATCAAACTGCAGTGAATGGAAGGCTTGAAGTAATGAATGAAGCCTACTTTTCTCTACAAAAATGCACTCTGTGTGTTGCATGACTGTAGGCAACTTTGCATTTGCCACCTATTAGTTTATGGAAGTCTCCAGTCGTTTTATAAGCATCTCTATGCTTTTAAAAAAAATTCTTATTAATTGAGTATCCATAAATGTGTTTCAAATCACACACATGTACTGAACAGAAAAAGTCTTGGCTGCACTCTCACAGCCAACTCTGCTCCTTCCTGTTTAAAACCACTGCTGAAAACAAGACTGTGGTAGTGACCCCTGGCAAGACAGACCACCATGCCACCTTTCTTTTGTATACCAAATAATACCAACTTACTAGTAACAAACCAAACCACTGAGTTTGGGCATGAAACTAAAAACTAATCACATCATTATTCTTGCAGCAACAGTTCAAAAGCTCAATGGCTGAATAATTATACCCCAACCTGCCATCATTAAATAAGCATTAAATAAGCATTAAATAGCTGCACATACTGCTTTGGGAAAAAGAGAATTCCAGGAAAAAAAAGGTAATTATATTGAAAAGGTAGGACATCATTTTAGGACAAACCTCGAAGTTTAGTGTAACGTAGAACCAAATTTCAGCTATGGTTCTTCAAAGAAATATGAAGTGCCTTAATAAATACACATTCATACCTCAGATTTGCAAGATGATCGCCTGAATAGAAAGTACCATACATGGAATCACACTACTCAACAAATAAATTCTTACAATATGAAACCACATAACTGTTAGTACTAGAGTAATGTGTAAAATTCTGCCACAGTTCCACAAGAAATTTCGGAGACCAAACTTCAGGCACAATTTTAACCAAAAGGCTTTAAAAGCCCTGCACTGACTCCACTGTCAGAGCACTTAGTGGGTTTGTTGATGGTCACAGGCATCATGAACCAACCTAACAGACAAAAAGATGCTGTTTGTTTAACGTGAGTCAGAGTTTACTCTTTTGGAAAAAGGTCAAAGTTAGATGAAATGGTTAATCTCACTTGTAAAAGCAGTAAAGCAGCTGTGCAATGTGGATGTCCCCCACAGCGGAAAGTAACCACTCACATGCACAAACACAGAGAAAAAAATCTCCTCCTGCCACTTTATTTATCTAGCTTCCTCTGACCATGAGAATTGAGGGCCATTAGCAGCCCTTTGCTGCACTGACCAGGATGGACTGAACGGAGAGAAATCACTCTGCTTATGGACTGAACGGAGAGAAATCACTCTCAGGAGCAACTGCTACTGCCCAGCACTAGCACAATCTGCATCATTAGCAAGGAGTCCTCCCTCCTCTTCAGTTTCCAGGGAGCACTAATCTTCCATGCTCACAGTGCTTCCATGCCCCATGTTGAAAGCAGCAGACCTGCTGCTAGTTATTCAGATAGACTATTGCAGAGAGTAGTCTAAATAGGAGCAGATGGAGGGGAGTTCCTCTCCCCACACACTTTTCCTTTGGCACCTTCTGAATGTTCTCATTATGATACCAAGCTTGAGGAGTGCCACTTTATTAGTTACTCATTGCTGGTTGTGTCCTCAACAATATGGTGTAAAATTATTAGGAGAAAATGGAGCAAGACAATCTACTGAGCTCTGTGTTCTGGGCCAAAGAGTAACAGCTATGTTTTAAGAACATTTGACCTCTCCTACACAAATAAATCTGCTTCCTCATTAGGGCTTCCAGACTGCATTAAGCAGCAGGAAGCTAACATATTTCCCTCTTTATTATACCTCAGCTGCAGTTTCACTGTATGAACTAGAAACTCTAGATCTTCAACTGAGATTTGGATCAGTCCACTATTTTCTTAAAATCAGTATCAGTTTATTTAGCTAGCTGTCACTAGACAATTTGCTCTGGTAATGACTTCTCTCTTGCATCAATTTCAGACTGAGTTATGACTTATTTGATCCAAATTATGCATCTTCATTTTCTTAATATCAAGATTTTACAATTGGGTACTTCATACATAAGAAAAGCATGAATTCCTTACCTGTTGGAAGTATCAGACACTGGTCTAGTCTAAGAAATCTCATCCAACCTTCAGACTCTATCATAAACCCTGCCCATTGTAAAATAGCTCAAGCTACTGACCAAAACTATAACAAATCTGTATCAGCCTGCACCCTCAGAGTCAACATGAAGTGCTGACACTGCCTCAGAATCAGCAACAACTGCACAGGAGAAAAGTCAACTTCCTCCACCGCTCACTGAAATCCAGGCAGCCTCTGCCTGCTTATCTTCCAGACAGTCTCCTCCACAAGCAGTCCATTGAGAACTGATGACATGTGAGCTGTTCTGACAGCAGATAGCTGAGAGCAACAGTGGCTGAAGTGTGCTACACATCAAGGTATGAGATACAATGCTCCTGGATGCTTTATTCTTAGATGAGTAGTTCAGATGTGTATTTATTTTCTCATGTGTATACTTAGGAAAACAAGAATGAATCATCGTTGTAAAAAAATCCAAATGGAGTCCCTCAGGGGGTCCTGCACAGAGCACTGAAAAGACCCAGGTGCTGCTGATGGTGTAACTTCATGAACCCACTGCCTCACTAACAGAAATGAGAACACAGAATATGACTTGACATAATGGATCAATAAGCAGATTAATTTCAGCTTCCATAAGTAAAGAGGAGATAGAAGAAAAATCAAAGAGCCATAATAAAACTTGCATAAGAGGAAAAAGAAATAAAATTACTATCCTAAGGAGGTCAGAGGAGGACAAGAGAGAAATAGGCAGAGAGAGAGAGAGAGTCTGTGCATTTGAGAGAGAGAGAAAAACAGAAGTCAGTTCAGCAGTGAACCATCTGAACATGGGAAGGAAGTTGGGTTTGATCCAAGCAAAGACTGGAAGGCTCTAAGAGGTACCAAGCACAAGCCAGCGCCCCCAGATGCTTCTCTACCAGCTAAGGGAATGTAAAAATAAATAGTCTCCAAGGATCAGAGAGTATTTCAACTGACATGAAGTCTGTTTTCCCCTGTCATGGCAACGTGGCAGTCTTCCTACCAGTACAAGCCCTTGCAAAAAGTCCCTTTCTGGCTTTCTTGTAGGCCCCCTTCAGGTACTGAAAGGCTGCTGCCTAAGGTCTCCTCGGAGCCATCTTTCCTCCAGTCCCAGCTTTCACAGTCTGTTCCCACAGGAATCAGTCCTCTGATCATTCCTTCACACGTAGCATTCCAAATTTGTTTCCAAAAGAATCTTTGTCATAAAAATATAAAACCCCTCTATTTTTGCAAAGGGTTCAATGAATAACAAAAAGTATTTTTTTTCAAGGATGCTTTTCTTCCTTCCCCAAATTCTTTGATTCTAACCTTTTCTGCTTTGATGAATGCAACAGGACTAGTTTTCAACTAGAATGCTCTGATGAAGCCCATTTTATAGCAGAGGAAAATCTAAGTGTTCTTTTGCTCTGGTGATATTCCCACTGACATAAAAAAACAAGTGCTTGAAATGCTGAGTCTGTAGTTAGAGTAGTTCACTACACTGTATATCACCTCTTCATAACTACGATGCAAAGGCAGTGTTCACTGCCAGCCTGAAGCTAGTTACAGTGATTCATTTAATCCTAAATTGTGTAAAATTCCTTTGCAGAGGGACAAGTTCAGTTTGCTACTCAACTCCTGTCCTAGTTTGACTTCATAGTCAAACACAATCAAATTATGCTGTAAAATTGGGAATAAGAACTGTAATAAGGAATGGGGAAGATTTATATCCTCTTTAAACTAGCTGTCCATGTAGGTTTTTGTCAAAGTAGCACATACTAAGCTGAGCCCTCTGCTAAAGCCTCCACTAAAACAAGCTCCTCCAATGCATTTCTTTTTTTGGTACATTTCACTTCCCAAATGAGGGTAAAGAGATACAGTTGATGGTCTGTCTCACTGGAAGCTTCTGTCCTTTAATTTTTTATTATTTTATGCTTTAAAAAATGCAGGCTTATGTTCAGAGTTCTCTCATATGTTGTCGGTCTAACAAGCACCTGCTAAAAACCTCACTTTTGGAAGTCCTATTCTGTAAAACTCCATTTGGAAGAGTTCTGTCCATATTACATCTATCATGCAACCATTATTATCTCTTCTGATTTAAACAATTCTTCTCCCTTCACTTCACAGTATCATAAATTCAAATAGCTGAACTCATGCCCTGACTGAAACTTCATTTCAGAAGAAAAAAATGCTCTGGTTACCTCTTTGGCAAAATTAGATTCTGCTAATAGCTTAATTAATTTACTCATTTCTTTTATCCTTCCTCTCTTCGGCCTGTTAGATTTTCACATTTTTCTCTTTGTTAAAGTTTTGATGTAATTTATCAGATATTCTGGGCATCATCAAATCTCCATGACTGCACAGAAGCTGCACAGTGCTCTTGCAAATTGTATCGCAAAGATCACTGGTGCTCAGCTTCATCTTCCATGAGCCCATTACACTTCCTGCACACCTCCAGGACAGGGTATTAATTCATCATCCATGATGCAGTGAAGGGGATCAAGGTCCTTTTCTCTAAGTATAACAGGTTACTGCTTTTTTTTTTTTTTTTCTTTTTTTTGTGACATATAAATGAAACTATAGAAACAAGGCATCCCTAAAAACATTTCTAGCACAAGCACTCGTACTGTATTCCATGCACCAAGAGGGTAAGGCTGCAGCACTCACAGGCTGTGAGAGATAAAGAACACAATACTGCAAGACTCTCAGTCCATCAAGGTTAGGACTCACACTAGCTTTGTAACAAGCTTCCTCGGCCTGCAAAGCTATCTTCAAACTTGTGTCTGGTTTCTTTTTTTTTTAGCCCCTGCAACATACACACTGCCCTGCCTCTCCTCTGCCCAATCTCTTCCTTTTAGCCAAATTCAGAGGTTTAATTTCCAATTATTTTCTTTATTTTTTGCCCCTCTATCTTTTCTCTTCCTCTCTTAAGTAAATGTATTTCTATCACAAAAGAGCCAAGCGCAGTTCCAGAGACTTGATGAATAGGGCAACGACACAGACACATGGCTTTTGAGTTGGCCACGTATCATTTGCCTCATTCATCAGTGTGGAAACTTGTGGAACAGTGAAGTCCATCGGCTCCCTAAGAATCCTGTTTCAGTCCCTGGGATAAAATCTGCTTCTCATGTTCTGTAGTCCAACCATTTATCAACAGACTCAGATTAGCATTTTCTGTTTCCTTTCTTCCGTATTCCAGTCAGCCTCCCATGAGAAATACCAAATTATCCACACTTAATTGATTTCTTATGTTGATATCATTGACAGTGCTATAGTATGAAAAATAATTTGAGAACTGAAATGTTGACTGGACTCAAATAATTTTTGTAAAGATGAAAAAATTAACAATTTGATCTACTCTTACACAGTTTAGCAACAATAAAAACAAACAGCACTGCTACCGAATGGCATTCAAACAACACAGTAATTTTTCACTCATGTTTTCTTGTAAATCATAAAATGGCTTAGGTTGGAAGGGACCTCAGAGAGAATCTGCTCCAAACTCCCTGCCATGGGCAGGGACAGCTCTCAGATAGACTTCACTGCTCAAGGCCTCACCCCGCTGGGCCTAGAACACCCCCAGGGAGGAGGCATCCACAACCTCCCTGGGCAGCCTATTCCAGCATCTCACCACCCTCATACTGAAGAGCTTCCAAAGAGCCAGTCTAAACCTACTTTCCCTCAGCTTCAAACTATCCCACTTACCCTCTTGCTAGGCACTTTTATGGAAAGTTCCTCTCCAGCCTTCCCTTAGGATCCCTTCAGGTCCCCCTGGAATCTTCTTTTTCTCTAGGCCGCACACCCTCAGCTCCCTCAGCCTATCCTCGCAGCAGAGGTGTGCCAGTCCTTGCAGCATCTTTTGCATGTCATTCTAAAATCATCAGCTGATAGATAAACGAGCAATTGTCATCATTACCAGAGCAGACAAAGTCCTTCTTCTGAACCTCAGCCACCAGAAAGCCCCGGAGGTTGACGGGCGCCAGGCAGAAGGTGAACTGCCCGATCGTGCGCCTCTGCCGCAGCCAGTCGGAGAGCCAGGCCAGGTGGCAGTCGCAGTGCAGGACGTTGGAGTGGAGCCGCCTGCGAAGGACACGACAGCCCTCAAGTTATTAGCAGCTTCTTTAAAACATCAGACGTAAACCAGAGGAGCTGAGCATGAGCTTGTCTGTCTCTCCATCACTGTTTACAAGATCATTGCAGGTTATTGGTTACAGCTGAGTCAGCTCCTGACTGCATTGCCACATAATATGCAAACATCCACACGTCAGCCACTGCTGTTATTTATGTTGTCTCGGGAGTGTTAAGGTAAATAATTGCCTACAGACAGCCGTGAGCTGGCGGTTCTAGAGAAAAGGACATGCAGAATTTAAGATTCCTCCAAGCAGTTGCTTTGCCTGTGGTTTATTTCAGAAAAAAACTGTATGAATGCAACTCCTGGAGTGAAATCAAAGCATAGCTTGTATGAACATGAGGACCGGGGTGAAACACAGGGGGACCGGGGATTCTTCTGTCCTTTGGAGGGACAGAGGAACCTCACACACCAGAGGCTATTGCTATCTTCTCTGCTCCTGTGCTGCCTGCATCCATGCTCTTCTTTTCTGTGGCAATTTAACACACATATGTAGGTTCTAGACAGGAATTTTCAACTCATGACAAAAAAGGAGACCATGACAGCGGCATGCCACACAGCAATGCAGAGGCTGTTCTTTGTGATAGAAGATCTAGCCAGACAGCTCCCTTCCCAGCCTGCTTCATGCCTGGCACCAGAGACTTCCAGAAATATTATGACATTGTTGGGGGGGAGGTCTGCAAAATAATGATGTTTTCAGGGAGTGAAATCTGGTCATCTTAATAGCTACCAAGCTTTAGGTCAATACAAAAGCTCAGGACATGAATTATTTCATTCCTTGTAATGAGTCATACATTTGCAGTGTTGTATCAAAACTGAAATGATAAAACAGACTGAAAAAACTTGTCAGAAATGGTTAGGCAAAGCATTATTCACCAATATTAGAGACATTACGTTTAAAGAACCCCACACAACTGCTGTGCACAAGTTTTAGCCTTGTCCATCCAACAAAAAATTAAATCTGTGAGATCTTCATATTGCACAGTAACAGCACAGCTCAGCAGTGGCATCCAGACTGACAGTCCCCAGATTTGTACGTCTGGGGTGGGCAGTCACAGCAAAACACTACATATCTGGAGCTAAGAGCTTATCCTGTAGAGATGGAAAATGCACTGTGAAATGTAATTGTTTTAGAGTGATGCCTAGAAGACTTGTGTTTAGGGACAATGAAGCTATCTAATTGGCACTGAAGTTATAAAACACAGTATCTTACTAGAAATCTGATTTAACTGCCTGGAAATCTGCCTGGAACACTTTTTTTGTTGACTGAAAGAATAAATAAAAATATTTAGACAGAAAAGAGAACAAATGTTATCTAGTCCAAAATAGTAAAATAATACTTTTTCTAATTTACAGAGTAAGCATTTAAGTCAAATCCTCAAAGAAATATCTGTTCCTACCAGAGCAATCTTTCTTCAGGAACTGAAAGCAAGCTCATCCTATGTTATTCCCTGCATCCCAGTATGGTGGTAAGAGTGATGAAAACAGGAATTCAGAGAAAGAGGCTGCTTTTTAGTGCTGTGCATTGGTGGTTTGTTTGTGGGTTGTTTTCTGTAGTTGTTGGTTGGTTGGTTTGGCTTTCTCACTGAACTCCCATAGCCAGTTCTTGGGTTTTCTCCTTTCAGTAGTGCATATTGTCACCTCTTTGCCAGCTCACCTGCCTCAGCAGAGCCCTACCTTGTCTCATTTGTTCAAGGCTTTTCAAGCAGCTATTCCACAGTTTGTTTTTGAGAAGAGACCACTTCGACAGGCTATCAAGCCTAACAAAGCAGCCTATTAGAATATGTTTTTTAAATAATTATATTAATGAATACAGCCATAAAAAAGACTTTTCACAGCACTTAGAATGCATAACGCATCAATCCCTTGTGAACACAGAAAAACACTGGAGTGATTTGGTACATTCTCCGTTTACCTTTAAATAAAAAAAATTAAAACAAATTATGCAATTACCTTTCTCAGCAGTCCCTCACATGCAGAAACAACAAGACACTTACCATTAAGCAAATAGCTGTGAGGGACATGCTTTAACATAAATAAAGCTGTTTCAAGCAGAGGAAAGCAGATCAATAAAAACTAATTCCTGTCACTTCCAATCAAGGCTGAAAGATCAATGAAACTTAGCAATGGAAAAGACAGCTACATGAAAACATTTGAAAGTTGATTGTTTAAAGAATTCTTCAAGTGCATCTTNATTTTAAATTTCTCCTGAGAGGTCACCTTCAAGTTGAACATGCTCTTTATCTCTGTCCTTCAATGAGAACATTGTTTTGAAAGCCATGAGAAAAGCTATTCATCCATAGAACTATCACAGCAGATGCAGCTGAGGCACAAGCAGCCTCAAATGTCCTAATGGATCTCACTAGTGCGTAAGAGACACACAGAGGGAAAACTTTCCACAGTGCACTGGACCTCATCTGGATGGGAAACAGGGCTTGTCCCTAACCCAGTAGTGTTCAGACCACGGATTCTCTGCAAGAATGGCTGAAAGCAAGCACATGGAAGCGTGATGCCACTTGAGAAGGTGTTTTTCAGGACTAAGAGTAGAATCACCAAACTGTAATGAACATCATTCATGATCCTTTCATGATCCTGACATCCTATGAGTCTATGATTTAGATTTAACTTTTATCAATACCTGACAGATTAAAAATTAGATTAATACTAAATAATAGATTAAATGAAGGTTTTATCCAGCCATTATGCCTCGGACAGCTTCCTCCTTTCACGCAAACTGTTCAATGAGGATGCACATTAACATGGGAGAAACAGGTCATCAAGTGAAATAAATGAAACTAGAGAGAATATCGCCATCACTGTCCTCCCAATAGTGCCTTTATATAAATATTTTAAATAGGAGAGCAAACCCAGACCCTGGTTTTACACATTAGTTATTACTACCCATTTACATACAACTTGCTGAAATCAAAACAGTATTAGCCTAAATTCTGCAGATATTAAGAAAAAAAAAAAGACTAATATGTAGCTATGCAAACTCCTTTTGTTACTAATTATTATTATAATCAACTAATCAATTAATTGTGAAAAGCGCTAAGGTGACTTAGGGGTATAAGTACTTGTAATGTGAAGGAGTAGCAGGAGACATTCAGAAATGCTATTTGAATCCTGTATTTGTCTTACATTAATTGCTATTTGATAACTTTTCTGCCTCTGTTGAAACAGCTGGAAGGAAATATAGAAAAGTAAACCATTTTACAGTATTTCCACTTGTCTGTGTAGGATATCTAATTCCTATATTGAACTGCTTGGAAGAGTACATGTTATTTGCAAATCTTTGGAGACCAAAAGATGCAACTTGATATTGATGAAACTACCTTTCCAGAACAAGAGGTGAATGAATATGAATGGAAGTTTGCAAAGGTGCCCTTTTAGCCACAGCCCCTAAATTAAATTTCCAGCAAATCCTTTTAGAGTGGGTCAGTATTCCCGTTCTATAAAACGTGGCTCTCAGAATTCAATCTAAAAGCTTCCCTTTATAAATCCTATTTATGACTTCCTTCCCTTTCTTTTTCTTATTTCCCCCCCCTTTTTTTTTCCTTAATTACAGCAGAGGGGGATTAGTCAGTGTAAGTCTCCAGGGAGCTACATACAAAGCCATCTCCGAAATTAAACTAAAAGGAAAATGACAGAAGGCACTGAGCTCTGGTAGCAGGCAAGACTGACTGATCAGAAGAAGCCAGGCAAATGTTCTGGCCTACTGTAAATGAATGAGAAAAGGCAAATCTCCAGGAACCTGATCCCTACACCTTTATCTTCATGCACTCTCTTCTAAAAGACAAACATCTAATTTCCATTTAATTACTTACATTAAGATCTATGAACATCACTGTTTAACAAAGAATGTAAATTTAAATTGGAAGCTATCTTACATAGGCGGACATGAGGAAGAGCCATTTCTCTTCCGTTCTGTTAACTTATTTAAAACGATTTTACACACGCACACAGAGCATCCTTAGAGCATTTTAGCTTTTCAGTGTCACTGAAAATTTTCAAGCTAGCTTCTATTACTCTTTCTTTGCTTTTACAACTAAATTAATCTTGAGATTTTGGAGGAAAAGCTTCCTTCTGAAGTAGTGTATTTCTTAAAGGAATTTAAAGGACTAATTTAATTAAGTTAAAATATGGTTTTGGTAGGCTATGGCTACATTATAAAAATGCATGTAAAAAAAAAATAAATTCACAACCTTTGTATTTGATCTACCAATGCCAATCACAGTTTTTTTCAATTGCACAGTGCCCACCTAGAGAAAAACAGATTTGAGGTAAGAGAAGCACTAATAAAAAAATTTATCAGAATCAGTGACATTTTGTTTCAGGAAGTATTTGGGACTGGAGCTTTTTTTCAAGTTCTTAAAAAATTTCTTGCTTCAGAAATTTGCATTCCAGTGTCAAAAAGAAGAAATAGGATTTAAACATGAGATATTAGCAAAATTAAATACCTCAATCCATCTGAGCTATTTTCACAATTTTGGTGATGTTACAGCTTGAAACACATCTCACATTATGGATTTTCCCATGGGAAAAAAAAAGCAGCAGTCTAATTCCCAGGCAAATTCAAACTCTTAATAAAACTGAGTCTGACTTAACCATAGGTAAACCTGGAGAACTCATCAAGCTCCTGAGGGCATCAGGCATGTTCCCAGCCTTTGTGACCTCTTAGAGCTCCCTCAGCCCTTCCCTAGGCCACAATGTCAAAATGGCAGAGCCTGGAGCTCTCAGCCCCAGGAACACCATAGCAGTGCAGGTTTCCAGCCCTGCTTGGCCATGGGTCCCCTTTGAGCTTGTCCCCAGCAACAAGTTGCTGTGCCAGTCTAGCCTCAGCTGTCTGCATCCCCATGAAGGGGCCTGAGCTAACCATTCTATTGGGGGTCCCTGGGGTTCAGGCTTGTTCACTGATCATATTCTCCAAGAAAGCAAGGTGAATTGAGGCTGAAATAAGATGACAAACAGCCAAAGAGTTAACTTAAATCATCATTATTACCATTGCAATATTTAAAGATATTACTCACAGAGTCCTGATCTTTGGCATGTGATTGAAACTTGTAACAGGAATGCGGGTGATGTTGTTGTTGTTGAGAGTGCTGTTAGGAGAGAGAGAAAAAAAAAGAGGTAAGAGAATTGTAGATTGATCAATTATTTACATTTCTTCCCCAACACTCCATTTTACAGCAAGAAGCTGGTAAAACTCTTGGTAATATACCTGCCAGGCCTTGAGCAGTAAGACATGCAAACAACTTGCAACATATCATGAAAGACATTGTTCAGGCCAGGCAACCAACAGCTACTTCAGAATAGATGCAGGTTACTTATCACATCTGAATACCAAGGAGTACAGGAGATGAGTTTATATCAACTACTGGAACAGAACCAGAGCCTTTGGTTAAGCAGTTACTTTGCTTGAAAAGCTGGTGCGATTTGAGTGGAGGAACATTGACCTGGCACACCAAAACATGAAAGCTTTGCATTTAAAGCACTTGCTCCACACAACAAGAGAGCTGTTAACTCCCACAGGCTTGTTAACACAGCCAGCTTACGTGGACAGACAGCCCCAATGGCCCTTTGGAAAACACACTGATGGGTGAGTACCCTTTCTTTGGTGTCTCTATGGAAAATACATGGGTAGTAGAACAGAACATAATAAAACATGTCATGACCCAGGCATGTAGGGATTTCAAAGCAGGGCTTAAGCAGAAAACTATTTCAGCTGCTGGAAGGGACCCCCTTTGTGCTTCTTATGAAAAATGAACGGACTTGATTATCATCAGCTGAGTGTGCTGCTCCCATTTATGTAGCTCCTAATTATATCAATGACTCTCCAGCAAATTAGAAGCTATAAAGTTTATCAAGATGGCACAGGAAATGGCAAGCACTCTAAAAGGACATAATTGCCATGCTCCAAGTGCATGATATCTGCAAGTGCAGTAACCCAGCTTGAATGAGAATTGACAGGACCCATGTCAACTGCATGTCCCTGTGTGTCTGGTTCTGGCTAATTCTGCCTATTCGAAATGTGTGCTGTCCACAACAGCAGGGCACAAAGCCTTAGCTTTATGTGGTGGGCACAGACCTCGATAAGACCACTTTAGGAGAGGACAGCACTACTGTGCATTTGGGGATGTGTTTTGGAAGATACACACCAAAGCGACCTAAAGGCACATTACCCTTCCCCATCATCTACAACATCAGTAGGTTGAAGCAAAATTAGATTATGTCCTATTAAGACTTTCTCTGGTGCACAGGAAGGCACATGCATATAGTGGCAAAGCTAGGGGAGTGCAGGGGAACACGTTACACACAGGCACACTTAGGAGAGGTGAGATGCTTGTTTGCTGCTGCACTGCATCCCAGCGGGACAGAATGTGACCCGCTTTGTCAGTAGGATTGTAGCTGCTATTTCAACAGAGGGTTGCACCAGATGGATGCACTATAGGTCTGGAACCAGCTTGAGGGCTGACATACTCCTGACAGCAAACTGCACCAACAGAGCAAAATCACCCTTTCCAAATCTGTGAGCAGAGTCAGTGCTGTCAGTAAAAGCAAAATTTGGGAAATCTGGAATTGGCATGTGAGGTCTGTTGCCAGAGATCTGTGTCAGTGAAGTCACACATTCAGGTGTGAATTGGTAAGAGCTGTAAGCCTTAGTGCATTATGGCTTATAGTATACATAGGATTCATTCCAGATCCTCTGCAAGACTTGATGTGGGCAAAAATCGGAGAAATAGCTAAGTATTGGAAGAAGTGGCTATATGCAATTACAGGTTTGTGTATTCACTTTCTCAGTAAGCAAAGACTCAAAACCAGTCTATTGTAATTAAACTGGATAACATCAAGTGGAAAATACTGTCAGCTTCAGACGTAACCCTGCAAGTAAGCCCTTAGATCTAGCAGCCATGCCCTTTTGGCAGGTGCACATAACCATCTGCACATGCCACTGCTTTGCTAAGGCTTCAGTACTGGAAGCGAACACAGTGAGTATCAGTGCACAGTTACAGGGCTGAAAAGCTCTACCTTTGAGTTCCTGCTGATGTCATGGTGTCAACACAGATGACCCACTGTGGCATTTTAAGTAGTGCAAAATGAAGCTCTGTCATACAACTGCTACTGCTTGATTACATTATTCAGCAAGTGATGCCACCCAAGCTCCTTTGTGGACAGTTAGTCAAAACAAGCACGTACACAGTTTCAGAGACGGAACAGAACCTCCTAGGAAGGTCCATATGTATACACATCAATGTAACCACCCCTCAATACCTGTATTTATCTGCTATTTGCATCTGCACATGCGTGTTGGGAAGTTCAACAAGGGCCCACAAACAGAATTTCTAATTGCACCACCATTTTTTTCCTGTAAACATATAGTTCACCCTCTGCCCAAGCTGCCTGTACATAAAAATGAGCTATGCACTTGGATGGAAGATTTTAAGTGCATACTGATAAATAAATGCCACATGTAAAGTCAGCTCACAAAAATTAAATCTCATACATAGCTGATGTCTGAGTAGGTCACACATGGCACTACAGAGGTCAATGGAAGCCACAGGAATTCAAGGGAGAATTTCTATTGATGTCAAGAGGACATGGATTGGATTCAAGCAGAACAGGACATGACAGTGAGCTTCCTTCTGAGCCAGCTGAGGTAAAAAAACACAATCCCATGTCCAAATGCAGTTCTTCACCTGGATGTGGAAAGGTCAGCCTTTATTGTCTGATGTGATGACCCAAAAATATTTTTTAAATTCCTAAAATATTTCTGCTCAACAGACAAGGCATTATTCCAGTTACAGAGTACTACTCATGAAATAGCAGATCAGAGTGGCTCAGGTTTTGCCCCTAATAAGCAAAGGTTTCCCAGCAAATACATAACCCTCCTTCTATGAATCCTAAATTGGTGCTGAATTAATATACTCCTCAAACACAAATTTCAAGGATAACTTGAGCAGATAGCTGTTGTGCAGATGACTTAGTAGCATACTATTTCATCGATATTTAAATGTTAACCATAATGAAGGCAATAAAACATCTATGGTAACAGCAATTACTTCAGAACAAAGAAGGCCAAACACTGCAAAGGGCACTAATTGACAATGAACTGTCTGCATTACAGCGCAGTTGGAGCTGCAGGAATGTAATCCTGCTGCTCTGGTTGTGCAGAGCAAACAGCTCCCCTGCAGCAGGAACTCTCTGGCTTGTAAATGGGGATGTTTTCAGGTAGAGGTGTCCTTCCCAGCAATGTCTTTTAAAGAGTATGTGTCCTGACAAGGGTAATAACACAATAGAGTAGCATTTTTAAGACATGAAAAGAAGAAATAAATTCTGCTTCAGTCATCTACTAAGCTGTTTCAAGGCCACAGTCTCATTTTGATCCAAATAAGACTGAAACCCACAGAAACAGATGTGACAACACCAGGAAGCTGTGAGAGAGAGAAAACATGCAGAACCTTCTGACTCCTTACACATTGTATGGGTAAACTTGTATTCTGCTGGGTTCTCACCTAGCTTACATCTCTTTCAGAACCCAGTATACCCTTGTCCCTTGAAAAAGCACTGTCCTCTCATTTATGAGTCCTCTCCCTGTAAACTATTCACAACCAAAATGCTGACTCAGGAAACTGAGGTTACAGACAATATTATTTATGCCAGCAAACTTCCCACCTTGGGCCATGATCCTTGTTAGATCTTGCAAGCTAAGCAGAAGCAGACAGCAGCAGCCCTAAGGGTCCTCCAAGGACTACTTGGAAGATGCATAACGTGGGATCAGCAGTCTTCGAGATGGTGCATCCTCCACCAGCATGAACTGTCATAGTCCTATTGACTTCAATTTACAACCCCAGAGGAGCTGCTCTACTATCTCACTGCTCAGCCAGTTGCCCAAACTGGTTAGAGGCACGCATAGATCTGCTTTCTTCTTCTGAAGAATAAAGCTGATTTATAGCTCCCACTAATCAGAATGTTTTTAAAGGGAAGAATGCTCACTCTGCAATCCTGTCACAACTTTAAAACAATTATCTATTTCCCTCCTCAAACTTTCTGTGCAAATTTAACTCCATTTCTCTTCTCTTTTGCTTTGATCCAAATTTATGTACACTGCTGCAGCTGCCTGTTAATTCCAGACTCAATGTAATTACATTAAAATTATTGACCTGTAGAAATGATTGGCATGTGTTTAAAATAATATTTATGCATTACTCTTTACTCCTTTCTCCACTGTTTGAATAGGAATGCTGGTGTTCAGAACTAGATAAGAGTCAGAAAAAATGATACTCCTAATGCTAAAAGAACTCACACAACTTTCAGGGAAGATACTTTGAGAAAAAAATTAATCCTGGACCCTATTAATAAGACAAATATTTTATTTTACAAACTCAGGAACTCTAAGCATCCTCTCATGTTCCCTGGCCTAATTCAGAGAGCTGAAACTGCAAGCTGCCAGGTCAGTAGTCAAACACTCTCAATTCTGTAAATTAGAACACACAGACATTTTGTTTCTCTTACTTGGAATTCAATTGACAATGTAATTAAGAGCATATAATGAATATCAGAATGCCTGGTGGCTTATTAATCTGAAGTAATAACACTTTCATTACAGTATATCCACCTGCTCTGTTCCACTGAAGTACCAGACATGAACCAAAAGGATCTTTTGGCAACAATACCAGAAAAAGGTAATAAATACAACATAATTATCTGAAATATTAACATTTCATGTCTTCAATTAGTACTTCAATAACTACACTGTAAAACTGTAACTGTCTTAGTGTTTTCCAGTCACATTTTAAATGGCTTTTGCTAGACGTAGAACACTGTTTGACAATGCCACCTGCCACAGCCCAGCTTAAAAGAAGTTATGGTATCCTATTTTATCATTGGCAAAAAAAAAAGCCACTAGGCAAATGTCCACTTTTCTAAGGGTGTTTTCATCAAATAAACAGATTACTAGCTGGGCAGCAGCACAACACCCACAATCTGAATGGGTTAAAATGAAAGAGGAAGGGGAGAATTTGTTATGTGCTGAAGACATCCTTTGTTTTTGACAGTAACAGAGCCTGATTTTCTTCCACATTGCAATTCTGCAGCTGATTAGTGCAAACAGCTAATCAAATTGAGAATTTATATGGTAGATTAAATTTTTGATTATTGCTTTTCCCCAAGCCATGATAAGCACCTACCATAGTTACCGGAAGGTGTGCTTGTGCTGGCCATTCAGGTTTTTGATACACTCCAAGCTGCTTTTTCTGTCACATTTGGCTGGTCACAGGACACTGCAGCATTTGCAAAACTCTCAGGTAGAAAAAAATATTCAGATGTATTTCTTGACAGGTAAACGGAGAAAGAAATCCCAGAAAAGGCATCAATTGATTTATTGTATTTCCAGGCTTGAATGACTTTTACACTTGGGCAACAGAGATACTTTACAGGCTTCTAACATACAGGATCTGGCAGCAGAAACCCTGCAAACAACCATCCTCATTTGGCAACACATGTTCCTGTGTGTCTGTGGTCTCAATTCAATCTTAAACAGCAATGTTCTTTTCCCTCTCCCTGCTCAAACTCTCTCAACACACCGCGGAAAGAGCACGGCACCAAATCAGCGCACTCCGTGACAAACCTCTGTTTTGAAAGTGAGACTTTGCTACGGAGCAGAAAAGCAAAGGGGTGAGGCTGGTGGGGAGCAGCCCTGTCAGGCGGCGCAGCACTGGTAGCGCGAACAAGTCGAACATTTCCTTCCGTCTCCTCCAATTACAGCAGGGCTTTATCACAGCATGCCGGTTGGCTGTGTATGTAATCCGTGTGTTGTGTGTCCATAACACCATGTAATTGGGCCTAATGCAAGATTATTATCTGCGTGCATGCAACGGATAGCTACAAATGGTGCATCTGCAGGCTTCTAACGCTCCCAAGAGTGAATTACCGTCATACTCCCTGATTACTGCTTCTCCCACGACTGCCATGCTTTCCAGGCTTCCTATCCCCAGTGCAACTACACAGCCAGTAAATGAGACCACAAAATTTATTAAGACTTAACTCAGGCATCTCCAAGCACAATTAGGCCTCTCATGTAAATAGTTTTCTTGATAATGTTATTTCTGTTCAGAAGCAGGTGAACTGGCGTAAAACCACATTTGCAGAGCAACCCAAGTTATCAGTGGGGCTTCAGATGGGAACACAACAGTTCAGGCCTGACTTCTCCAAGTTGTTGGTAAACAACAACTCGCCAAATATTGGTAAGCAAAAACCATGAAGGAATCTTTTTTGACACAGTTGGGTCCATGAAAGATTAAATGTCTCCATCAGTATTTATGCACATAAAAGAGAGGATCTTGGAGTCTGTCTGAAATATTAGAGATGAAAAATATATTTGGGTGACTGCATTATCTGCAAAATTCAGATAACAGTGACAGAAACTTAGACATCTACATTAGCAAATTCGTATCACTTACACTCCTCTCCAACGACATAAAAAGCCATTGCAAAGGGAAAGAAATTATCAGTTTCTTGCATTCAACGAGCAGTAACAGTTTTAAATTTTAGAAAGGGGAGTTTTGATTAAATGTAGGGGAAATGCTTCCTACAAACCAGCAAAAATGCAGAAAAGAGCTGTTAGAGTATGCAGCTATCAGCAGTGGAAGACTGCAATAAAGAACTAAACGAATCCCGTCAGAAGTGGCATGGGACTCCATGGTCCTGCCCTTTGGTGGGACAACAGATGACAACTCCACACCCCTTCCACCCCTTATGCACCCACCTAGTATATCCAACAGTAGGGGTAGTTCACCAGTTCCAAAAAGTGAATCTAAATATATTTTTAGTAATAGAACCAAGACTTGAATTTTATACCCTGCCATAATTAATGCCTGTAATTAACTTTGCAATTGCAGGGTAAAAGGAGTTATATTTTCAATAGCTGTAAAGAGCTATTTTTCACAGAGGTCAGAGGAATTTGAATTAAATTAAATATTTACTTGCTTCTCATGGCCTCTGGTGAAAAAGCCAAATGGCTTTGGCACCCGATCCCTCAGCACTAAGCACAGTAGTCACCTTTGCCTTCAAGGACCAAAACTCAGCTCGATCTCTTCAGAATTTTGGTGAGTCCTGAGTACCTCTTGAACTCAATTCTTTCATCTCCCCACAGACTGTTTAAGTTAAAGCTCACAACTATCATGTGGGCATATAATGAAAACAACTGATGCTGCACTGATTAATCCATTACTCTCAACTGTTAGAAAACATAATGATCTCACAAGGGGCCTCATTCACTGACATACAGCAGTAGAGCTCTGATCTGACACCTCAAATGAGCAGCAAAAGCAATAACAGCTGGGTTTTTGTCTCAATATTTGTACCCAATTCTAAAATGAGTTGGCACTATACAAGTGCTATTTTTAAACACAATGTTAGCCCAGGCAAACAATCTTCTAAATAGTCTCCAGGTGACACATAAAAGCCACTCAAATAAATAAAAATAACCAGTTGCCAATTTGCCATTTCTGCTCTAGTATGGATCTTTCACTGATGCGTTCACAAATGTTCTCATCTCAGCAACAGCAGAGGTTATAGCATTGTTAACCTGGTAAGGTGACACCAGAAATATGACTAGTCTCAAGGATACAGAGGGAAAAAAAATGTTCTTTTGGGAAACATACGGAAAAAAAAATAAAGTTAGCACAGAAATACGCCAGCAATGTTTACTGCTACAGTTGCCTGATTCCTCCCATTCTGTGGCTGATTTTAATTTGCATATAACTGACAGATTTTAACTATGTAAGCTTATTATAAAGGCCAGATGTTTATGGCAGATTTTTCCCTCCCTTGAAGGAGTGACATTACTTTCAAAAACATCAGGCTTTGAGGAAACTGGGGTATTGGAATAATAAATACTTTTTAAATTTTTTGTCTTTAAAATGCCTGTTGTATCACCCAGCAAGAACCAGGGTGATCACATTTGCCTGCAGCTATAACTTCAGGTATATTAATTTATATTCTGTCATTGCTGCATTACCTGTCCCTAGAGACTGGTTGTGCCTTAGCTGGAGTCTACAAGACTGGTGAGGTCAGGAGCTGAGACTAAGAGCAAAGGAGAGGGAAACGCAGGACCCTCCGCTAAGAAAATGGTTGGGTAAGCTATCTAGATGAAAAGATCTGGAATAGGAATCAGTGCAAATGGGTAAAAGAGGGCAGGAAAAAAACTCCTACACGCTTGTGCAATCAAAGATTGTATCGTCATATGCATACAAGTGGGAGCCAAATTAAGGATTCTGGTGAGCTGTGTCAGGGGTCTGACACTGAAACCTCACTGGTGTCATCTTTAGCCCTGCATTGATGTCATACTTGCACATACACATCAGCATGCCTGAATTTGCTTACTTATACTGACATGCAAATAAAAAAAATATGCTAAAACAAGATAAAGTACAAAATAGAATAACAGGATAACATGAAGTAAGATGAAGTAAAATAGAATACAAGAAATGTTATACAGAGAATGAGGGTACACAGTTCATTCGAGATCAATGAGCTGTACAAAATACAGCTATCAGATGTGTCTCCCAATTCTTGGGAAATCCTGTGCTCAGTGAGAGTTGAAAAAGCTATTTAGAGAAATTTGAGTTGGCTTTTCAATCTCTAACATGACATTCTAACTCTAGGCAGAAAATACAAATTCGATCCAGCCCAAATGAAAATTTTGGTTATAAAAGCACTGGTACAAAGGAATGCAACCTGAAATTATTCTGCTACTGCTTTACTTGTAAATTACAGATTCTCCAGTGGGTTAGTTTTCTGAACTCAAGAATGACACAACAAACACTGCCTTGATTTAAAAAAAAAAAAAAAAAAAAAAAAGACATTCTTTCAGGTCTTTGCCCAAAGGCTACACATTTTTCAGCATACTGTATGGGGAATGACCTCTGTGGCCCTAACTCCCAATGATATCTGTAATTTTCTTTAAGCATTTGGACTTGGAGAAAGGAAAATATTTGTACAAACAATACATGTTTTACATCATCAACGTGGTTTTGATGTTTCTCTAAGGCACTCAGTTTCCAGAGCTAGTATTACTGCCTATGACCACTGGGAAAAAGCCCAGTTACCATAACATCCAGACCAGTGTTCAGTGAAGTCAGTGCAAACTCTGTGGATTATTTCAGCAGGGAGCAAATCCATTTATTTAGGTGTAGATTTTCACAGGAGCTACAGCGATCAAACCAGAATTGTATTCAATTTCCGCTTGACTATATTTTGTTTTGTAGCTTCATTTGGAAATCTTGTGTTCAACAACTTCAGAGAATTAGATTAATAATAAAATTGTATCACTTTAATATAAATTAATTGTTACATAGATATTTGCTTTCTAAAATATATATATATTAGGTCATACAGAGATGTCTCTTACTAAAAGTTGGCATTACCCAACAACTGCATGCACATCAGGTACTGTAGTTTATGGATTCTGTGCTACTCCTACCACAATCAATGAAAACTGGCTTGAGTTTTTGATGCATACAAAGGTCTGTAAGCCTGCTAGAGTGTATTTATGGAAAGGATGAAAAAGAATCAACAATACAGGATTAGATCATACAAACCTTAAGTCTGATGCATCAGTACTTCAACAAAATAAAATGGTTTCTCAGGTTCCTGCTTGAACAGTTGTTTCTGTTTCATCCTTTCTGAAGCTAAAGCAGTCTTATAAGCATAATTTGGCTCTATAATTTGAAAGGAGTAAGTTCCTTTTGCCATTCAATCATGCTGAAGGTATTTAATGAAGATTTTCCAGAGTTCTGTCAGCTGAGTGCTGTGGTTTTCTTACAGGATTCTACCAAAAGAAACTCTGAAGGAATTGGATTAGAAAAGGACAGTAGTGTTTTAAATTGTCCTATTCTGAGCATACTGCAACCTTAGTACCATAACCTTAGAGAAAAAGCCTCTATCTTGATAGCTTTTCCTACCATAATGAATACATCCTTTTCATACTTGCTGGTGTAGCACATCCAGGAACAGAAAAGTCATTCCTAGTGGCAGACAGAAATTAGGTGTCTTTTCAGAGCTAGAAAAAGTGACCAAAATGGACTTCTGCCTCCATTGTGAGGGCCTATGTGACTATAATCAACCTCTTTGGGAGGGTCGTGGTTCCATCCTGTTGCTAGCTCATGAAGTGCCGCAATGCGGCACTGCCTGTGGAACTGCAGATCCCTGCAAGTCTCACACTGACCACTGGGACCAAAGGAGGGGTGAGCTGGCACACCCCATGTATGCAGCAGACAGCTCCTTAAGAAGCAGAAATACAACAAAGAAGAGAAATGGCATTGGCAGCAGTTTAGACTGGGTTTCTGGGCAAAAGGTTTTACAAAAGCCTTTTAAGAGGCAGGCAACCGCCAGAAAGAATGGGCTGCCAGAACCCCTGGTTTCCATTTCCCTCCCATGGCAGGTTCTGAAGGCAAAATATTTCTCTTTGTTTCCCTTGCCAGAGCAGTCTTCCTCTCGTAGGAACCCAGTGTCTTAGTTGCCCCTGGATTCCCAAGACCATTGGCTTTCCCACTGGGAGAGGGCAGCAGGAAGAGATCTTTCACAGCTCTGGCAATATGACCATGCACATGGTGCAGCACAGAACTACAAAGGAAAGTCCCAACTTTTGACAGCAGAGGAATGAAAAGAAGCAAATCTTTTAATGACAGAACTTCACTGTTACTGCCAAAAGCGTCTCCCCACAATGCAAGAGATGCAAACTGTATTTGTGAAATAAGTTTTATATTCTTACAGTACGTGATGCCACTACCTGTGAGTCATCCATATTGGAAATTAATGTTAACAGATAGGCTAATATAAATCCACATGAACAAAGTAGGGAATGTTTGAGATACACATTCTGTGAATTTAGACTTCACTGTATGAACAGTTCTTAAGCAAAAGTTACATTTATAGAGGAATGAGATGTTCTGAAAGAACAAAGACAACACATAGCTCTTAGACAGGGGCAATTACATGTTTCCTGGTGAAGCTGGAAAGGAATCCGCTTTCCATCAGGATTTCCTTTTAATAATACATTAGACAGCACTGGTGTGTATCACAAAATATGCTTAAACCCTCCTACCTTTCCAGTTCTTAAATCTCTTCCAAATGCCACCTGCCCACGAGAAGCAGCAATACCTGCTTATATTCATGCATCCCTATGCAACACAACTAAGAAACCACAACAATTTGAATAGCAAATACTCACAGCGTTTCATTTGCCTTCAGTCCACAGAGTGAAAAGGTGCAAAATAAAATACACATAGAAAAAAATTCGAAGCGCTCATGGTCTGTTCAAGAATATTCTACAAGCGCAAGTAGCAGTTAACGAAAAGGAGTGAGCTGCTCTCCACACATGGCTGTTTCTCTGCAATATCTGCATGCATACAAAATAAAATGTAACTGCCATTGTGGATGGTCTGTCCTAACTGCTTCAGCCCAAGGATCAGCTGAAGTGGCGCACCTGATTGCTAACACCCTAGCCGTGGAGGGGAAGACAGGATGTCTCGCAGATAAAATGGACCCAACCCTTTTAAGACATCACTGAAATTGCCCAAGGAGCCAGTAAGAAGCTTGGGTGCTTGCGGAGTGGACTACTCCCCTCCGCAGAGCCCGCCCAGTCCATAACCTCCTTTTGCACCAACAGGGGCTTCTCGGCGGCCTTCAGGCGTCATCGCAGAGATGCTGCATTGCGGCAATTTATCGATCACAGTAACCAAGTCCAAAGACGAAAGCCATGAACAAGAGCTGCTTTCCCATCCTCCTTTCGCCCACCAAAGCGCTTTTGGTGACATATACAATCTAAGATTCTAGTGGCAAAAGATGCAAAAGCAAATCCAAATTACCAATCTACTGGACAAAGATCTAGTTCAGTATACACTCATATATCCCTTCATCACAACCACCAACCTACCTTCCACAATGTTCTCTTCTATTTCAGCCCTCAGATAAACCCCAGTCTCAGGCACAGGCTGGCACTTGCAAACCATAGATACCTCACACCACCTAGCCCCATGAAGACAAGAGGGATGCCCACAAGTTTTATACATAAAAGCCACTACTGTCCATTGATTCCTTCAGTGGCTTTACATAGCCATCTCGATGCACTTTCAACTGTCCATGCTATTTTCTGAGGTATCTCTACAGCACTGAAGAGTGACTCAGTACATTCACAAGGGTTTCTGGATGATGTTACAGCTTTTTAAAATTTATTTCTAAGTGTGGTTACTTGTACATACTAAATCAGTGCAGTTGGACTGTTCACCCCTAAAAAGAAATGTAAAAAACTTCATTCTGCTTCAAAAGTATCGAACTGGTTAACATGAAATTGCCTCACTTACAATAACTAAATTAACATAGAAATTGTGATTATTTAGCTTCAAATTACATGACAAACTGGTTCATCCATCCATCCTTTGTGTATCTCTTATTTTTCCTTAAACCCAGAACTGGATGTGCTATGTAAAGAAAATCTAATTTATACTAATCATATGCCTTTCTTTTTGAAGTTTGCGTATTTTTCTCAATTTAAGCTTCTTATCATATACACTTACACACAAATACCCTTGTATTATGTGCACAACCTTGTGAAAAACAGGGAAAAAAAGACACCACATGATTGTCAGATGAGAGGCTTCTACCTATGCTTGTTTTCTTCAGGTGCAGATATAAATATCTAGTACTTCACCTGCAAGCCAACTGTCTACATATTACTGGCTTGATTTCTAATTTCTTATAGATAATATTATTGTCCCAGCTAAAAATATTGGATCATGGTAACAAGAAGTCATGCACACTACCCTTATACCAGCAGTTACAGTTCAAAGTTAAATATCTGACACAGTTCTTGAAGTGGTAGATCAACAATTCTGGTACACAGAGTTCCTGTCATAATCTTACTCCCTTTTTCCAGGCAAACCAGGCATTTGAGTCCCCTCTTGTATAAGGGCTGCCCACAGCACAGAGCCTTTGTCTATGTTGTTCCATGAACTGAGCAGGACAAAAGCAACCTCTGAAAAAGACAAAACATTTATAACCCTACAGATCACAAATGAAACATTTTAATTGCACACACACAAAGAAGGTAACCTGCATTCTGCATTTTGATTTTTTAAAAAAGTAATAATTTTATTTCTGCTGTTGTGGTGACTGACGCCAAAGGGAGTGCAGGAGTTCCCACATTTGCCACCAGTGTTGGACCCCAAATGGTGTCACAGGACTGACAATGTCCTGGTATGTTATGTTTGACACTGGTATCACAGAAAATTGTGCTACACGGACATGCAGACTCCTTCCCCAGCCAAAGAGGGTTTATTAATGCTGACAGAATTACATCCAGCTACCGTAGTATCATCTCAGCTGCTTTGGGGAGTCATATAAACAATAAATGGCAAATTCATAATATGACTACTCATCTACCCTGGACCTGTTACTTTCCCTCAGAACTCTGTCATCACCTCAGCTTTATCTGCAAGGAGTTTTATTCCCTTCATAGTCTTCAGCTCAGCTTTTGGTTAAGGTGTTGAGCCACATGTCTGCACTACATACACAGTTCAGTGTCCTCTGGATTAAGTCGTTCACATTCATTTGACTTTCAACAGTCAAAATGCTTGTTCTACATCTTTTATATTACTGACAAAGAAACTGTATTAGTCAAAGGGGAGAGAGGGCAGGTCACAAGATGAGCAGAGCATGCAAATGAAACAATTAATATCATGGGAGAGAAGGTTTGCCAGAAATCTTTGTCTCTCCTGGAGTTCTGACTTTGGAGTCTCTCGGAGCAGCGACTGCAGCACCAATAAAGAGCTGACACTACACAAACCATAAAACCAGGCTTCCTCACAGAGCATATTGGTCAGTGACTCAAGAAACTAATAATTCTAACCTGGCACTGCTCTTATCTTGATAAGCTCTGCAGCCTGCATAGCTCCAGGCTATTTTTAAAGGGAAAAAACACTCATACCTAATGGGAGCAGGAAAAGAGAATAGGCACAGCATTCAACTACTACATATGCTCCAGAAGGGGAAAAAAAAATCCATCTTTCCTAAATATGTAATACCAAGGATTGATAGAAATGTTCATCAATTTGCTGGGACATGCCTGGAATACTGCAGTATTAGCAAAATCATTGATCAATAAATTTATGCAAATGTATTCTCCCCATAAAGAGAGAGTTACATTATATCTGTAACAGGCACCAGTGATTTTCAGCAGCTCTCCCTTGCCCACTCTTATTTTATCTCAGCTGGTTTTTGATATAAAGCCTGTCACCACGGTGCCATCTGGACAGTGTTCCTTTCACTACGCCGTACTTCCAACCTCACATTTTGGGATATGTTAAAGAACAGAGGTTATCTCAGATTTCATTTTCATATCTTGAGCAATGATACCAGATCCCCCACTGACATGTATCAGCAAAGAAAAACATTCCTTTTCAAGCAAGCATGTAAGCACCCCATCTTTCCTCCACCAACTCTTATAATTATACATCTCATTTCACTAGGGTTCACTGAGGCTACAGCACCTTTCTCAAAGTTTTTCAGAAAAGGCATTTCTGTAATTAATCTTATCTCTAGCTGATTTATAAAAGAAACAGCAGCCAGGTTCTACAGGAACACTTCCCTTTCCTTTAACGACCTACAGTGAAACAAGAGGCAGGAAGAATGGGAAGGGTATAAAACACAGGGCAGTCTGACCTGTAATGGAGTAACGAAAGATCAAAATGAGAACTTGTCCATGGATAGCATTTCTCAATTGTCAAACTCACTTTTGTCCCTCCTCTGGCACAATCTGATTGCCTGTGATACCAGCTCAACATAGAAAATGGAGGACACTTAGCAAAACCAAATTCTTTGTTTTGCACCTAACTTGATCTAACTGGTAGATGCTTCAATTACTTGCATACTGCCGGTGGTTACCCTCTTCAGTTTTGTTTTCAGGACACACGTTATGTACCTGCTGACTGATGAAATAACTAAAGATTCTAAAGCCATCTTACTTATTCACACACATTTCAGCTCACATATATCCTTGAATAAAAAAAACCAAACCATAAACCCCCCCGAATAATTTTAATTTTACAGTATGAGAAAGTAAACCATCTATGCACACCATTTAAAACAGAAATCTATTTTTTATTATTGTATTTAGGTATTTTGGTATCAGTTATAGGAACACAATTTAGAGAGTTCAAATTTGATCTTGATTGCCTTGACTGATCACAATTTCCAGCAAGACAGAGGAGGAAATCACATTTGTGTGGCATTTTCAAGCTTTCATTAAGCAATGACATCTCATATATTTAGAATTATGTCATGACTTTCTCTCCCTGACTCTTCAGATTGGGAAAGCAAATAAAAATCTCCTATCTAGTTAAGACATGCCCAGAATTACATTTTGCAAATAACTAAAACTGACTATACATCTGAGCATTCGGCATACTGAAGATAACTCTAGGAACAATTAAATCCTGACTGTAGCACAAAATAATGATCCATGTTCAGAAAAGGTCTTAAAAGTTTGCTAAGACAAAGGGCAGTGTGCATTATCAGCACACTGTGGCATCTCCATTGGAAATGGCACAGATGACTGATTTTTTTTAGGAAACAGAATCCTTTCTACCAGGAACTGATTTCATTCGGAAATGGAAAGCATGAATAAACCTGTACCCCTATTCCATGGGCAAAATGCTCGCAATGACTGGAGATGTCAGACAACACACAGCACAAGTGGGCTATGCCAACTGCAGCTGGTCTGACATCACACTGTGTTCTGCTGAACACCGCTCACTGCTGAATCAAGATCAGAACCAGTGCATGGCACTTCTAGCTGGGTGCTTGTCTGGACAAGGAAGTCAGGAACAAATGTCTGCAGAGAAAAGGTTTAGATATAAACACCAATGGAACAATTTTATTTGCAGGACACTTATTTTTGGAGTCGGAAGGTTGGTGTGCTTTAATTTTTCAACCTGAAAAATTAATTTTAATTTTCCATTTTATTTTATTTTTTTTAAGATCAAACATATAGAGCTTATTTGAGTTCCAACTTAAAGGTGCTGTGAATACTTGGGTGACTGCACTTGCACTTCTTTGTTTACTACTTGAGTGTAAATTGCCAAGATTTTTCACAATAAAGAGCCTAGAATAGTGGATTGCTGAGAGCATATTTGGTTGCTACAGACTCAATGAGCCAGTACTCATTTGCTTCAAAAAGCTGGGGAAAATCATGAAAGGACTTTGAGGCTTAGAAATATAATATGCAAGATCTACAACAAATAACATAACCAACAAGAATAAAAGAATATAAATCCCAAATCATTCCATACTAGCTCTGTACAGCAAGAATTAATTCACTTTCTTTAAAAGAATAGTATCCACTAGACCCCTTAGGATTAGCTCTTGGTATCATAAAATCTTTTGGACTCAGGATTTTTTTTTTTAAGAAAATCTGTAATGAAAAAACTGTGTTCAAGCTCCACTCCCTCTGGCTATCACCACAAAATAGAAGGGCAAACAGCTTTTACGATAGAAACTGAGGAAACGCTTCACCTAAGTTGCCAACAGTGACTTGTAATTCTTTCTGTCCTCTCCACATGGCACTGATGCCATGTCACCATAGTTTTCAAGCCACCCCAGTGGAGCTAAATAATAATAAATAGATTAAAAAGGGGGTTCGGCCAAACTGAATTCTGCATCTTACTGAGAGAAATGGATCCTAAGCCAAGAAGCATTGTTTAGCACTCCCACTCTAATGACAACAGCACATTCATTCATACAGTGTTCCTAATTCATCCAGTTTGAGTGAGCTTGCCGAACCACCTTGAAACCATTTATTGATGCATTCTAAGAAACTGAAGATAAAATTCTGAGCTCCAAAAGACTTCTGTCTCCTATGTTTCATAACTTTTAACATTTGGAAATGAACCTGTAGACTAATTTCTAATCTACAAAGGAGATGAACAATCATATTGCCACATACCATAAAGAGTACTGGACAATTATTCTAAGAATTCTTCTGGGTTTTTTCTTTTGTTTTGTGAGAGGTTTATAGTAATCTTCAAACTGTTTACAGCTACACTAATAACTATTTCTTAATAATACTGTTATTGCCAGATATTGCCACAGGACATAACTAAAGAATAAACTGACCAGAAAAACCTTCTCCTACCAAAAATGGCACTTCAGTTACCAAAAGCTTCATACCGTTTTTTCTTCATACTTTCTGCATGTTCCTATCTTAACAGGTTAAAAGCTTTTGTCACCCCTCCCTTTCCCACCTTATTGCTATTTCAGGGGTTGCACATCCCCTTTTGTGTCTTGAAATGTAAGAACAAACCCACAGAAACATTAAATATTGTCTTACAAAATGAGGGAAAGGAAGTACATCACCAAGAACAATCCCTCTTCCATCAACAGACTAAAGCCAGCAAAACTGGAGAAATGTAGCCCCAATGCAAAACTAAAGATATATCTTTAAGAAAAAATTGCAGTTCTGCATGTAATTTCTCAGACATTATTTTCGCCTTGCTGCAGGGACAAAGATAATCAGCAGAAGGCACCAAACTGCTTCATATTCAACACTTTTGCTGCTTTTTAAACCAAAACTCAGTCAGAAGGAGCTATTGGCACCTGCATTATGGTCTACAGAGGTCAGATCATAGGATCAGGGACATCTTTTGGGACATATGAAACACAGAAACTCAGAAACAACCAAAGGACTGTTTTTGTACTGAGAGCCACAGTCAGTGTCATGGTCTGGTCCACTCTTCAGCTGTTAGCACAGAATCATAGAACTGCTTGGGTTGAAAAGACCTCTAAGATCATTGAGTTCAGCTGTCAACCCAACACCACTGTGGCCATTAAGTCATGCCCTGAAGTGTCACGTCTACATATTTTTTTTAACACATCCAGGCGACTTTACTACTTCCCTGGGCAAAGAGAGCAGCTCACTGCACCATCAAATGCTGAATAAGTCACAAATTCAGTTTTGTTTTCATCTCTGCCTCTGTGCTATTTGTTGGTGCAGGAATGTACAACATGGAAAAGGAAAATAAAAGTAATAAATGAAATCAGCTGGTTGATAACCACATATAAGTAGCATGAACCATAGAATGTTCTTCACTTCAAAGGGTAAGTACACAACTTCCTTCTATTCCCATGTCTATGAAATCAGCAAGCTTCTGGCACTCAAACTTTGAGGAATTCAAGGTGAAAAGTGCAACCCAGTAAAAGTGTGCTTAACAAAGGTGTTACTAATTTTTTTTTTTTTTTAAAGTAATTTTGTCTCTACCCTATCTACAGATCCAGGATTCTGTAGACAGGTGGGTGTGCAGAAATGTAAATGTTTGACATCAGAAAGGTCACAAGACTTTATTATGATAAAGGAGAAATGCATTATTTGAAACTCTTGTAAGCAGCTAATTATGATCTGGTTTTGCCAGATTTGTTACATATTTTCTGTACTGCATTGCAGGTTAAAATATATCTGTGAAAAATACATAGTAGGATTTTCTTTCACTTGTAAATAATATTTGATGGTTCAAATGGCTTTCATTTGTAACATTTATGACTGTTTTACAACTTAAGATATTCTCTGGGGCATAAAATTAATTTTGATAAAGAGACTAAATACTCAAACTTTCTTTGAAAAAAAAACTTGGGAAAATTTTCAGGTTAGGGTGGACATATAAAACTGACATTTTGTGGCTGCAAGAAAAAACAGCTTTAGAAATAGATACTATCAATCAATTTTCTCATCTTCTCGCATCAAGATTTATTTTTCCTGTAGCAGTATGCCTATAATGAAAGTTAAAAATGCATTAAAGAACCAATTATGATGTATTTTATATATTCTCCTCTTTTTGCACCCGCAAATATCTGGTATAGAATTAACCAAGTAAAAGCAGAGAGGTAAATAAACTAGTTCAACAGTTACTGCATCTTGGGGAGAAGGAATGCATTCCCAACAACTTTTCCAGAGCCTGCAGAACTTAGTTTATTTAAAAAAAAAAAAAAAAAAAGCTCCTTTAATTGTCCAGCCTTTTTCGGTGACAGTTTCAGCACAATCTGCTGTCAGTGGAGGACTGATTCACTCTCTATGGATATGGAAAATCAGTCCATCAAAAACAAATTAAATAAGTCAATTTTGTAGAATTTAGTGATTTTTGTTCTTTTCTTTCACCACAGATCAGACTTTTCAATCTGAGATCAGACTTTTCAATCTGACAGAGAAGTAAAACTTTATAGTGGTAACACTTTTCTGAGAAGTGCTGCTAATACAGAATTCAAACAATACTCCTGATAACAGAAGTTCCAACATAAGAAACTCTGCAGCAACATAGATGATCTGATCAATATCCCATCCTGCGAAAGAGAGGAGCCCAAGGTACCTCAACTGACTGTGACAGGCAGACCACTCCCAGATTAACGTTTCTGCAAATCCCCTTTGAACATCAGTACAAGGTGAGTAGAGCTCTTGGGAAGAATTTGATGTGTTATTCCATGTATACTCAGCCAGACTGTGGGAAGTGGAACAGCACTGTCTATAAAGTCCCTCGTTTTGCCCATTCTCAGAAGCCAAAGGCAATGTCTCACGCCTCCTGAATCTTCAGGTGCCAGGACCGTGTGAGGCAGGTGCTAACTTTACCATTTACTGTTTTGTACCATGCAATTTAAGGGCAAGCTATTCAGCAGCCTGAGCAGTACTAATCAGCTGAATTTAAGTGTGCACTGTTTCAGTGCTTAGCTCCAGTTCAGATGTTAAAGCCCTGACTTATGGAGGGGGTCATGTTGTCCATCTCCATTCATGCTTAGGACTGGTATGCTTAAGTCAGCTTTGCAGTATTCACTTGCAGGTAGCATGGAGAGCTTTGAATCAGTTGATATACTCAAAGCCTATTCCAGTAAAGGTCTCTGAGAGAACAAGAAAATTATCTGCTCAGATACTGAGTTCTGGGTAACACTGGATTTCACACTACAATGAAGGCGCTGCTAAATCTAACATAATTTCTCTCATTTCTCTCTGTTAGGGTCAGTTTTCACTGTTAATCTTTTTTTTTTTTTTCT